>CM065486.1:0-600000 GCA_032873175.1 Leptopilina drosophilae | reverse complement strand
AATTCGGGGGTTGGGATTTATCGGATGAGAATATCAGATATTTACTGTAGGACTAGATGTTGATACACGGGCTTATTGCACTTCAATAACAATAATTATTGCAGTAGTGCTAAGAGTGCTCTGGGTTATATTACTATCGTAATGCTCGTAATGCAATACTCCTAATCGTAATTTCACTACTTCGCGAGTACTGCAGGTTTTTGACGGAATTGTTATTTGATCGAAATTTAAATACATCTTTTTATGATAGTAGTATGATAGTAGACGAGGGGGATCCAATTTTATATCAGCATTTATTTTCATTTTTTGGTCATTCTGAAGTTTATATTTTAATTTCACCAGGATTTGGAATAGTTTCACACATAGTTTTTGATGAATGTGCGGTAAAAGGGGGTCATTTTGTAGGGCAAGAATAATGTATGCAATAATTTCAATTGGGGGTTGGGATTTATCGTATGAGAATATCAGATATTAATGTAGGACTAGATGTTGATACACGTGCTTATTACACTTCAGTAACTATAATTATTGCTGTTCCTACTGGTATTAAAATGTTTAGTTGATTGGCAACGATAGTAGAAGTTAAGGTAGATTTTAGAGTAGTTATATAATATGATGTATTGGCTTTGTTTTTTTATTTCCTTTAGGAGGAATAACAGGTGTAAGATTATCGAATTCTTCCCTTGATATAGTGATACATGATACATATTATGTTGTTGCTCATTTTCATGATGTTTTATTAATGGGGTCAGTATTTTCAATTATTAAGAGGAATAGCAGGAGTAATATTATCTAATTCTTCCCTTGATATAGTGATACATGATACTTATTATGTTGTTGCTCTTTTTCATTATGTTTTACCAAATTCTTCCCTTGATATAGTGATACATGATACTTATTATATTGCTGCTCATTTTCATTATGTTTTATCTAATTCTTCCCTTGATATAGTGATACATGATACTTATTATGTTGTTGCTCTTTTTCATTATGTTTTACCAAATACTTCCCTTGATATAGTGATACATGATACTTATTATGTTGTTGCTCATTTTCATTATGTTTTACCAAATTCTTCCCTTGATATAGTGATACATGATACTTATTATATTGCTGCTCATTTTCATTATGTTTTATCAAATTCTTCCCTTGATATAGTGATACATGATACTTATTATGTTGTTGCTCATTTTCATTATGTTTTACCAATAGGACCAGTATTTTCAATTACTAAAGGGTTTATTTTTTGATTTCCTCTAACTCTCAGAAATCAAAATGTCACTAATTACCTTTTCATGCATCTGATTCGTTGTGATTCCATGATGATTGTGTTGTTCAGGCTCCTGCTGAGGTCGTCTCATCCCACTTTTTCTGCACCGCGACCCACTGCCGCACTGTCGAAATCAAAATATTTCATTACCAAATCATCAATTTTTTTTTATTTATCAACTTTAGTAAATAAATACTCACAATACACTCTCTCGCTACCCTCCACAGGTTGCCGTACGCGCTCAGCCTGAAAGCTGATTCCCTACCAAGTGTCCCTTTTTACTAAAAAAAAAACAAAGTTCCTCTTTCTCAACAAAAAAATTCAAATTTTTCCCAAAGAAAAAAATTCAAATTTTGAAAGATCCTCTTTCCGAGTTGTGTGAGACGAACAAAATCATTTGTTCAAAAAAGAAAAATGTAACTCTTTACATTATTTATTTTTTTAGTCTAGTGAATGCTTCGTTATTTTTTTTTTAATTCGCGGTAGATGAAAATTGTGAAATTTGATGAGGAGTAGCCCGTACGTAGACGTGATTAAAAATTTTGTAGTTCCTGATCAACCAGGAACTATTTTATGGAAATATATCTCGTTTTTTTGGCGTTTCTTTGCCTATGTAGACAATTTTTCGTTATTACAAATGGTGAAATGTTGCAAATAATTTTCGCGGGTTCATGTCCCAATCGCGGCACATCATAGGCCCTTTTGCCAGGCTCAGGGCACTGTCTATGGCTGTTTTAAAAAGTGAGTTGACACCAAGCGTAGCTTAAGCATCGAAGGTCGGCCCTAAAATGAGGATGCTAGGTCACCACAATGTTCCTAGCTCTGACATCATCCAACTCCTCGCTCTTGTTCTCTAACACTCGATCCTGTAAAAGAAATAGAAATTTTATGTTCCATTATTGTAATTCAATAAGTTTAAAAATTTTTTGATGGATTTAGTTTTCAATAAACGTGATAGAAGATGCGTCCTGAAAATACGATTTTAACTTGTAACGTATACAGGGGTCATTCGGAGTCATACAACATTAAAATAAGAGATGCGTCAAAACATTGTATTTTCAAGAAATTGTTTTTTGAGTTGTGTAAAACTAATGCTACTTTATTCAAATTAAATATTGTTAAATACTTATGTCTCTTGTTCCATAGTGGGCTACTAGCCCTAGGAACAAATTTTTGAATGAATATTCTCTTTTTACCTTGATGCAAGAATCATGGTTCTTGCATCAAGAATACTCCATGTCTAGTTCATTTATTAATAATCATCGAATTAGAAACAAGTCAACGAAGTAGAGGGAAATGTTCGATTTCTAAAAAGCGATGAGTAAGGATAGAAATAATAAATTACTAATCCGATGCTAGACAGTCGACAAACTTTAAATATATATATATATATATACTATAAAGAAAATCGACCTTAACCATTCAAGTTTAATCGTAGAAAGTTTATGTCTATAATCCGAGAAATACCTACGCCACGAACTAGTAAATAAAAAAATTCTTCACTCCTACAATTAATAATAAGATATACTTCATATACCCCAAGTATACTTCCTCTTCAAGAAGACAAATTACCAATACAGTTTGACAACATAAAAATTACACTATCACGTCAAATACAATTAAGACCTCAGAAGCACTAGACCCTGTTTACCACTTGCGTCGTATTTATTTTTCAAAATAAAAAAAAGCCCCCCTCCGTCTCGCTTTCGTTGCGAAAATCAAACACCGAACAATCTGGAAAACGCACATTACGGAAATAGACGGACAAAATTCCCGGTTTTTCAAAAAAAAATAATACATGACAAGTGTGATAATACCTGACACAAATTTGGTATCTCATGCCCTCTAAACAAGAACAATTTTTGTTAAATATTTTCGTTTTTTCTAACTTGAGTAACGATAAACGACTGACGGCGGTGTCGTCGGGAAGATTCTCAGTGAGGAGAGGGGGGAATCACCTCACACCACCCTGTTCTTTTTTTTCGAGAAATATAGGCAAGTCTTTCGGTTAAAACCGCGGAAACGTCATTCCCTGGCACCAGAAATTGTGCAAGGGCGCATGCACCCCCCGTGTAATCAATAGAGAGGCCGGGTCACGTGAGTCGTCACAAGACGCGATATCGACAGAGAGAGAGGGAAGAATCGCGCGACGAGGCGAGCGACTTACTTGTTTTCTTGTAAGGATTTTACTCTCTCTTTCTCTTTTTCTTCGCGTGTAAACAACCCTAATCGAGGACTCGAGCCTCTCTCTGTGTATATCCTGACTCCCCGTTTCTTATCGATTCTCTTCCCTTTTTATAAATAACATTGAGGAAGATCAGTCTCTACCACCCCCCACCCTTTTTTTATTTATTCGCTTCTTTATGTACAAAAAAAGTGGAAAATCTCCGGCTTTTTTAATGCAGGGAAATTGGAAAATCTGTTTTTTTTTCAATTTTATTGAAACTGGGTGTTCGTTAGGAGCAATCTAGGTTGATAGTAGTCCGTAAAAAGTAGTAGAATTGAAAAGAATTTAATTTAAACGTCTTTTTATGATAATTATGATCTTCTGCCGATGTTCGGCTGTGGTTACTATTATTAAAATGGGCCAAAAAGTTAGAAAAAAATTTTTTATTCTTCAGGAAGTTCTTCAGTAATGACCCAATAATATTTTAGTTTGTTAGCAGTCGATAAAAAATAATAGAATTGAAAAGAATTTGATTTATACACCTTTTGATGACAATTACGCTCTTCGGCTGACGTTAGTTTTTGTTAAAAGCGCTTAAAAGTTCCAATAAATTTTTTTTTCCTTTAGAAAGTTATTGAGTAACATCTCTGCAACAATCTAGGTTGTTAGTAGTCCATAAAAAACAATAGAATTGAAAAGAATTTGATTTAAACATCTTTTGATGACAATTACGCTCTTCGGCTGACGTTAGTTTTTGTTAAAAGCGCTTAAAAGTTACGATAAAATTTTTTATCCTTCAGGAAATTATTTAGTAACATTCCTCCAACAATCTAGGTTGTTAGCAGTCCTTGAAAAATAATATAATTGAATAGAATTTAATTTAAACCTTTTTTTATGACAATTACGCTCTTCGGCTGACGTTAGTTTTTGTTAAAAGCGCTTAAAAGTTACGATAAAATTTTTTATCCTTCAGGAAAATATTTAGTAACATTTCTCTAACAATCTAGATTGTTGGCAGTCCATAAAAAATAGTAGAATTGAAAAGAATTTAATTTAAACGTCTTTTTATGACAATTATGCTCTTCGGCTGACGTTAGTTTTTGTCAAAAGCGCTTAAAAGTTCCAATAAAATTTGTTATCCTTCAGGAAAATATTTAGTAACATTTCTCCAACAATCTAGGTTGTTAGCAGTCCTTGAAAAATAATATAATTGAATAGAATTTAATTTAAACGTCTTTTTATGACAATTACGGCGTTCGCCTGACGTTATCTTTTGTTAAAAGCGATTAAAAGTTACAATAAAATTTTTTATCCTTCAGAAAATTATTGAGTAACATCTGTGCAGCAATCTAGGTTGTTAGTAGTCCATAAAAAACAATAGAATTGAAAAGAATTTAATTTATACCTTTTTTATGACAATTACGCTCTTCGGCTGACGTTAGTTTTTGTTGAAAGCGCTTAAAAAGTTCAAAAAAATTTTTTTTCCTTCAGGAAGTTGTTTAGTAATATTCCTTAAGCAATCTAGATTGTTAGCAGTCCATAAAAAATAATATAATTGAAAAGAATTTAATTTAAACGTTTTTTATGACAATTACGCTCTTCGGCTGACGTTAGTTTTTGTCAAAAGCGCTTAAAAGTTCCAATAAAATTTTTTATCTTTCAGGAAGTTGTTTAGTAATAACCCTTCAGCAATCTAGATTGTTAGCAGTCCATAAAAAATAATAGAATTGAAAACAATTTAATTTAAATGTGTTTTTATGTCAATTACGCTCTTCGGCTGACGTTATACTTTTTGTCAAAAGCGCTTTTATTAATTCTCTAATTAACGAAACAAATTTTTACGAGACCTTCGAACTGTTTATTTCCAAGAGAAAAGTGGGAAATCCCAATGCTATACGGGAATAAAAATATTGAATGGGGAAATATAAGTCGAATGATGAATCGCATTTAGTAAAAAAAAGAGGGTCGACTTTCGTCCATTCATGAATTCAGTACTACGCCTCAATGGGGAAAGCAAGTGAGAGAAGCGAAGGCCTATGTTGTTTGTCTTTGTCGACATTCCATGGGGGGAACTGTCTCAATGTGAAGGTCACGTGCCCTTTCGCAATTTACTCTCGAGGGTGTTTATCTCTCTCTCTCCCTCTCTCTCTTTCGGAATTTAGACAAAAAACGCCAAGAAGCCAAAAGTTTCCCATTACCCTCACTTTTTTTCCCAATTACTCTTGTTATTATGCTTCGTGAAATAAATATAAAGAGACAATTTATTATCTCCTGTAGAAATTCGCGCCTTGTGAATAGTCGGAGAAACGGTTTTTTTCGGAAAATATAGTGGAATTAACTCTACCGTGTGACACACTACCATTCACGAACTAATAATAATAATAATAATAATAATAATAATAATAACGTATTTAATATTTTAATTCACTTTATCGATCGTCGCTGCAGATCAGCAAAAATCTACCTTACCGACAGTGGGTAAAACTCTCAGCTGTTTTTTTTCTCTCTCTCTAAAAAGTATACACATAAACAAAACCTTCAATGACAAAAATTCGAGAAATTCCCCAACGAATAATACGCAAACTGCAAATACATAATAAATCGAATAAATACACAAAGTTTTCGAAGAAATGGAAAAATATGGCAAATTACATAATACACGGGAGGGTAGAATGAAATTATTTCCATTTAACATTGTATTGAGAAGTATGGGAATTGACAAACTGAGAATAATAACTGAGATTGTTATGAATCGTGGAATTTATAGGTCGAGGAATCTATTGACGTCGATAGATCATCAACGGTCAATGACCTCCTCGGTGTTCTGTATATATACAACAACAACATATCTATACATATATATATGTACATTTGCAAGCAGGTATGTGCTTATAAATATAAAGGCCGTCTTTTCAATAGGTTCTCGTAATAAGTCCGCTCGTTTCACCTGAATAAAAGACGACGACAACGACGACGAGAACGTTGACTACTATTACTACACGACTACTGCTTATATATATGTATTCAACCACTCAAGTTGAAAGTCTCTTTAGAAAACAAAAAAAAAAAAATAACAAAAAATAAATAAAAGAAAAAAAATCAATTTTCCAAGAAGAAAAAAAGAGACTTTTTGTACTCGAAGACAATAAATTGTCTGTTATTCAAAGTGTTGCATTTCAGAAAAATCAAACAAAATGACATAATTCTCCATTTCTATTATGTGGCAAAATTTAATTAAATAATTAAAATTAAATTAACTTAATTAAATAATTACAATTAAATTAATTTAATTAAATAATTACAATTAAATAATTTAATTAAATAATTACAATTAAATTTATTTAATTAAATAATTACAATTAAATTAATTTAATTAAATAATTACAATTTAATTAATTTAATTAAATAATTGCAATTAAATTAATTTAATTAAATAATTACAATTTAATTAATTTAATTAAATAATTACAATTTAATTACAATTCTTCGTAAATTTTTTTCTATTTCTTTAAAAAAGTCGAAAAAAATTGAAAAATTATTAAAACATTGTTTATATTTACAACGACGGTAAACTGTGTCTTCGACTTTTTTGTAATCGTAACAAAATATTTTAATTAGAAAATATGGTAACAAATAAATAATGTAATAAATAAATAATAAATACATCGTCCATTATTTCCAATTAGTTTAATTATTATGATTATTATTTTCTATAATTAAAATGTTGATAAAAATTTTTTTTTTAATTTTTAAATATTTATAAATTATTATTAAATAAATTATTAAACTACTATTTAGTGTCACGATAATTATTTAAATTTTACCTATATTGTTACCAAACTAAAATTGTTTATTCAACGCCCGAATAACAATTATTTTTTAATTATTTAATTTAACGCTTTTTATTTAATAAATAAATAATTGATAATTATTTTTAGTTATAAAATTATTTTTTTATTTTTTACTTTAGTATTATTACAATTATTATTAAATTTTTTTTTATTTTCCTCTTTTATACCTTTTTGGGTTTTTATTTTATTTATTTTTGTTTAAATTAATTATTATTATTATTAATTATTTTTTTTAATAAACTACTTTAAATTAATTTTTTTCAATCTAAAATTTGTTTTGCCTTAATAATTAAATTAAATTGTCAGAGTTCGTAATTAAAAAAAAATTTTTCAATAATGAATAGTCTGTTTGTGTCATAAGTCAAATAATTGTATTTAAATTTTTATAACAGAAAAAAAGAACAATTTTTTTGCAAAATAAACTTTTTTTCTCCAACTATTACGAAATGTAAACAAAAACGATGTACGAGCGAATGTGATTTGAAAGAAATAAAGAAGAAGAATAAGTAAATAAATAGATCTAAAAGAGAAAAAATAAAAAATGTACTTTGTATAAAAATTTTTCTATTTTAATTAGTACTACTTTTAATAACACTACAAAAACTGTGTACAAACCTTTAATTCAAGTCTCTGCGGTAATGTTACGACTTCCTTCCAGGTTCCGCAGGTCAAAAAGAAGACAAAAAAAAACCGAATAAAAATGATGCTTTGGAAAATTTTTAAATTAACTTAATTTTCAATTGTATTTAGAGTTTGTTTTGAAAATGCACTTTTCACTTTGACACAATTTGGAAATATTTAAGAAACAGTTTGTCAGTAGGTTTTGTTAATTTTTATTTTATTATTATTAAACTAAACAATCGACCGGTATGCACTGAATAGCCACCATCTTTAAACTACACTTTTGCGAAAAACGCGAAAAACTGCAACAACGACAGGAGCGTAGTGCGTGAGCCCAGGAGCCCCGTAGCTGCAGGGGAAAAATTTTATATTTCGAGGACGAAAAATAAAAATTGTTCTTAGTTTATAATAAAGAATTGTTCTCTAAAATAGTTGCAATCAGACAAGAATTGCGAATTTTGGTTAAAACACGTACGCGTATTAGGAAAGAAAATAAAAAAAGAATCGTGAAATTTTATTCTTCAGGAAAGTATCAAGTATTCGAAGAGCCCCGCGGAAAAATAAAATTTATGAAATTATTATTGGAAACTGTAAATATGAGAATTTGAAGTAATAAAAATTTGAACTGGCTTTTTTTATACAAGAGGCCATTAAAACAATGAAGAAAGAAGAAAAAGAAGTAATAAAAATTATAATAATGTAAAAAGAAGTTAAAATAAAGGGAATCAACTAATCAATACGTTTAGATCATTATTATAACGAAAATAGTCAGCAAAAACCGATTTTAGTTTTTCGTGATTAAAGAAAATTTTAATTATAAATAAAAATGATAAAAAGGGTAAAAATAATAAAAATAACACAAACATTACCTTAAAATAATTTGAATTAAATTTAATTTTTTGGGCTAAATTTCAGTATTTAATTAAAATATATATTTTTGCTTTTTAGTTATAAATTTCAGTATTTAATGAAAATATATATTTTTGCTTTTTAATTATAAATTTTTTGCAAACTGACACAAATAAATACAGAGAACAAAAAAATAAATGAAGATAAAACAGTAAAATAAAAAACTTCTAAAATCAAAGACAAGGTAAAAGCACAAGAACTTCGATTTTTTAAAAATTTTTATTGAGAAAAAAGAACGAGTTTGAAAAAATCCCCATACAAATAAATGCTTCATATCTATTATAAAATCTATCACAAGAATAGTAACAATGATTAATATTCACGTAGAATTTACGATACGAAAAATACGTCTTACAATATATTTTCTTATACAATATATAAGTCAAAAAATTATTTCTAAGTCTAGAGTATTAATATAATTAGAAGAAAAAAATATATCTTTGGGGAGAAGAACATCATTCATAAATTACTTCACACTATCGATTTTTCAAAAAAGAAATGAATATTACAAAATAGTGTGACGTATTTTCTAAACAAAATCCCTTGAACAAAAAAATATATCAGAATTAAAATTATATTTTTTTTGTAGTAAAATACTCATTTTTTTAAATGAAATAAACCATTATATAGATAATTATAAAAATCTCTAAATTCTAAACAATAATATCAGAATTAAGTCAATCACTGATTTCTTAAATAATTTACTTTTCATTTTTTTTTTAAATGAAAATTAAAAATTTAGATCACTTAGTTTCTATTAAAGCGATAAAAAAATACTGGTAAAATAGAGAAAAAAATTCCTTTTTTAGAAAAAATTCCTTTTTTTAGAAAAAAATTCTTTTTCTTTTAGAAAAAATTTCCTTTTTTTTTAGAAATTAAGGCTTTTTTTAGAAAAAAAGAAAGAATAGAGCAAAAGATCAAAATTGAATCGAGAGATTTTTTTTCCTTCCTGCTGGAGAAATTTTTTGTTCTTATACAAAGAACATTGGATTATCTTTGAAATTTTCCTTGATTGTTAGCTTCATTTTTTGTTCGTGTTCGAGATTGTTGACATCAATTGGAATACTGGAAAAAAAGAAGGGAATATTGTTAATTTTTTATTGTTTTTTTTAATTTGAGAAATTTTTCTGTGCGTAAAAAGCAATTTAACAGAAAATTTGTATTTTTTAAAAGTTTTAAAAAGTTTAAAGTTTCAAAAGTTTAAAGTTTCAAAAGTTATAAAAAGTTTCAAAATTTCAAAAGGTTCAAGTTTTTAAAAGTTTTAAAAAGTTAAGATTTTTAAAAGTTTGAAAATTTTAACAGGTTCGAGATTTTAAAAGTTTTAAAAGGTTAAAGATATTAAAAGTTTTAAAAAGTTTACATTTTTGAAAGTTTAAAAATTTCATCAAATTAAATAGTTTAAAATTTGTTAAAGTTTAAATATTTAAATAATTCTAAAAGTGTTAGCAGATTAAAAGTTTAAAAAGTTTTAAAGTTTTAAAAGGTTAAAGTTTTAAAAAGTTTTAAAAAGTTTTAAAAAGTTAAAGTTTTAAAAACGTAAGATTTTTGAACGTTTAAAAATTTAAACAGTTTAAAAGTTTAAATAAGTCTAAAAGTGTTAAAAGCCTAAAAGTTTAAAAAGTTTTTAAATATTTAAGTTTTTAAAAGTTAAAAAATTTCTTTTTTAATTTTTCTAAACTTACTCTTGTGTCAAGGCTCGGGCTCGAAATGCGGCGAGATGGGCATAATAAGTCGGCGTCGGATAGCTCACCGATCTTGTGCATCTCGAGAACATGTGACACAAATAATACGTCAATTGTTCGATTTCATCCTCAGTCATGTTGCTGTCGTCCCAAAGACATCTGTATTTCGTGGGTCTTGCCGTGCCCTAAAAAAAAGAAAAATTAGTTTAAAATAAACTTTCCCCTCGAGTAAAAAGCTTTTTTTTAAACTTTTTTTTTAAATACTTTCTTTGCTTAATTAGTTTCTCCTTTTTTAATTTACTAAAGTGCAGACAAAAAAATAGCTTCTAGTGTCACAAATATAAAAAAAGTTTTTAGTAAACTTTGAAGCTTAAAAAGAAATTTTTTTCTTTTCACAAATTTTTTTCACTCTCTTTAAATAGAAATATAATTATAATAACTATAATTATAATAAATATAATTATAATAAATGTAACATAATTATTATTTATAATGTAACTTGTTTCTTTACCTGAATACTGGCGTGAGAGACGAGATAAAAATCAATATGCGATGGATGCGTGATTTCCGAGTCAACAATCGTTCCCGCCTGTACGTTAAAATTTCTATCATCGGAATTGCGTTTGTCAGTCGGAAATAGACGAATATGATGTCTTTTTTGAACAACGAAGAACGAAATTTGAGGCTCATAATTTGGATTCAATCTTGTGCAGGCGTTTCGAATGGCTTGCAACTCGAAGTGCATCACTTGCGGGAACTGTCCTTCACTCACTCCGTCTCTGTGGGGAATAATTTTTTTTACATTCGCAAATACTTTCAAATACTTTTTCAATTACTTTCGCAAAGTAGAAACTCTAGATCCAAAGAACTCACCTGTAGAAGACGATTCTCCTCGGTTGATGTCCAGTTTTTTCCCTGAAAGTTCGCAATTGAATTCCCATGATTTCCTCTAGGTTCTGAATTATTTCCGCCCTTGGCGGTTGCAAGCGAATGACAATATTGTACTTGAACGCTTTTGGATCGTGACTCGCGGCCACCTGAATTTAAAAAAAGATTAATTAGAAAAAAAGATGAATTAAAAAATGATTAATTAGAAAAAAAGATAAATTAAAAAAAATATGAATTAAAAAAAGATGAAATAAAAAAAGATGAATTAAAAAAAGATGAATTAAAGAAAAGATGAATTAAAAAATGATTAACTACAAAAAGATGAATTAAAAACTGATTGAAAATTAAAATATAAAATGTGTGGAGAAAAAGATTTCCTACAGCTGCAATCGATGGTATTCCAATCGCGTCCGGTGATGGATGTGTCACATCAGCGCCAACAATCATACATGGCTCGGATAAACATTTAGGTCTGAAAAATAAAAAAATCATTTCATTCCTGTTTTTTTTTAAATTCTTTAAAATCTTTAAAATAATTTGAATTGTTTTTTAAGAAATTCAGGGTTGCCACAAATATTTAATTTTATTTTTTCCTGTTTTCCAGACAAAATTCTCACTTTTTCCCTGACAATAAAAAATATTCCGATTCACTCTGAAAATTATTAGATACTCAAAAAAATGTTCTATTAAATTTATTTACAAATTTCATTAATTGTAAAATTATTCAAAAACATCAATAACTAAATTTTTAAATAAGTATTTAACTATTACTTTTCCACAGTAATTAAAATTCTTCAGAACATTTAAATTCAAACCTTTTTGAAACTCAACAATTTATAAGAATATTATTACAAAACATAAAGAAGGCGATCACCTTCTTCATGTTTTGTTATAATTTTTAAAAACCATCAAATTTTTCAACAAAATTTTAATTATTTACAAAAATCCCAATAAAATCCTTCGCAAGAATTCAATTATTTTTAAAAACAATAAATCGATTATTCGGTAATTTCATTTTTTAATCAATTTTTATTTAAAAATTCTAGAAAAAAGCAATTATTTAAATTGAAAAATTAATAATTTATTAAATAATTAAATGTTTGTTAAAATTGAATTCTCATAAAGAATTTTATCAACAAATTTTTAAATAATTGAATTCTTTTGACAAATTTTAATAAAATTTTTTAGAATAATTACATTATTCGACGAATTTGATTAAAATATTGTATCCAAAATTAATTAAAATCAATGCGATGAGTTTTATTATTCATGAAAATAATTTCAAAAAATTTCCAAAAATGTTATTAAAATTTTTCTAAAAAAATTGAATTTCGGTGAAGAATTTTATTATTTATAAAAATAATTCAATTCTTGTAAAGAAGTTTGTTAATTTTTTTTTAAATAATTGATTCATGCGACGAATTTTATAAAAATCTTTTTAAATAATTGATATTTTTCAAAAAATTTTATAAAATTTTGTATATTAAATAATTGAACTCACATGAAAATTTTATTATTTATGAAAATAATTGAATTATTTCAAAGAAATTTATTAAAAATTTCATAAATTATTGAATTTCTGTGAAATTTTAACAAGAATTTTATTCAAGTTTTTAAATATATTTGAATTTCGAAGAAGAATTGTATTATTTATAACAGTAATTGAAATTTTGACGAGAATTAATTGAATATTGATGAATTTTATTATTTATAAAGATAATTGAAATTTTCACAAAATTTTTGAACATAATTGAATTTCTGCGAAGAATTTTATTACTTTTGATAATAATTTAATTCTTCCAACGAATTTTATTCAAGTTTATAAAAATAATTGAATTTCGAATGAAGAATTTTACTATTTCTAAAAATAAATGATTTCTTGAAAAGAACTTTGTTAAATATTTTTCAATAACTGAATAATTGCTTTATTTAGAAGAAATTCATCAATTTTGTAAATTATTGAATTCCTGTGAAATTTTTCCAAGAATTTTATTAAAGTTTTTAAAAATAATTGAATTTTGAAGAAGAATTGCATTATTTATTTTGGAGAAGAATTTTTTTATTTTTAAATATATAATTGAAATGACCAGAATTTTTAAAATTTTTTGAATATAATTGAAATTTCACGAAGAATTTTTGCAACTTTTGAAAATAATTGAATTTCTATAATTATTTGTAACTTTTCTAAAATTAAATTTTTTTAGTATTTTTAATTAAAATTCTTTTATCAATCTAGTATTTATGAAAATTGTAAAAAAATTATTCATCACATAATTTAAAAGTCATAATTTTATGATAGTTCTTTGAAAAATTAAGTTATTTAAAAAGAAATTATTTTCTGAAATAGAAAGAATTCAAGGTTTTGTTTTAAAATTCGTGGTTATTTTTATAGTTTACAAGGTAAACAAAAAAAAACATCAAAATTTAGAGTTTTTTCATGAATTTTTGAAATTTGATTTTTTTTAGTACTTTTACTAAAAATCTCTGACTTTGTCCTGAATTCCCCTGACTTCCCTGGCCTGTGGCAACCCTGAAATTTTATATTTTTTAATATATAAACTCACTTCGTTCTTGGACTGAATGTGTGATTAATGCCGTCGAGTTTTGCGTTGACTTTCAACAGAATATTACCAATTGTCGCTCCATTTAATTTTTTGAAAACAGTAAATGCTTTCAGGCACTGAGTCAATACGCCGACATTTAATTCAGCCACTTGCTTCACTTTGCCTGAAAAAAAACGATACAATAGATACAAAAACGATACAATAGACACAAAAACGATACAAAAAAATAACAAAATAGAGCGAAAGAAATAACAAAATACAGCGAAAAAATTTAATGAAAAAAAAAACGATTTAGACTTTTTTGCTGTAATAGAAAAGTAAACAAAACTCAACTGTAAATATTCGGTGGTCTGTCAGGAACAACGACAAACACCAATTGCAGATTATTCTTCTTCACATCATTAAAGTATCGAATGACTTCCTGTAAATTTTGCGTCGGTGCTCTCAATTGCCCATAAGGCGTGCGCGCACAGCCAATTTGCATTCCCAAACTACCAGCTGAAATAGAAAAGAAAAAAATTCCTTTCATTTCTGAAATTTCCATTTCCCTCGAGTAGAAAGCAATTTTCTTCCCTTACCTTCTCTGCGGAGCATTTGCTCTAAATTTCGCAGGGAATCTTCGCGTGTTCTATTATCAAGACAGAGAATAGTCCAAGAATTGTCGGGCAATTGTTTCGGGGCCAAGAAATTTGTCGCTCTCCACGTTCCCTTCGAGACACGAACATCTTGATTGTAAGTCAACATTGGAGGATCTAGAACGCGAGCCTTCACCTTCTCGAATTCGCCACTAATTGACAAGCCAAATTCGTTCAGACAATTATTCTGATTGTGACGAATTTTATTGAACTGCAACAAGAAGCAAAAAAAAATTAAGAGAACACTTAATACAGAAGAAGATAGAAAATTATGAAAAAAAAACATACAGAGTCCATGATTTTCTGCTTGCGAATATCAGTTCCCGTTGCTGCTTGTTTAATCATATTGGACGTTTGGTTCTCGTTCATTTTCTTATTCGTCGCCTGCCCTGGTAGAATCGTACACAACTGAAAATAACAATTGCAATTAATTTCTCAATTAATTGTTAATTAAACTTAACAAAAATAATTTGGTTCAAAAAAATATTCAAAACATAAAAATATAAATTGAGTTTCTCTCTTACTTCCGGTGGGACGTGAATATTCTTTTGCTGCGGTCCAACGTGAAGACAGGGCAAATCGGGATACTTGATTCTATACTTTTTCTCGATCTGATAATACATCTCGACGCTCACTTGTTTACCTTGATGCTCAAAATAATTGTCTCTAGGGCATTTTACCAATTTATTAATCGTATAAGTGCGCTTCGATTCCACTTGTCCTGGAATTTCGCACTTCACTTTCAATCGTTTGAGGAATTTTTCAATCTCATCACGATTGTAATCAACGTCTTGTCGAGTTAGAGGAGCACCAGGTCGAGGACGACAAAGTTCGATCATTAAATCGATCACATTTTGCGATTTTGGAAAACCTTTGTGCGCAACTAAAATAGAGAAAAAAAATGTCCTTTTAACAAACATTGAATATGGAAAAATTTCCGCATTTCATAAAAAGAAGGGAACATTTTGTTTCCCTTTTAAAAAAATAGAATAACAAGGGGACAAAGATATACGAAACAAAAAATAAATTGATAGATAAAAAAATAATTAATGAATAACTAAAAGATTTTTTTAAATTCTTTTAAATTCTAAATTTAAATTCTTTTAAATTCTAAATTTCAATAATGTTCTTTAATTGGATAATAACATTTTTTTTTAATTTAGTGAAAAAATTGTCGGTTTGGGAAGTAATCACGTACCATCGACGTTGAGTAAAGGTTTCCAGCCGAGAACAGCTGATTGGAACAATCCGACCCACAATTCAACGCCGTCGCCGAGATAAGCGACGTGACCAGTTGGTGGAGTGAAGAACGAGCGTCCCACCTGAAAAGAAGGGGAATATTTTTAACTACTTTGAGGAAAACAGGGCTCGGATCGTCTTTAAGACTAAAAAAAAGTCGCTTTAGTCGCTTAAATTCACAACAATTCACAAAAGTCGCATAAAATTTCCGTAAAGTCGGAAAAAAGTCGAATGAAATTTTAGGAAAAAAACGACGAAAAAGGAACACGAAATTGTCAAAATTGTAAAAAAATCACATTTCTCGCCAAACATTACTCTTGTCTTACTTTAACATCAAACAATCTGGAATAATATTTAACCCTCCGTCACACACCTAGGGAGGGATTCCCTCTATGGTTTCAGTATTTTTTAAATAACTTTTGTTTTCCTAATTGCAAAATAAAATCAGCTTCTATACCTTTCGACAATTTATTCCTCAACACATTTCTATAAAAACATTTAGTTTAAACATAATTATTATTTAATTATGAAGCTTCAAAGCCAGAAAAAACACGAAAAAGTGAGGTTATGTTAAATAAAAAAATCAAGTTTTTAAAACTTTTTTTGTTCCACTGTTGGTTAATAACAAAATTATATTATAAATATAATTAAAATAAATTATTTAATGATTTTTTTGCTTATTTGTTAATGTTACATTATTTTTACATGTAAAGTGTAATTCGTTTGAAGATGTGCATTCGTGTAATTAATTTTTATTTTTGAGGCCGAAAGTTAATTTTATTAATTTTATAATTTAGAATAATTTACTACATATTTGTAAGTTTGTTTTAAAATTAAATTTTTGTTGATTTCTTTGTTTATGTTATAATGTCGCTTATTTTACAATGTGGTGAGGGATTTTCTCTAAACGTGTGTAAAGTCGTAATTTTTTCCAAGGTGTGTGACGGAGGGTTAATAAAATTTAATAAAATGCATGGCAAACATTTAATTAGGTATTTTTAACATTTTTTTAAAAGTTCTGTTCAAAATTTCAATTATTTTTATAAATAATAAAATTCTTTTCCAAAATTCAATTATTTAAAAAAAATTTAATAAAATGCCTGTCATAATTTCAATTATCTTTATAAATAATAAAATTCTTTGGAAAAATTCATTTATTTTCAAAAATAATGAAATTCTTTGCAAAAATTCAATTACATTCAGAAATTTTTTTAATTTTCTTGTCAAAATTTTTAAAATAATAAAATTTATCATGAAAATTCGATTATTTTCAAAAGTAATAAAATTCTCCGCAAAATTTCAATTATATTCAATTTTTTTTAAATTCTCAAAATTTCAATTATCTTTATAAATATCAAAATTCTTCTTCAAAATTCAATTACTTTTAAACATTTAAAATAAAATCTGTTCAAAAATTCAATTATCTTTATAAATATCAAAATTCTTCTTCAAAATTCGATTACTTTTAAACACTTTTTTAAAAAAATGTGTTAAAAAATTTTATTATCTTTGTAAATATCAAAATTCTTCTTCAAAATTCAATTACTTTTAAACATTTTTTTAAAAAATCTGTTCAAACATTCAATTATTTTTATAAATAATAAAATTCTTTTCCAAAATTCAATTATTTAAAAAAAATTTAATAAAATGCCTGTCATAATTCCAATTATATTTATAAATAATAAAGTTCTTTGCAAAAATTCAATTACATTCGAAATTTTTTAAAAATTTTATCGTCAAAATTTTATAAATAATAAAATTCATCATGAAAATTCAATTATTTTCAAATGTAATAAAATTCTCAGTAAAATTTCAATTATCTTCAAATTTTTTTTTTAAATTCCCAAAATTTCAATTATCTTTATAAATAATAAAATTCTTCTCTGTAATTCAATTATTTTCAAAGAATTTCAATAAAATTCTTGTCAGAATTTCAATTATTTATTTATTTTTGTCCATTTGTAATTATCTTTATAAATAATAAAATTCATTCTAGAATTTTATTATTTTCAAAAGTAATAAAATTTATCGCAGAAATTCAATTATTTTCAAATTTTTTTAAATTCTCCCCACAATTTCAACTATTTTTAAATATATCAAAATTCTTCTTCCTAAAATTTAATTATTTTTAAACATTTTTTTAAATAAAATCTGTTCAAAATTTCAATTATCCTTATAAGTAACAAAATTCTTATCTGAAATTCAATGATTTGCAAAGAATTTTAATAAAATTATTGTCAAAATTTTAATTATCTTTATAAATAAAAAAATTCATCCTAGAAATTCATTTATTTTCAAAAGTAATAAAATTCTTAGTAGAAATTCAATTATTTTCAATTTTTTTTTTTAATTTCTCGTCAAAATTATCATTATCTTCATAAATAATAAAATTCATCATGGAAATTTAATTATTTTCAAATTTTTTTAAATTCTCCCCACAATTTCAACTATTTTTAAAAATATCACAATTCTTCTTCAAAGTTCAATTACTTTTAAACATTTTTTTTTAAAAAATCTGTTCAAAATTTCAATTATCTTTATAAATAATAAAATTCTTCTCTGAAATTCAATTATTTGCAAAGAATTTTAATAAAATTAAAAATTATTATTATTTTCAAATTCTTTTTTTTTATAAAATTTTATAATATAAAATAATGATTTTATCACTCGGTCATCTTTAATTATTATAAAACATGAAGACATCGATTGCTCCAAATCGAAGACTCGGAGTGATCGATTTCTTCAAGTTTTTTAACAATTTTTTACATGTAGTTTAATTTCAAAAAGGTTTGAATTTGAATCTTTTGAAGAATTTTAATTCTTATGGAAAAATATTAATTAAATATTTATTTAAAAAAGAAGTTATTGATGTTTTTGTTGAAAAATTTGAATGAAATCTGTAAATAAACTTAACAGAACATTTTTTTGACTAAAACTTTTTCCTTTAACTTTAATTTTTTGAAAATTTTAAAAATTTCAGTCGCATGTTACTAATTAAATCTCGAAAAAGTCGATTAGTCGCATCTTTTCATAAAAAAGTGGAAAAAAGTCACATTTGCTTAGAAAAGTCGAAAGAAGTTGAAACAAGTCGAAACGTCGCACAATCCGAGCCCTGGAAAAAAGTCAGAAAATAAATTAAACGATTAAGAGGAGAAAATATTTTACCGCCGTCACGTTCATAGATTGTAGTGGCGCTTGTCTTAGAATTATATCCAAAGCTTGAATACTAATCAAGTCACGTTGAGTTTCTGGTAAACCCTTCTTGACGCTTCTCAACCAGCCAATATCGATGTCGTTTACTTTATTCAAAGTTATTTTGAACTTTTTCATTCGCCCATCGTCATTTGGCACTTCAACCTCTTTTTCAGTCTGTAAATCATTAAATAGTCACTCGGTCTGTATGTTTACATTTGAACCTTATGAAAACACATTTTTTTTCTCTTAGAAAGATTTTGTAAAAAATTTTTCATAAGATTTTATGAATTTTTCATAATAATTTGCATCAATTCTATTTCATAATTTCCGTTGTTTAATAAAATTCAAGATAATCAAAATTATTTCAATTAAAAATTCGAAATTAATAGCTTCTTTCTCTTTTAATATTTCAATTAAAGTCTGACTATATTTGAATTAGAAGAAAATATACTAAAAAAGAAAATCGATAATAGTTTAAATAACTAGAAAAATTCAAACATTCGTTAAGTTTTAAATGAGAAGTTTTAAAATCATTTTTTGTTTAGAACCATTTTTTTTTAGAATCGAAACAATTGTTTTAAAAGAAAAAAAAAATTACGTACAGTGTCGCCAAATGGTAAGAGTCCAGCGCTGAAGACATTTTTGCGACCATCGAAAGCGGGCCAACGTTTAGGAAAATGTTGAGAGCGCAACTTTTCAAAAGCCCTCGGAATCAAGTAGCGTGGAACGTCGGGATCGAATGTCGCGTCATAATGCACAACATCGGAGCAGAAATTTTTGCCAAACTTTATTTCCATCATGTTGACAAACACTTGAATTGGACGGCCGAGTTTTCCCTCACCTTTTCTCAATGGAATACTGTTGATCATTTGCTTGGCAATTGCGTCCGACACTGAGGCCTTATATTCCACTTTTACCTTCGGCGATGCCTACAAGCGGAAAATGACAATTCTTTAATAATTCAATTCATTAATTTTATTTATTTCATTCATTTATTTTATTTATTTTATCTCATTCATTTATTTTATTTAATTTATTTCATTCATTCATTTCAATATTTAAATGAATTTTAATTTTATTTCAATATTTAATTTAATTCAATTTAAATAGTTAGGAAAAGAATAAGATACCTGTTTTGGTGAGGATTTTTCTTTGATGCTCAGTTCTTGTACATCTCGTGTCAGGGATCTTGTGTCCTGGAAAAAAAAGGTGAATAGTTATGGAAAAAATAAAATTTGCTTCTTTGTTTCTACTTAAAAAAGAGGAAATAGTTTTCAAAGAAAAAATAGAAGTGATTTACTACTTTTTTACGCTATCAAGTATAAAAAAAAGGTATGAAATAGTAGATTTGAGTAGACGAGTGAAGAAAGTTGAAACAAAATTGATTTAATTGAAGGGTTTACCGGAGAAGTAGAAGTTGCTGGAGATGGGACTTGTTGCGGCTGCTCAGGGCGAGGAGTTCTTTGTTCCTGTCCCCAAACGGATCCGGGCCTCCTTTCGCCTCTTCCGGCGCTTTCTTCTCTTCTTTCTCCTCTTCCACCACCTCCTCCACCTCTGGGCCCATCGTCTCTTCTGTCTCCTCTTCCTCTTCCACCACCTCCTCCACCTCTAGCTCCATCGTCTCTTCTACCTCCACCTCTTGCACCATCGTCTTCTCTTCTGTCTCCTCTTCCTCTTCCACCACCTCCTCCACCTCTAGGCCCATCGTCTCTTCCTTCCCATCTTCCTCCTCCTCCTCTTGCGCCATCATCTTCTCTTCTATCTCCTCTTCCTCTTCCACCTCCTCCTCCTCCTCTGGACCCATCATCTCTTCTTTCTCCTCTTCCTCTTCCACCACCTCCTCCACCTCTAGACCCATCGTCTCTTCCTTCGTATCTTCCTCCTCCTCCTCCTCCTCTTGCGCCATCATCATCTCTTCTATCTCTGAAACCACCACCTTCTCCTCCTCTACCTCTTCCGCCACCTCCTCTTCCTCTTCCTCTACCTCTTCCTCCTTCACCTCTTTCTTGTGTATTTCCTCCTAGCGCCGGAAAATTTTCCTCCCCTGTTCGCAAAGAAACAAAAAACACAAAAATTTAGTTTTTCTAACATTATTATTATTATTTATAAGCAGTTTCGTTAACTTGGACAACAACAAGTTTGAAATTCAGTACAGTAGCAGTCTCAGTTATATAGCTGAGAAAAAAAATGTAAATACACTGAAAAAAAAATTATTTCATCTAAATAACCGATTATTTGACTATTATCAAATAAATATTTACTTAAAGCAAATAATTTTTATTTGAATCAATTAAATAATATTTGATTCAAATACTAAAATATTTGATTCAAATACTAAAATATTTGATTCAAATACTAAAATATTTGATTCAAATACTAAAATATTTGATTCAAATAAAAATTATTTAATTCAAATAATTTTTATTTGATTTAAGTAAATATTTATTTGCTAATAGTCAAATAATCGGTTATTTGAATCAAATAAATTTTTTTTTTTCAGTGTGTGACTCGCTCCTAAGAAATATCGAAGCAAAATTCTTTCAAGGTCATGTTTCTGTTCTGAAAATGTTTTTTTTTTAACAATTTTAATTGATTTGGAAAATAATTGATTTAAATAAAGCATTTTCTCAATTTCTTGAAAATAAACTTGTCTCCTAATAATTATAAGTGAAAATTTAATTTTTCAATTGTATTAAAATTATATTGATAATAATCGAATTTCTGCAAAGAATTTTACTATTTAGAAAAGTAATTAAATTCTTCCAAACAATTCCTGTTATTATTCTAAAAGTGTAAACAATAATTTTCCATTTTTTTCCGCGCTCATTATATTTTTAATACAAAAAGTTTCCTTTTTCTTTAAAAAAAAAAAAATAGTTTAATATTTACCTAATACAATAAATAACTTTTTATAATTTAAAAATAATTCCTTTTAATTTAAAAACAATTTAATTTAATTTTTTAAGTTTAATTTTATTTTTTAAGTTTAATTTTATTTTTTTTAAGTTTAATTTTATTTTTTAATTTAATTAATTAAATTAAATTAAATCAGGATGTCTACTATTTTTATTCAACAAAATTCCCGGTTTTTTTTCGGTTATTTCCTAAATTTTCCCCGATTTTTTTTTCTCATCAAATTTAAATTTATATTTTATTTCAAACATAAATAAACTTTTTAATTTTTTGAAAATAATGTTTTTTAAAAATAATTTTAACTGATAATTTGAAAAACAATTATACAAAGCATTTTCTAAATTTCTTGAAAATAAACTTGTCTCTTAATAATTATAGTTGAAAATTTGATTTTTCAATTCTATTAAAATTATATTGATAACTGAATTTCTGCAAAGAATTTTACTATTTATAAAAGTAATTCAATTCTTCCAAACAATTCCCGTTATTTGTGAAAATAATTTAATTCTCGTGATGAATTTTATCAAACCTTTTGAAAATAATAAAACAGTATTAATTATTTATTTATTTAATAAGTAATAAACATTTAATTTGTTCAAGAAATAAATAAAAATATTTTTATATAAACATTCAGAAATTTGAAAATATAAAAATTTAAGGGAAGTTCAATAATTATAATTATTTATTGAATAGAAAAATATAATTTTTATAAGCCAAAAATTCATTTAAAACTGTAAGAGGGACTAAATTTAAAAAATAAAATTATAATTACGATCACTAGGATTATTTTCAAAAAATTTAAATATAATTCAAGAAAAGAATTCATTTTTCAGAAAATGTAAAGAAATTTCAATTACTTTGCAAATTTTTTAATTATTTCCTTATAAAAATTCAATTATCTTGAAAGAATATAATTGAAAAATTACTAAACTTATTTTTCAGATTTAAAAAAAATTTACGAATGTTCAATTTTATTAAACAATTTTATGTATATTTTTTAAATTAACTAATAAAAATTTTAATTAATTATCTTCGCCGTTAGAAATATGAATACATTAGAATATGACTTTTTATAAAATTCAATTATTAATCAGTTATTAAATTAAAATACTTTAAAAATTCTGTTTGCTAAAAAGTTTCTAATGAAATTCTCTAACCAATTTAATCACATATTTTTAGTGGAATTTAAAAATATTTCTATATTAACTCCATAATTTTTTAAAATTTATTTACATAATACGTTTGAATTGGTGACTTATTTTTTACTAACAAATTAATTATTTTTAACTAATTCAAATTTAGAGAACAGTATATAAATATCTATAAAAATCGAAATAAAAATTTATTTTTTAAAAACAAATTAAAATAATAATTTTTTTTTAATTTTGGTGAAAAATTTCGGCTAATTTCCAGTTATTTCCAGGTTTTCAAGGATTTCCCGGTTAATAGATATCCTGTTGAATTCTTAAGTGAAATTTTATTAAAATTAGAAAGGATTCTCTAGTTTAAACCATTGGTTTACAGAGACAAAGTTGTTGATGTCAAAAAGTACATTCCATTGAAAAATTTCCAAACATAACCTCAAATTATTTTTGCTTTTTTAAAAAACCTTTTCTTCCGGAGCCTTTGGCGCGAGTAACGAATATTAAAAGAATGCAAAGTAGAGATAATGAAATATCTATCGAAATGAAAATTTTGTTAAATGAATCATTCCTTGAACTGAGTTGAAAAATACAAATTATTCTGATGAACAAAAATTGGTTACATGCGTTCTGCGTTCCAAGGCGTTTAAAGGAACGTCAAAGTCGAATCAGCTGTTCCCCTTCGGAAATTCACTTATCGACTTTGACAATCAAGTTCTTTTAGATCGAAAATTCAGCAGAAATAAAATGTGCGCTTTTAGAATTCGGCTAATTAGAAATTGTGCTAAGAAGAATTTAGCTAAAATTGTAAGTAGAGAAAATAGAAAATTAGAAATCACAAAAAGTGCAGATGAATAAAACGAAAAAAAAAAATTAGTTTTCTAATTTTCAAGATGCACGAAACCTTGAATGACAGGAGGAGCAGGTCTAGGTGCTGGTTCTGCTGCCGGAACACTCGTTTCCTTCGGCGACTCCCCATCTCCAGGTTTCTTTTTTCCTGATTTTAAATTATTTTCTTTACTTTAAAAACGTATTAATAAACAAAAAAGAAACAAAAACAAAACACATTTTTCAAGTCATAATAGTAAAATAGTCTCAAAAAAATAATAAATATAAGGGAAAAAAATACTCAAAATCATTATTTTTGTTTCGAAAATACAAATTTTTGTTTCTACCGTTTCTACAATAAGTTTTCGTACCGTTTTCACGACCAGCCGGTAGCAAACCACTTATTTACATATTTGTATATATTTTAAGGTTAGAAATAAATTTTTTTCAAAACAAAGGAATTAAATATCTATCAGTAAACAAACAAATTTTATCAAAAGGGACATAAATTTAAAAATGAATCTGTAAAACTTCTCTTCACGTAAAAATATTATCAATTGCCATTGTCTAAATTGTCACAATAGAAATATTCTCTTCCCGCATTGAAAACAAAGACAAATAATATATTTGCCTTGCCTTTGCAATTGAAAGCAGGCGGAATGGAAATACAAAATTGTGTTCAGAAAAGGTATTCGAGATAAGAAAATAAATTGCAATGTAAAATGGCGTTACAAAATTGCATCATTTTACTTCATAGGACCAAAAATTTAACCAAACTGTCAAAATAATTACCTTTTCGTCCCATATTCAATGTTTTGTTTACGAACTTCTTTGATGAACTTCACAACTTAATTATTAGAAAAATAATGAAAAATATCTATTTTTTGTTCGGTGATGCACTACTGAGATTTTATTGTGGTCTGACCAAGTCGAAGTTTTACGATAATATGTCGAATAAACGGGGAAAGCACAATTTTTAAGGGTGGGGTTAAAAAAATAATCTCTAATGGAAATTGAACCACGAAACGCATTCCGATTGGTTGAAACGGACGGAATTTGTCCAATTTCAACGAATCAGAAAACAAGGCCCTTGGTTTAAAAAACGACTAGTGTCGATAAGGTAGAAATCTTCTTAAAGGGCAATTCACAACGTTTTTACCTTTTTTGCGAACACGAACAATGTGTTAGAAAAGGAAAGAGATATATTTCTGTTCTTTTCTATCTCAAGCATTTTGTTCCCGCAAAAATCAGCAGAAGGCGCAGAAATTGTTGATGGAAATTGGACAAATTTGCTAACCAATCACGACGAAGTTTTCAAAAACAAAAAGTTGATAGAATATTTGTTTTTTATGATTTTTGTTTTTTTTATGATTTTTGTTTTTTTTTAATGATTTTTATTCTTTTTAACAACTATTTTTTTTTATTTTCTATAAAAACTTTTCAGTTGAATTTAATTTTCTGAAATTTTAATAAATTCTTGAAGAACGATTCAATTATTTTTATAAATACTTAGTGGAATTTTTTGCAAAAATTTAATTATTTTTCAATTAAAACTCTACGAAAGGATTAAATTATTTTTCAATAAAATTCTACAAAAGAATAAAATTATTTTTTAATAAAATTTTAAAAAGAAAATAAATTTTGCTTCTACATTTCTTATAAAATTTTTCAAAAGAATTCAATTTTCTAAAATTTTTCATAAATTCCTAAAAACAATTCAATTATTTATAACAAAAATTTTACTAAAATTTCAGGAAAAAATTGAATTATTTTTTAATAAAATTTTATGAAAGAATTAATTTTTTTCTTAATTTTCTATAAATATTTTTTTAAAAGAATCCAATTTTTCTAAAATTTTTTATAAATTCTTATCAACAATTCAATTATTTATAACAAAATTTTAATAAAATTTCAGAAAAGAATTGAATTATTTTTTAATCAAATTTTAGGAAAGAATGAATTTTTTAAAAATTTTCTATAAATATTTTTTTCAAAGAATTCAATTTTTCTAAAATTGTAATAAATTATTTTTAAAAATTCAATTATTTTTATAAATAGTAAATTTTTTTGTCATTATTGTCAATAAAATTTTCCAAAAGAATTCAATTATTTTTTAATAGAAATTTAACAAAAAAAATTTAGTTTTTTCTGAATGTCTTATAAAATTTGTGAAAAGAATTTTTTTTTTAATTTTATTAAAAACTTCCGAAGAATAAAATTATTTTTATAAATAATAAAACTTTTTGCAAAAAATAAATTATCTGTAACAAAATTTTAATGCATTTTTAGGAATGAATTTAATTATTTAGAATAAAACTTTTCCGATGAAATTCAATTATTTTTAATAAAATTACTTTTTAATAAAATTTTACGAAAGAATTAAATTTTTTTTCTACATTTTTTTATAAAATTTTCCAATAGAATTCAATTTTTGAAAAATTCTAATAAATTCTTCAAAGCAATTATATTATTTTTATAAAATGTAAATTTTTTTTGTTAAAATTAAATTTATTTTTCAATTAATTATATTAAAATTTCATGAAAGAATAAAATTCATTTTTTTTTATTTAAAATATTTTCTAATGCAATTTTAACAAATTTCAATAATCAATTTAATTGTAATAATTATTTTAGCAGACACGACTAATTTAAAAAGTTGTAAAAAATTCTTTTTCTAATTCAATTCATTTCAAATTTTTTAATAAAAATTATTCGAAAGAAACACGATTTTTTTTGTAAAAACAGAAAAGAAATTATTCGGATTGTTTGCTAACTTCTTTCACCTTTGATAATTAACAAAAAATTTATCCGGAGAAAAAATCTAAATGAAGGTAGTAATTAAATAAATGTCAAACAATTTATAAATAGAAACTGAAACGTAAATATTAGAATTTATTAATTTTTTTCCAAACACGAAAAAAAGGCAAAAAAAAAAAAAAATTGGAAAGAAAAATGTTTAATTTTCGCTTATTATTATTCTTATTTCTCTCATAATTTTCAATGAAACAAAAGAAACGGTTAAATTTGAAAATTATTTAATTTTTGGATGAATCTTATGAAATTTGTCAATATAAAAGCAAATATACCTTAAATAATTTTAGTTTCCTTATTCTTCGCTTTTGTAATTAATTTTCTTCCTGTTGCATTTGTAATTCGCGAAGGATTTGTGCTTTTTGTTTTTCTAATTCGTCTTCGGATAGTTCATGCTGCTCGACATTGTCATTTAATGAGCCGTCACTTTGAATTGAGGCTCGTCGATGTTTATCTTCTTTTCTTCGTTGATCCGGTGATCCCTCAGAGGACGGAAGTCTCGAGTGTGATCTCTGTTTAAAAACAAAGGAAAAATAATTAAATAATTAAATTACTTATTTTAATTAATTAGGTATTTATTAATTAATTAATTTATTATTTATTAATTAAATAAATAATTATTAATTATTATTTATTATTTTTTATTACTATTATTTTTTTTATTATTATTACTACTATGATTAATATTATTATTACTACTATTATTAATATTATTATTATTTATTATAATTTGAGTAGATTTTCGTATTTTTTTAAAGAACGTACCGAATGACTGCGGCCACGTTTCTTTTTATTTTTCCTCCTCTTCTTTTTTGTTTCCGACTCGGAACTGTCGGATTTGCTGCCTGCACTCGCCGATCTCGATCTGTGTCTCTTTTTCTTAAGGCCCTTCTCACTGCCCTCGGAATCCTGAAAAATAAATAATTTTACTTCAATATTTTCATAATTAATTATCAATAAGTGATTTTTTCAAATTTTGATTATCGAATTATCGAGAAGATTGGAAATTTTACTCACACTGTGCGATTTGGAGCGTGATTTTCGTTTCGGCTTTTTCGTCTTCTTCTTCCGACTGCGAATATGATGATGACTGCAACTCTCCTCCAATTCGTGTTGATATTCCTTGAATATTCTCAATCGCTCGCTCTCCAATGAAATTGCTTTGAAATCCGGCTCCTCCTCGATTTTCACTCGCACATCGTCCCACGTCATTTGATAATCAACGCCGAGGGTTTTCAATAAATTCTTGAAACCCGACTCGAGTTTCTTGAATTTCCTCGTCTCCTCCTTGACTCTCTCCTTCTCGCGTGCCTCCGCCTTTTCCAGCAGGGAATTATAGGTCAATTTCACATTGCCCGCGTCGAGTGTCGCCGATTTTCTGTCCTCGCAAACAACAGTGGCGAACTCCTCGAAAGTCGTGTTCACCTGAACTTCGAAATTCCGATCCTTGAGGATTTCGCGAATTATCTTCTTCTCGTCGTGGAAGCGCGATTTCAAATCGGCAACGTAGAATTTAAAGAGATCGAGTGGCGTCGATCCTGATTGTCCGAGCATTGCCGAGAAGCGCAAATCTGCCGAGAGCATTGGATACAGTTCGACCCAGAGGGACATTGATGTTAATTTTCCCTGTTCGTGCAGTTCGTCGAGGAGACTCTGAAAAAATGTTTCCATTAATTATCCATCAAGTAGCGAACCAAAAAATTAATTTTTTTGAATTAAAAATTGAAATTCGACCAATTTTCGAATTAAAAATTGAAATTCGATCAATTTTCGAATTAAAAATTGAAATTCGATGAATTTTTTGAACTGAAAATGGAAATAATTGAATGAAAATACTAACGATGAAACCGTCGCGATTCTTGCGCTCCTGTCGTTTCCGGCGCTTTTTTTCTCGCTCCTTCTCCTCCTCCTCGTCCTTCTCGAGCTGTCGAATGTGATTCTCAAAGACGAGGATCGCGTCCTCCTTGTCCATTTGCAAAAGGTCGGCGTCCTCGGCGAACGACGTGTGCTGAATGAGCAGTGCTTGCGCCTCTTGCCACGTGGTGCGATAAGTCACGTCCGTCAGTGCATCTAAAACTTGCGCCATTCGTTTAGTGTTTCGTTTCTTCAATACCTTCGCCTCCTCCTTCTCGCGTTTCGCTAAATTAAAAATAACATCCTCATAAATATCGCGACGATCTGAATCGCCCACCGAGCGCCATACTTCCAAATTCCCGTACATTTCCTCGCACTTGTAATACTTGGTTGTGCTCAACATTCGCGTTGGCTCAAGTAAAAATGCCTCCAGGTCCTCCTTCGCTTTCTTCAATCTGCAAAAAAATTTCAAAAAGAAAATTGTAAAAACCAAAAAAATTATACTGATCTTTATATTATAAAAATTATTCTACTTTTTATTTATAAAAATTATTCTACTTTTTATTTCTAAAAATTATTCTACTTTTTATTTCTAAAAATTATTCTACTTTTTATTTCTAAAAATTATTCTACTTTTTATTTATAAAAATTATTCTACTTTTTATTTATAAAAAATATTAGAAAATTGTTAATTGTTAATTGTAAAAATTTAGATTAAGAAGTAGAAATTTTTTTTAGAAAATAAAGAAAAACATTTTATTAAAAATAATTGTTCCGTTATATTCAATTAGGAATTTCAATAATTGTAAAATTATTCGAAAGGAATAATTTCTTTCTTAAATATATTTAATGATTATTATTTTTCCCGACGGAATTAAGATTTTCAAAAATTTCAAAGTCAAATTTTTTATTTTTGAAATTAATCAACTTTTGTAATATTGTAATAAAACATAAAAATAACAATTAATTAACAATCGCTTTCTTCATGTTTTGTAATAATTAAAAGTTGATCGAATGTTAAAATCATTATTTTGTATTATAAAAATATTTTTACTTTGTAACTTCTTAAAAATTATTTTCATATTCCATTATCGGAAATTTTAACTAAAATTCATTTTTGAATCAATTTTTATTGGAAAATTCTACGAGAATTCAATATTTAAATTAAATACAACGGTAAATTATTTATTGAGTAATCAAAGATTTTGTAAAACTTAATTTTTATTAATTGGAAACAAATTTGAAATAATTCAATTCTTTTAACGAAATTTAATAAAAATTGAAAGAATTGTTCCATTTTTCGAAAAAATCTGATAAAATGTGTATTAAAAATAATTGAAATTCAAAATTACTCGAGACAATTTAATTATTTTCCCAAATCGTAAAATTCTCGGCAAGAATTCAATTATTTTAATAAACAAAAGAAATTCTATTATTTTCAATAATTTTAATAAAAATTCACTTATTTTTATCAATTTCATTGAAATTATTTTTAAAAAATCTTTTTGTTTTTAATTTGTAATGAAATTCCTTGAAAAAATTCCATTCTTTTTCAAAAATTCTGTCAAAATTCCTCAAAACGATTCAATTATTTTTTCAAATTGTAAAAATTCTCGTCAGGAATTCAATTATTCTTATAAATAAAAAAAATTCATTTATTTCTTTTTTTAGTTCTGATAAAATTCATCGAAACAATTTAATTATTTTGCTAAATTATAAACTTCTCGACAGAAAATCAATTATTTTTATAAATATAAAATAAATTCAATTTTTTTCAATAGAATTTTTTCGATGAAGGTAATTTAAATTTTATTGTAAATAATTTCATTCTCAGAATTTTGTTAAATTAATTTTTTAAAGAATTTTTCTATTCTTAAAAATAATGAAATTCGTATAATTTATAAAAAATGTAGAATTCAAAATTATTAAGAAATTCAAGTTAAAGTTAAAAAATAATAAAATTTTCTAAAGAATATTGCTTTTAAGTTTGTTTCTAAAAAATAGTGAAGCTACATTAAAAAAAGAAAGTTTTATAAATTCATGAAAGTAATTGAATTATTGGGATTATTTTTTTAAAAATTTGCAAATATTTGTATTCTTGGGAAATTTGTATTATTTATGAAAATAATTAAATGTTTGTGTATAATTTTATTAAAACTGTTCCTAAATAATTCAATTCCTTTGAGAAACTCTAATAGTAGATGTAAAAAATCTTTGGAATTGAGAAAATTTTTTTGAAAATTGAAATTTTTCCACTAATTCATATTAAAGTTTTTGAAAATAATTAAAATTTGGAGAAAAATCGAATTATTTTTATAGATAATTCAGATTTTGACGAGTATGGAAAAAAAGTTATTGAACGTGATTGAAATTTAAAAATAAATGTTTTTAGCTAAGTAAAACTTTTCCAAAAGAATTAAATTTTTGGCAATTTTCAAAACGTTACAAATGATTATTTGTAACGTTTTGAAAATTGAATTCGTTTAGTGTTTTTAATTATAAAATTCTTCATTATTTTTAATAATTAATTTAATACATGTTGACAAATTTAACTAATTTTAGAAGTGTTGGAGTTATTAAAATTATTCCAAAAATCTAAGTTTATTAAACATTCTAATTTGTTCAACATTGAAAATTTCTAAACATTCAAATTGTTACCGTTTGAAGTTAATTTATTTACGTAAATTGTAAACGTAACTCTTAAAATTGATTTTATTTAAGTAAAATTATTCATTAAATAATTTATTTACTTTATGTTGTTCAAGATTCAAGTTATTTAGAAAGAAATTTTTTTGCAGAAATTGGAAAAATTGAACGTTTTGTATCAAAATTCGCGGCAATTTTATTGTTTACGAGTGAAAAAAAACAAAAATTTAGAATTTTGTTATGAATTTTAAAAATTTAATTTTTTTCAGTACTTTAAAAAAAAGGAAAAGTAGAATATTAAATAGAAGAAGAAAAGAACCTCAATCTCTCTTGTTCGCGTTCCTCCTTCAATTTCTGCGTCTTGTAAGCGTTAAACGCCTGCTTGCGTTCGTTCAATTTTTTCATTTGCGGATAACGCGAATCGTTCTGTATCATTTTCACCGCCTGCTCCCAAGTGGCATTCGACGGCACGTCCTTCTCCTTGAGCAACTCCTTGAAAGCCTCGATCGCCTCCTTTTTGTCCTTGAATTGCATTTTCGGCTCGGGCGTACTCGTTCGACTGCCATTCGCCGATTCCTTCGCCGAATTACTGTCCTCGTCGTTGGGCTTCGAAGGTGGCGTGGGAATATTTATTGCCGCCAATGTCGCGGCCATTGCTTGTTCAATTGCCGATTTGCCCGCCGATTCCGGCGTCGAAGTTTGCGATAGACTCGCGGCAATATTCGGCGACATTCGTTGCATTCCCACTGAACCCAGTCCACCACTGAAACAAGAAATGCAAAAATTAAATTCAAGAAAGAAAAAATTAGAGAAAGAAAACTTCGTCTCTTCACTAAAAAGACTCTTTTTTCCTCAGTAAAAAATTAAAAATATTTAATCAAATTAAAAAGTAAAGTAAAGTATTAAGAAAATTATCAAAATCGTTCCAAGTCAAATGTAGTAAAAAAATTGTACAATTTTTACCGTTTCGACAACGATTTAATAAATAATTTTGAATTCACTTATTCGTTACTTTCGAAATGAGAAAATACAGAGCTCGAAGCAGTGAAAGTATTTAAAAATACGGACATTACGGACCAAAAATTAAAAATTACGGACCAAATGACAAAAATAGAATCAGGTCGAATCAAATATACGATAACATTTTACTTAAAACTAGAAATTCAATTTTTCATAATTAAAAAACATTAAGAAATTGATAACTTCGAGTCTTCGACTCAAAGTCATCGATTTCTTCATGTTTTATAATAATAATAATATTAATTATTAATAAAAATAATTCATAAGAATTAAAATCATCAATTCAATTATTATTTTTCAGCATTTATATCTAATATTCTTCTTTATATCGATTATTTTTCAAAATTTTCGAAAAAGTTCTTTGACAATTTTCAAATTCATTTCTTTACAATATTTAATTTTACGAAATTTCAATTAAGGTAAATGTACATATTTCCGTGCTAGAACCTAATTCCGTGCTATTTTTTTTATTAATTAAAATAAGGAATTGATAAAATATTTTAGCAAGTGGAAAATTGTAGAATAAATTTTGCTATTTAGTAGATTAATATTATGGGTTTTATTTTACTAAAATATCTTATTAATTTTTTATATTAATTAATATTATATGATAGCACGGAATTATGTTCTAGCACGGAAATATGTACATTTACCTTATTAGTTTAATTCTTTTATTAAATAAATATTAGAAAATAGAAACAGAAAATAGTATTAAAAAAACTCAATTAAACTTTTTCAAAAAAATTAATTACAAAATTTCAATTTTTATCAGAATATTCTACTAGAATTCAATTATTTAACTAAAAATAAAACGCAATTAAATAATTTATTGAAGAATTGAACGTTTCTTAAAATTCAAGTCCCATAAAAAATTTTTATTAACAAATTATCAAATACCTGAAATCTATTAACGAATTTTAATAAAATTTTTAAGATTAATTTTTAGAGATTTAATTAATTTTTAATTTTTAAATATTTTCGTAAAATAATAAAAATCTTTGCAGGGAATAAATTATTTTCAATAGTCTTAATAAAAAAATGACATTTTTAGAGAAATTCGATTAAAATTGTATTAAAAATAATTGAAATTCGGCATTGAATTTTATTATTTATGAAAATAATTGAATTCTTGCGAAGTTATTCTTGCGAGTTATTAAAATTTCCATAAATAATTAAAAGCTTGTAAAAAATTAACAGGAATTCAATTATTTTTGAAAATTTTAATAAAATTCTTGGCATAAATTAAAAACAACAAAATTCTAAGCAGATCTTCAATTTTTTCAGAAATTTTAATAAAATTTTTCGCAAGAATTTAAATATTTTTGTAAAATAATAAAAATCTTTGTAGGCAATAAATTATTTTCAATAGTCTTAATAAAATTCTTCGCTAGAATTCAATTATTTTAAAAAATATTAGAATTTTTGCAGAAATTCAAACATTTTAAAAAGTTTTGATTTTGATAAAACTTTTTTTTGGTGGAAATTCAATTATTTTTAAGATAATTTAAAAAAAATTTCCCAAATTCAATACTTTTTTTATAATCTAAGATTTTAAGTGAAATTTATTTTTAAATCAATATTTATTAGAAAACTCTACCAGCAGTCAATTATTTAAATGCAAAAATAAATAATTTATTAAATAATTGAATGTTTCTTGGAATTCAATTCCTATTAAAAATTTTCTCAACAAATTTTTAAACAAATTAATTAATTTGGACGAATTTTAGTAAAATTTTAAAGAATTTTTTCGAGGAATTCGATTAAAATTCTATTAAAAATAATTGAATTCCTAAAAAGAATTTTATTATTTACGAAAATAATTGAATCCCGGTAAAATTTTATTAATTACGAAAATAGTTGAATGATTGCGAAGAAATTTATAAAAAAAATTTGTTATTAATGAAATTCATTATATTAATATTAATGAAATATTAATGAAATTTATTATTTTTTGAAAATAATTAAAAGTTTTTGTAGAATTTTATTCATTTTTTCCTAAATAATTAAATTCTTTTGGTAAATTTTATAAAAATAGTAGATATTGAATAATATTTATTTTTTGCGAAGAATATTATAATTTTTGAAAATAATTCAAATTTTGCAAAGAATTTTATTAAAATTTTTAGAAAATAATTGAATTCGTGTAATAAATATTGTTAATTTTGAAAATAATCGAAATTTTTAAATGAATTTTAATAGAATTTTTGAAAATAATTGAATTTTGTTGAAGAATTTTGCAATGGATTTTATTAAAATTTTAAAAAATAATTGAATTTTATTACTTTCGAAAATAATTGAATTCGTGTGATAAATATTGTTAATTATGAAAATAAACGAAATTTTAAAATGAATTTTAATAAAATTTTTGAAAATAATTCAATTTTTTTGAAGAATTTTGCTATTTATTTATACAGATAATTGAAATGTTGGCGTTTTTTAGTTTTTTTTTTTAAATATATGAATTTCGGAGAAGAATTTGAATATTTCTAAAGATGATTGAAATTTTGAGGAGAAATTAAAAAAAATTAATTAATTAAATTAATTATTTTTTAATTTGAACATAATTGAATTTTTGCGAAGAATTTTATTACTTTTAAAAATAATTGAATTTCTGCAATCATTTGTAATTTTTCTCTAAAATTCTTCAAATTGTATCGTACAATTTACGAGTTTTTCATCCTTTTTGAATGAAATTACGGATTTTTTTTCAAAACAACGATCTTTTACGAATTTGAAGCAAAGTTAGGGACTTTTTCAGGATTTACGGGACCTACTTCGAGCTCTGGATAATAGTGATTGAAAATTTTGTTTTCTTTGTAAAATACGATTGTTTCAATTTAGAAAAATGAAATTTATTTATTTACCTAAATTTCGTAACTAAAAATGGATTTTTCAGGCTGAAAATCAAATAAATAGAATGCAAAATAAATAAATGAATAAATCAATCAATAAGTGAATAAATGAGTAAAAATAAATGAGTAAAAATAAATTAATTAATTAATTAAATTAAATATAAAATTCAGTATAAAAAGGATAAAGTTTGAGTCTCACGTGTTCGTGGCACTCGCGACCGCCGCAGCGGCCGCAGCTGCAGCATCCTCGGCGACAATTCTCGCCTTGAGTTCGTCCAATTCGGGCGGAATTGTCCATCGCGACTCCTTCGTCGCAACATTGTGATAATAAACTTTGCCATTCTCGGACTTGTACTCCTTCCACGGACACTGCGACAACAATAATTCACTCTGAGACTTCAATTCGTCCGGTTTCTCCCACAGCGATTGTTTCGTCGTATTATTGTAATAATAAGTGCGACCATCGGGCGCCTTGTGCTCGGACCAATCGCACTTCTTCTCCGACAACGTCGTCACTGATTTTATGTCCGTGAGAGTTGGCGCCGGCGGTGGAACACCAGGTGCCGTTATTTGTGGCGGTGCAGCTGAATTTTCGGGGAAAAACATTCAAATTTTCAATAAATAAAATTGACAACAATTCAAATGTTCAATAATTCAAATTATAATAAAATTCTACGCATGAATTCAATTATTATCATAATTAAAAAAATTTTTTTACAAAGATTCAAATTATTTTTTAAAATAAACAAAATTCAACACAGGAATTAAATTGAATTCAATTAAATCAATTGTTTCCAAAACATTTAATAAAATTCCTTTCAGAAATTCAATTATTTGAAAAAATGATTTAATAAAAATAATAAAATTCCTCGCAGATATTCAGTTTATTTTTAAAAATAAATAAAATTCAAAATTTGAATTAAAATATTTGAAATTAATTCAATTACATTTTCAAAAGTTATAAATATTCTTAGCGGAAATTTAATTACATAATTTTTCAAAAAATTCTCTCACAAGTATTCAATTATTTTTTTAAAAATAACTAAATTTTGCATGAAAATTGAATTATTTTCAATTATTGAATAAAGCTCTTAGCAAGAATTCAATTATTTTAATTTAACTTACGTTTAACTTTTAATAAAATTTGTTGCAAAAAGTTTCAAATTCAATTAAAAAATAGAAATTCTTGTCAAAATTTCAATTATCTTTATAAATAATTAAGTTTCTTAATTTTATTCAATTTTTTCAAAAATTTCGTTAAAATCTCCTCAAAAAAATCAATTATTTTTATAAATAATAAAATTCTACACATAAAATTCAATTATTTTTAAAACATTCGATCAAATTCATTCATAAAATTCTATTATTTTTAGTAATTGAAAAAAACAACTAAAAAATTCAATTATATTCAATTAATTCATTTATTTTTCAAAACAATAAAATATTTTGTTCTTAAAATTCAGTTATTTTTAAAAAACTAGTAACTTCTTTGGAAAAATCCAGTTATTTTTAAAAATTAATAGAATTTTTCATAGAAATTCAATTATTTTCAAAAAAATAATAGAATTCTTCAGAAGAATTAAATTATTTTATTAAAAAATATTAATAAAATTTGTCTCGAAAATTCAATTTTGCAAAATTTTAATGAAATTCTTCGCAAAGAATTCAATTATTTTAAACACATTCAAAGAAATTCTTTCCAACAAATTCAATTATTTAACAAATTTCAATAAAATTCTTCTTAGGAATTCAATTATTTTTGAAAATTATGAATAAATTTTTGCCAAAAATACAATTATACTAAAAAATTTTTTAAATTGAACACGGAAAGTCAATTAATTCCAAATTTGTTAATAAAAAAATAGGAAAAAAATTGAATTCGAGGAAAAAATTAATTAGCGGGGAAAGTAAAATTAATTAAAAAAATTGTAATAAAATTCTTCCTAGGAATTCAATTATTTTGGAAAATTATGAATAAATTCTTGCAAAAAATACAATTATTCTAAAAAATTTTTTAAATTCAACACAGAAAGTCAATTAATTCCAAATTTGTTAATAAAAAAATAGGAAAAAAATTGAATTCGAGGAAAAAATTAATTAGCGAGGGAAATAAAAATATTTTCCTAAATATACCAATGACACCGGCTTCGGGAGGTGGCGCGGCGCCCATCGGGAAGCCAAAACCCGGAGGCGGAATGGAAAATTGCGGCGGCATCATTCCTGGCGGACCTGGAGGAAGACCCGGCGGTTGAATAAATGGAGCCGCCGGTAAAATCGGAGGAACGAACGTCGTGGCCATATTCGGTGCACCTGGAGGAAAGCCAGCGACTGCCGGTGGAATTCCTTCGTTTGAAGCCTTAAAAAACAAAAATATTTCGAAAAAGAAACCCAAAAAAAAAAAATTCAATATAAACAAAAAAACGAAAAAATTAAAGAGAAACAAAATAGAATTAAATTTATGCACTTGCACTAATTGTAAACAATTACAGTTTAAATTTACTTTCCTAAAACAAAATATCTACTACTATATTTATTAATAAACAATAATTTCAATTAAAAACCAATTTTGTTTTGATCTACGACCAAAAAACCTCTTTTTGACAGGTATCGGAATTTTTCCCTCAATCTCTCCGAAGAGCTAAATTATTACAAATAATAAGGACCTAAAATAAGTACAAACTGTAAAAAACATAAATATTCCACTTTCCCAAAGAATTCGATAGTGAATTCAATAAAAAAAGAAAAATATTTACCGTTCTTTTTTTGAGGTTAGGAATGTCAAACAAATTCAATACTCTAACGATTTAGCTTTAGAAGTTTTAGGGAAATTTTCGATAATTGATTATTTTCACTCACCATTAATTTACTTAAATAATTATACTATCCATTAAATAAAAAATTGAGAATGTTTCATTGAATTTTATGGAAAATTATTCCATTCAAAAGCCAAGCGAGCTACACACACACAGACGACGAAACATTCACGCACACATTTTTTGAGGTTAGGTTTCTCCGCATGATTCTCGCACCGATTTCGGGATTTGTTTTGTATAAAAAAAAGGAAATAAATAAATAGTGGAAATTTATCGAAATATAAAAATTGATTGTATATTGTAAATAAAGTCGGGAAATTATTTAAAAATTTAGGCGAAATATGAATGAAATATTCGGTTAATTTCGAATGTATATATAAATTTCGTCTGATTTCGTCTATAAAGCAGAGGAAAAAGTTTTAGAATTCTATTTCTTTGGGTGTATTTTTTTCGGAAAGTTTGAATATGCGGAACTATTTTTCAAGTGAAGGAGTTTGATTGTTAATCTAGTCAGGATTGTAAATATATAATTTATTTATATTTCCATTGTAGGGAAAATAAGGTAAGATGACATTCAGACATATAATAAATAATATTGAAACGAAAGGTGGGAAAGAAACTTTTTTTTCTTTATTTCGAAAAGCAAAATAATATTTTTCATTTCACTTATTAAGAAATGAAGGAAAAATGAATTTGTTTTCAGATAAAATGAGTTTAATGAGCCGATTTTTGTACTGGTGCAAAACTCCAACGGGACAAAAATTTGGCACTGCTGTGTGCATTGGCATAAATATTGGAGCTTTTTATGCCGTTTATTTACCACAAACATATTTTATTCACAAATTGAAGAATTTGGTGCAACTCAATGAGTACGTAGAGATAAAAAAAATTTCTTCATTTAGAAAACGACTAGTTTTCTTTTTTCGAAACATTTTTTCCGTAATTTTAAGTATCAAATAACTATTCAAAAATTTTTGCCGTAATTTTAAGTATTAAATAACTATTCAAAATTTTTTTCCGTAATTTGAATTATTAAATAGCTGTTCAAAATATTTTTCAACATTTTTTCCCGTAATTTTAATTATTAAATAACTATTCAAAATATTATTTGTCTAAAATGTTTGAAAACTAAATTTTTCTTCTACTAAATGCAGAATTTAAATTTCTCTTTTTCGTAAACAATACAAATTTACACCTGAGGAGTAATAATTTTATTAGAATTTTAGAAAATAACTGAATTTCTGCCAAGAATTTTCACATTTTTAGAAAAAAATTAAATTTTTACCGTAAATATTGTTATTTATGAAAATAATTGAATTTTGCAAAGAATATTATTACTGGTCTTAAAAAAATTGAATTCCACTGAAAAATTTTGTTTTTTTTTCAAAATAATTGAAATCATTTGAAGAATTGCGTTAAAACTTTAGAAATAATTAAAAAAAAAAATTCAACTAATTTCAACAGAAGGGAAATTAAAATTTACAACAACAAAAAGTTTTCTTGAGATTGTTAATTAAAAATATGAAAAATTCAAATCCTCAAAGCTTTTAATTTTAAATCTTTTCAAAAATTCAATTATTATTGGAAATTTAAATTGAAATAAATTATTCAAACAAAAATTTCTATATCAGAAAATTCTACGAAAATTCAATTATTTAAATTAAAAAATACATAAAGAATTTTATTAACAAATTTGGAAATAATTGACTTCCTGTGATGAGTTTAAATAATTTTTTAGAGTAATTGGATTTTTGGCAAGAATTTATTCATAATTTTCCAAAATAATTGAATTCCTAGTTAGGATTTTATTAAAATTTTTTAAATAATTGAATTTGTTGGAAAAATTTCATTGAATGTTATTTTTAAAATAATTGAATTCTTTGCGAAGAATTTCTTTAAAATTGAGCAAAATTGAATTCATTGCGAAGAATTTCATTAAAATTTTGCAAAATTGAATTTTTGAGACAAATTTTATTAATATTTTTTATAAAATAATTTAACTCTTCTGAAGAATTCTATTATATTTTTGTAAATAATTGAATTTCTATGAAAAGTTCTATTAATTTTTAAAAATAACTGGATTTTTCCAAAGAATTTACTAATTTTTTAAAAATAATTGAATTTCAATAACAAAATTTTTTATTTTTTTTTCAAAATAAATGAATTAATTGAATATAATGGAATTTTTTAGTTGTTTTTTCAATTATTATAAATAATAGAATTTACTAATGAATTTGATTGAATGTTTTAAAAATAATTGAATTTCTGCGTAGAATTTTATTATTTATAAAAATAATTGATTTTTTTGAGGAGATTTTAACGAAATTTTTGAAAATAATTGAATAATATTAAGAAACTTTATTATTTATAAAGATAATTGAAATTTTGACAAGAATTTCTATTTTTTAATTGAATTTGAGTTTTTTTGCAAAAAAATTTTATTAAAAGTCAAACGTAAATTAAATTACAATAATTGAATTCTTGCTAAGAGCTTCATTAAAAATTTGAAAATAATTCAATTTTCATGCAAAATTTAGCTATTTTAAAAAAAATACTTCAATACTTGTAAGAGAATTTTTTGAAAAATTATGTAATTAAATTTCCGCTGTGAATATTCATAACTTTTGAAAATAATTGAATTAATTAAAAATATTTGAATTCAAATTTTGAATTTTATTTATTTTTAAAAATAAACTGAATATCTGCGAATAATTTTATTATTTTTATTTAATCATTTGTTTAAATAATTGAATTTCTGAAAAGAATTTTATTAAAAGTTTTGAAAATAATAGATTGAATTGAAATTAATTTAATTCGTGTGTTTAATTTTATTTATTTTTAAAAATAATTTGAATCTTTGTAAAAAAATTTATTTATTATGATAATAATTGAATTCATGCGTAGAATTTTATGACTTTTTTTGTAATTGAATTTTTGCGAAGAATTTTGTTGAAATTTTTTTAAAAAGAATTTTAATTCTGTGTAGAATTTTATTATAAATTTTGAATGTAATTGAAATCATTGAAAATAATTGAATTAATTGAAGGAAATTGAATAAATTTAAAACAAATGAATTGATTGAAAGGAATTGAAGTAATTGAAAATAATTTAATTAATTGAAAGGAATTGAAGTAATTGAAAATAATTGAATTAATTGAAAGGAATTTTATTAAAAGTTTTGAAAATAATTGATTTGATTGAAATTAATTTAATTCCTGGGTTGAATTTTATTTATTTTTTTAAAATAATTTGAATCTTTTGTAAAAAATTTTATTAATTATGATAATAATTGAATACATGCTTGGAATTTTATGACTTTTTTTGTAATTGAATTTTTGCGAAGAATTTTATTGGAATTTTTTGTAAAGAATTTTATTTCATGTAGAATTTTATTATAAATTTTGAATGTAATTGAAATCATTGAAAATAATTGAATTAATTGAAAGAAATTGAATAAATTGCAGACAAATGAATTGATTGAAAGGAATAAAAGTAATTGAAAGTAATTTAATTAATTGAAAGGAATTGAATTAATTGAAAATAATTGAATCAATTGAAAATAATTGAAAATAATTGAATCAATTGAAAATAATTGAAAATAATTGTATTATTGAAAATAATTGTACTAATTGAAAATAATTGTATTATTGAAAATAATTGTACTAATTGAAAATAATTGAATCAATTGAAAATAATTGAAAATAATTGAATTTTTGAATGGAATTGAATTAGTTGAAAGTTATTGAAAATAATTTAATTTTGTTCCAATTCTTTATCGATTAATTACTTTGAAAAAAAAACTATTTCGTTTTTTTCTAATTTTTTTGCTTTCTGTTGATAGACGAGGAAAACCTGTCGAAGTGCCGGAGAACTTGAAAACTCTCTTCGACGAAGTTCTCGACGACTTGGAATTCAAGGACTTGGAACGCAATGCTGTTGAGCCATTCATGGTCTGCAGCTTCAAACCATTTGAAGCTGGAATATTACATTCGCATACCGGTGGAATTATTGGCATTCCATGGCACTTCACCTACAACGATATACTCGATGTGAAAATACCAAAACTCGCACTCTTCAAACTGCCCGTCGACACTTCGCGCCTCGAGACTGAGGCTTTGGCCGAATCGCTCGTGTTGTCGCGCGACGCCAAGAAATTCGCCATCGCTCACGAATTATGCATATTGCGCGAGTCAGAGTGCATGCTGAATTCAGTGCTCGTCTCGGCATTCTGTTTGATCAGCTATTCCATCTCGCAAGTGACGAAACATAAATTTCAACTCTACACGAAATCGCTGTCGTTGCGTCTTCTTCTTTACACGACAAGTGGTTTCGTTGGCGCTGCACTTTACTTCATGCAAAAGGATTATTTCAATAAGAAAGTGGAGAGAAACATTGACGCCGAATTGGCGAAATTGAATAATAGTTATTTGCAAGGTGGCCTTGAGTATTACAGTAAAGTTATGAAGACGAATATGGCACTGAGGGAATTACTCGACGATTACGGCGATAAGACGTATGACACTAAAGGGGATGTTGTTTATTTTTGGAGGCAAAAATCGACGCCCTACAGTGAGAGGAAACTATTTTTCGAAATGCTCGCGAATACCCAGAAGGCGTAGATATTCTTCCTTTTGCTTCTTCTTTTTGTTATTAGTCTTTAGCTAAATCATCGGAAAATTTATAAATAAACATTTGTTGAATGAATTTATTTCCTTTATTTGGAGTTTCAATTCAATTTTCTTCCCCTGAATTACAAAACAGAATTTTTACTTTTTTTTTGTGACGAAAAAAGTTTTTAAAATCTTTCAATTCTTCTGTAAAATTGAATTATTTTAGAAAAAGTAATTCAATTCCTGTAAAAGAATTTTTTGAAAAGTAAAGTAATTGAATTGTTGTTAATATTTTTTAACTTTTGAAAATAATTGAATTAATGGAAAGAATTCCTGTTTTGAATTTTATTTATTAAAAAAAAAAATTGACTTTCTGGGAAGAATTTTATTATTTTTTGAAAATATGAATTTCTAAAAAAAAATTGTTAAGAGTTTTGTAAATAATTCAATTTTATGAAGAGAATTTTAATAAAAGTATTTTAGATCTTTCAATTCTTCTGAAAAATTCAATTATTTAAGAAAAAGTAATTCAATTTCTGTAAAAGAATTTTTTGAAAAGTAAAGTAATTGAATTGTTAAAAATATTTTTTAATTTTTTAAAATAATTGAATTAATGGAAAATATTTGAATCCGTTTTTTGAATTCTATTTATTTTTAAAAAATCATTGACTTTCTCGGAAGAATTTCTAAAAAAAATTAAGAGATAATTATTAATTATTATATTATAATTATTATTGTAAATAATTGTAAATAATTGATTCAATTTTTAATTAACTGAATTCCTATTTTGAATTTTATTTAATTTCAGAAATAATTGAATTTGTGGGAAGAATTTTATTATTTATTGAAAATAATCGAATTTCTAAAAAAAAATTATGAAGAGTTTTGTAAATAATTAATTTAATTGAAATTAATTAGATTCCTATTTTAAATTTTATTTAATTTTAGAAATAATTGAATTTGTGGGAAGAATTTTAGTATTTTTTGAAAATAATTGAATTTTTGGGAAGAATTTTATTATTTTTTGAAAATAATTGAATTTCTAAAAAAAAATTATGAAGAGTTTTGTAAATAATTAATTTAATTGAAATTATTAGATTCCTATTTTAAATTTTATTTAATTTTAGAAATAATTGAATTTGTGGGAAGAATTTTAGTATTTTTTAAAATAATTGAATTTTTGGGAAGAATTTTATTATTTTTTGAAAATAATTGAATTTCAAAAAAAAAATTATAAAGAGATTTGTAAATAATTTATTTACTTGAAATTAATTGAATTCCTATTTTAAATTTCATTTCATTTTAGAAATAATTGAATTTGTGGGAAGAATATTATTATTTTTTGAAAATAATTGAATTTCTAAAAAAAATTATGAAGAGTTTTGTAAATAATTAATTTAATTGAAATTAATTGAATTCCTATTTTAAATTTCATTTCATTTTAGAAATAATTGAATTTGTGAGACGAATTTTATTATTTTTTGAAAATAATTGAATTTCTAAAAAAAAATTATGAAAAGTTTTGTAAATATTTGATTTAATTGTAATTAATTGAAATTTATTTAATTTTAGAAATAATTGAATTTGTGGGACCAATTTTATTATTTTTTGAAAATAATTGAATTTCTAAAAAAAAATTATGAAGAGTTTTGTAAATAATTAATTAAATTGAAATTAATTGAATTCCTATTTTGAATTTTATTTAATTTTAGAAATAATTGAATTTGTGGGTAGAATTTTATTATCTTTGAAAATAATTGAATTTATAAAAAACATTATGAAGATTTTTGTAAATAATTGAGTGAATTGAAATAATTTGAATTTTTGAATTTTTTTTTATTTTTGAATTCAATTAATTGAATTCCTATGAAAAATTTTATTGGTCATAGAAATAATTAAATTCTTGCGAAGAATTTTACTATTTTTCACTGAAAATAATTGAATTGTTTTCAAGAAATTTTTAGAAGTTTGAAAATCAAAAGAATTTTTGTGAAAAATTTTATCAAAAATTGGAAAAAATTTTATTGTAACTTTCAGTGGTTGAATTTCAATAAAAATTTGACATAATACAATTTTTATAAACAAATTGTGTTATTTTTTAATATAAAAAAATAATTTTCTATCTTGAATTTCGGAGAAGAATTTTTATTTTTTTTACAAATTTTCTTAAAAATTTGCGGAAAGTAATTGAATTTTTTTTTTTTGGGAAAAAAGAGGAAAATATCGAATTGATAAAAAAAGGGCAAAATTGTTTATTTATTAAATATATTTTTTCTTATTCCAAGTTTTAAATTATTAAGTATTCGAAAAATAATAAATTAAAATTAAAATTCGTGGATTCATTTTAAACATTCAAATGAAAATAATAATTACAACCTTATATACAATATAATTATACAACACTTTTTTTTCTCTCGACATAAAATAATTCTAAGGAAAAAAATTGTTTTAAAAAATCCAATTTTGAAAATTAGACAATTTTTACTTCTCATTGAAATTATTGTTCACAATTTTAAGGGGGGGGGGATTAACTTACCTATTTTTACATTGCACAATATTCTCACCATTATAATTGTAAAATTATTTCTATCTACATCTCTTGTCATTTGGACTATTTATATGTGTGTGTTTTTTTTGTATTTGTGTTTCTCTCTAGTTTTAAAATTTTTATACTTATAGAAAATGCAGAATATTCGATCAAATAAATATTATTCTCTCTTTTACGCTAAATTGTGAATCAGCCTTTCTTGCTGAATTTTAGCGGCAGTTTTTTTTCTGATTAGATTTTTTAATACCTTTTTTTACGTTAAGCCAAAGGATCCCAACTGAAAATGAAAAAAAGGAAAGATTTGTTAATTAGGATAATTAATATTTTTCTTATTCTCATATTTCTCTTTTTATAAAACTTGACGCGTTCTCAACGTGCAAAGAGTTCTTTTTGGAACTTTTATTATTTATGAAAATAATTGAATTTTTGACGAATTTTATCATTTTTTTTTTTTTTGTTATTGTTAAATACGAATTGAATTCTCTTGCGAAATTTGATGAAAATATGCTAAATGTTGACGAATAAAAAAGCGTGGGAAAAAATAGATTTTTGCGACTCACCAACGTTAATTTGTCCTCTTCTTTTTTCAAAATTTTCATCGTCTGTTCCTGATCGAATTTCACTACGGCCGATATGACACGCGCGAGGACAAGCGTCTCACGTCCCATCATATATTCGAATAAAATATTTCGCAAATATTCGATTTCCGTCGAGTCCTCGAGCGCTTCGTGACGAATTTTCACCAATTTCCTCAACTCCGACAATTCTCGTCGCTGTGAAGCTAAAGTTTGTTGCAAAGTGTGAAACGAGCCAGTGTTCGATTGAACCGCCGCCATCGCCAATCGCGAAGTACTTTCCAATTCCTGTCGGAAAACAAAAGAAGAAAATTACAATAAATTATAAAAAAAAAGAAAATTACAATAAATTATAAAAAAAAATAGCGAAAAATGACCTTTTTAAAAAATTAGCAAAGAAACAAGCAAAAAATAAGTAAAGAGGTAAATAAAAGTTTTGAATTAATAAAGCAAAATAAAAAGATTGAAAAATAAAAAAATTAACAGAATGAAAAATAAAAAGAATAAAGAATACGAAATAAAAAAATTAAAAGAATAAATGAAAACGAAATTAAAAGAATAAAAAATACAAAATTTAAAGATTAAAAGAATAAAAGAAAACGAAATTAAAAATTTAAAAGAATAAAAAATACAAAGATTGAAAAACAAAAATTGCAAAGATTAAAAAATAAAAAAAGTAAAAGAATATAAAATTAAAAATTTAAAAGATTAAAAGAATAAACGAAAACGAAATTAAAAAATTAAAAGAATAAAAAATAAACAGAATAAAATACAAAATTTAAAGATTAAAATATACAAAGATTAAAAAATCAAAAAAATTAAAGAATACAGAATTAAAAAGTGAAAAGAATAAAAAAATTCAAAAATAAAAAGTTAAAAGAATAAAAAATAAACAGAATAAAATACAAAATTTTAAGATTAAACGAATAAAAAATACAAAGATTGAAAAATAAAAATTGCAAAGATCAAAAAATAAAAAAAATAAAAGAATATAAAATTTAAAATTTAAAAGAATAAAAAATAAACAGAATAAAATACAAAATTTAAAGATTAAAAAAATAATAAATAAACAGAATAAAATACAAAATTTAAAGATTAAAAGAATAAAAAATAAACAGTATAAAATATAAAAATTAAAATTAAAAGAATACAAAATTAAAAAATTAAAAGAGTAAAAAATTAAAAGTATAAAAAATAATAAACGAACAGTGACGGAAAATAAAAGAAAAACGATCCATTACCTCGGGAGGTGTTTCGGTATTGGAATTGATCTGCGAAAAGAAAATTATAACGAAATGATAATGTAACTCAAAAACTGAAAAAAAACAAGGAAATATAAAAAAAACCAAAAAAAATGAGGGAAAACGTGGAAAATAATTTGACTCACTTTACGTTCACTCTGCCACTCTCTCATTAATTCATTAACTTCCTCCTCGTGTTTAGCGTCGATTTGTTCGGATTTTTGTTTTAACGCTACTTTCCACTTTTTCTCCTCCTCCTGCCTTTCGACGATGTGCTCATTTTTTATTTTCACAATTGTACTTGTCAATTGATCAATTTCCTCCTGCTTTCGTTGCGACAATTCTTTACCCTCGAGAATGAGATTTTCAATTTGCTCCGATTTCAATGTCAATTCAACTTGAAAGTCCTTCAGTTGCTCTTTGTATTGATGAATGAGATCTGATTCGTAGTTTTGCTGTTGATCTGCAGGCAAATAAAATAATCAGATTATTAAATTAAATTAATTAAATTAAAATGAAATAAAAATTAAAGACCGATTCGTAGTTTTGCTTTTTGTTGAAATCGAATTCTCAGACACAATTTTGTCGACAAATTTTTTAAACAAGGAATTAAAAATAATTGAATTCCTGGTGAGAATTTTATTAATTTTTAAAAATAATTGAATTCTTGTGTTAAATTTTATTAATTTTTTTAAATAATTGAATTTTTTTCAAGCGAATAATTTTGTTATTTTCTTCAACAATTGAATTTCTGGGAAGAATTTTGTTTTTTTTTAAATAATTAAATATCTGTGAAGAATTTTGTTTTTCTTTTTTCAATAATTGAAATTCTGCAAAAGATTATAACAAATTTAGAAAATAATTGAATTTTATGCGAAGTATTCAATTGCTGTGAAAAAATCATTCATTTTTTGAAAATAATTTAATTTATGTGGGAAATTCAATTCTTTTTTGATAAAAATTAAATTTCTGTAAAGAATACTAATTATTTTTGGAAATAATTGAATTCTTCTTCTGTAAAAAATTTTAATAAAAGTTTTTTGAAAATAATTGAAATATTGAAAAGAATTTACTTAACACTTTGAAATAATTAAAATCTTTAAAAAAAATTTATTCTTTTTGGAAAATAATTGAATTCTTGGCAAGAATTTTATTCTTTTCGGAAAATAATTGAATTCTTGGCAAGAATTTTATTCTTTTTGGAAAATAATTTAATTCTTGGCCAAATCTTAATTTAAATTCTGTTTAAATTAATTTTATTTTAGTGAAAAATATTTTTAAGTTTTCGAAATAATTGAATTTTGGCAAAGAATTTTATTAATTTAGAAAATAATTGAATTCTTCCAACGAATATTGTTATTGACAAAAATAATTGAATTTTGCTTTGAATTTTATTAAAATTCGTGAAAATAATTGAATTTTGCTTTGAATTTTATTGAAAGTGCCGAAAATAATTGAATTTTGCTTTGAATTTTATTTAAATTCGTGGAAATAATTGAATTTTGGCGAAGAAATTTATTAATTTTGAAAATCATTGAATTCTTCTAAACAATTTTATTATTGATGAAAATAATAATTGGATTTTGCTTTGAATTTCATTGAAACTCCAGAAAATAATTGAATTTTGCTTTGAATTTTATTTAAATTCGTGAAAATAATTGAATTTTTCTCTGGATTGTATTAAAATTTCTGAAAATAATTGAATTTTATTAACGAATATAGTTATTGATTAAAATAATTAAATTTTGCTTTAAATTTTATTGAAATTCGTGCAAATAATTGAGTTTTGTACTGAATTTTATTAAAATTTCTGAAAATAATTGAATTTTGGAGAAGAATTTTATTAATTTCGAAAATCATAGAATTCTTCTAACCAATTTTGTTATTCATAAAAGTAATTAGATTTTGCTTTGAATTTTATTGAAATTCGTGAAAATAATCGAATTTCGCTCTGAATTTTATTTAAATTCCTGAAAATAATTGAATTTTGGTGAAGAATTCAGCTGAAAATTTTTATCAAGATAATTAAAATGTTGACGAGTATTAATTTAATTTATTTAAAAAATTTGGTTTTTAGAAAATAATTTTGTTATTTATTAAAATATTAATTGATTTTCTGAATAGAATTTCATTTATTTATTATTATTTATTAATAAAATTATTATTATTTATTTTTTTGTTTATTTCTTTTAAAGAATTGTTTAAACAGTAAAAGTAAAAAAAGTAAAACTTACCAAATCGTTTGTCCAAAGCCGCCTGCAACTCCTCGTCCTTATCGTGAAGTTGTGCCTGAAATTCCTTAACTAATTGCTTCAATCTCAATCCTTGCTCCTCCTCAGCAACTTTCAATTCGTCCCTGAGCTTTTCAATTTGTCCTTTTAAATCGACATTCAAATTTTGCAGTTGCGACTCCTTTGCCTGGAACGTTATCAGCGCCTCGTCCAATTGTGCTTCTAGTTTTCGATTATTTTCCTCCAATTTCGCCATTTTCTTCGAAGTTTCCTCATTTTCCGTTTCATTCAAATTCGAACTCGGATTTTGATTCTGATTCGAATTCAAATTCGGATTGTTCGACTTCAGCCGATCGATTTCCATCTCCTTCTCATGAATTATAGTCTCCGAGTGCTTTATTCGATTCCTCCATTCCTCGAATTCACTCTCCTTCTCTTCCCTCAGTGTCGACAAGTCTAAACGATTTTTTTCAATTTCCTTCGAGAGATTTTCATTCGTCGCTCTTAGTTTGCTAATTTCCTCGACAGAATTTTTCAATTCCACCATTTTCTCCTTTAAAACGATATTCTTTGCTTTTAGTTCCGATTCCTTGTCGTTCAGCAGCGACGTCTTCGCGATTAATTCCGAATCCTTTTCCCCCGATTCGGACAATTTTCCCTCTAGTTTCGAAGCTAAGGACTTTAGTTCCGAATCTTTTTCCCTTAGTTGCGAATTTTTTTTCTCTAACTCGGAATTTTTTTCTCCCAGTTCTGTCACTTTTTCTTTTAGCATCGAATCCTTTTTCTTCAATTCCGAAGTTTTCGCCTCTAATTCCTTCGATTTTTCCTGCAATTCTGAAGTTTTCGCTTCTAATTCTTTGCCTTTTGTTTTTAAGTCCGAATCCTTAGCTTCGAGTTTCGATTCCATTTGCTTGAGGAGAGAAATATTTTCGTTTAGAGTCGAAGATTTTTTTTCCAACTCGGAATTTTTTTTCCCCAGTTCGGAAATTTTTCCCTCTAGCTCCGTGTCTTTTTTCTCTAATTCGGTGAGTTTTTTCTTCAATTCGGAGTCTTTGCTCTTAAGTTCCGTCGATTTTTGCTTTAATTCGGATGTTTTTTTCTTTAGTTCCGAATCTTTTTCCTGTAGCTTCGAATCCTTTTGCTTCAGTTCTTCGATAGTTTTCTTTAACTGGTCGTCTTTCGCTTTCAATTCTGTTGATTTTTGCTTCAGTTCCGAATCTTTTTTCTCTAATTCCGTAACTTTTTGTTTTAAATCCGAATCTTTTTTCTCTAAATCCGCAACTTTTTGTTTCAACTCAGAATCTTTTGCTTTCAGTTCCGAATCCTTTGCATTTAATTCCTTCTCCTTTTTCTCCAATTCCTCCGAGTTTTTGCCCATAAATTCCGAGATTTTTTGCTTCGACTCCGAATCTTTTTTGCTTAATTCCGAGAGTTTTGCCTTTAGGTCCGAATTATTTTTCTCAAGCTCCGAATCTTTTCGCATTAGTTCCGAATCTTTTTTTTCTAATTCCACGATTTTTTCTTTTAGTTCCGACTCCTTTTTCTCCAATTCCGTAGCTCTTTGTTCTAGTTCCGAATTTTTTCCCCCGAATTCCTTGATTTTTTCATTCAACTCCGAATCTTTTTTCTCTAATTCCTTTGCTTTTTGTTCTAGTTGCGAATTTTTTCCCCCGAATTCCTTGATTTTTGCATTCAACTCGGAATCTTTTTTCTCTAACTGTGTAACTTTTTCTTTCAATTCCGAATCTTTCTTCGTTAATTCAGTGATTTTTTCCTTTAACTCCGAATCTTTTTTCGTTAATTCAGAAATTTTTTTCGTTAATTCCGAATCTTTTTTCTCCAAACTCGTGAATTTTTCTCTTAACTCCGAATCCTTTTTCTCTAATTCCGTGACTTTTTGTTTTAACTCTGAATCTTTTTGCTTCAATTCCGATTCTTTTTTCTCTAATTCGGAATTTTTCTTCGTAAATTCATTGAAATTTTCCCTTAACTCCGAATCTTTTTGCTTCAATTCCAGTTCTTTTTTCTCTAAATTCGTGACTTTTTGCTTTAATTTCGATTCTTTTTTCTCTAATTCGGAATTTTTCTTCGTAAATTCATTGAAATTTTCCCTTAACTCCGAATCTTTTTTCGCTAATTCCGCGACTTTTTCCATTAATTCCGAATCTTTTTTCTCTAGATCAGAATTTTTTTTCGTAAGCTCATTGACATTTTTCTTCAAATCGGAATCTTTTTGCTTCAGTTCCAAATCCTTTTTCTCCAATTCGGAAACTTTTTTACCAAATTCCGAATCTTTTTTCTCTAACTCGGAATTTTTTTTCTCCAATTCGCTGACTTTTTCTTTTAACTCTGAATCTTTTTTCGCTAATTCACTGCCACTTGCTTTTAATTCCGAATCTTTCTTCTCCAGTTCCTTGACTTTTTCTTTTAGTTCGGAATCCTTTTTCTTTAATTCCGACACTTTTTCCTTCAACTTTGAATTTTTTTGCTTTATTTCCGAATCCTTTTTCTCTAATTCGACAATTTTTTGCTTTAAATCGGAATCTTTGGCCCCTAATTCAACAATTTTTTCTTTTAGTTCCGAATCTTTTTTTCCCAAATCCAGAATTTTTGCTTTTAATTCCGAATCTTTCGCCTCTAGTTGGTTGACGTTTTTCTTTAGTTCGGAATCTTTTTCTTCTAATTTCTTAACTTTTTCTTTTAGTTCCGAATCCTTTTTCTCTAATTCGACAATTTTTCCTTTTAGTTCCGAATCTTTTTTTTCTAATTCTAGAATTTTTGCTTTTAATTCCGAATCTTTCGCCTCTAATTCGTCGACTTTTTCCTTCTGGTCGAAATTCTTTTTCTCCAATTCGCCAATTTTTCCCCTCAATTTTTCATTAACTTCGGTCAATTTGCCCAGCTCCGAATTTTTATCCAAATTCTCACTTCTCTCAAGCAGCAATTGCTTATTATCGACCTCGAGTTCGTTGAACCTCGTCTTCATTGCATCAAATCTTTTTTCCATCTCGATATTTTTTTTCTCCAATTCCTTCGCTGTTTTCACTTCTTTTTCCATTATTTCCGTCAGCTTGGCAATTTTGTCCGAATATTCCTTATTCTTCACCGTCAATTCTTTGTAGTTCTCCTCTTTTTCCTCGTTCGATTTTTTCATTTTTTTCAATTGTTCCACTTTTTCAGCGATCGTTGCGTTTAGACCGGTGATTATTGTCTCGTGCTCGGAGTTTTGATTCGTTAAATTAACCAATTCGGAACTTTTCATTCGCAGCTCGTCAATTAGTTTCGATTCTCGCTCTTGATATTCGTTGAGTCTTGTTTCTATGAGTTGCGAATTTGCCAATAATTGTTCGTTTCGTTCCTTTAGGTTGACGACATTTTTTCTTAATTTTTCATTTTCCTCGCCGACGCGAGTGAAATTTGCCTCGAATTCCAGGGAGAAGTTTCTAATACTATTTTGCCCGGCGAGAATTTCGTCGGTTACGTGTTTTCGTAGTTGGATCGATTCCGTTTTCATGGCGAAAATAACATTGCGACAAATTTCGATTCGATTAAATAGCGATCGTTTCTCTTCGTTTAGATTCAAAATTTCGTTCTCGAGCAACGAGGACTGTTGTTTTAATTTTTCTAGACTTTGATTTTTGTCCTCCAATTCGGTCTTTAGGTGAATTAGTTGTTGATCGTTTTTCGATTCTAGTTGAAGGCATTTTTCCCTTAGTTCGAGGATTAGTTTTTCGTTATTCAACTCGGATTTCTTTTCCACCTCCTCGAGGCGAGCGATTAATTTTCGATTCCGCTCGACTTCGTGTTGGTATTTCTGACTCATTTTCTCCTCCAGTTCGTGGACTTGTTGCTGTATTTTTTCGGTATTTTTTTGCTCCTTTGTGTCGTCGGTGAAATTCTCCTTCGATTCGGACATTTGGAGTAAATCGTTAGTGAGACGTTTTATCTGCTCCTCTTTGTCTTCGAGTTCGCGATGAATTGTGAGTTTATTCTCAGCTAGGGTTATCATTGATTCTTCTTCGCGCTTCTTTAGATTTCTGATTTCTTGGTGGAGATTTTTTATCGTTTCCTCTGATTCGAAGATCTTTGATTCTATCAAAGTGATTTTTTCCTGATTGTCATTTTTCAAGGACTCGAAATTATGTTCTAGGAGATTTTTCTCTTTTATCAGGTGGGAAATTTTCTCCTTACTTCGCTTCAACATTTCCTTATATTTTTCGTTGAGTTTTTCTAATGTTTGTAATTTGTCTTTGAGTAGAACGTTCTCTGTCGAGAGCATTGTTTCCTTCGATTCGTCATTGGATTTTGTTTGCATTTCACTTGCGAAATCGATCAGCATTTCCATTTTTTCGGGATTTCTCTCGTTCGTTTCATTCACTGATTGACCGTTGTTCGTTTGTAAAAGACTTATCTGATTTTGGGGAGAAAAATTCATTGAGTTAAAAATAAAATTATGGGGATATTTAAAACATTTTTTTTTCTTAGTATTTTTAAGATATGTTAAAAATTAAATTGTGGGGATATTTTTACCTTTGTATTCAGCGTGTTGATAATGTGATCCTTTTCCTCGATGTCATTCCTGAGAGCGTCTTCCAAATGCGCCTTCGCTTGCTGCTCGAGTTGGCATTGTTCCTTTAAATCGGAAATTCGTCTCAGGGCCTTGTCCTGCGTCTCAACGAGAAGTGCTTCCAATTTATTTTTCACGCGCTCCATTTCTCGATAATGAGCCGCGAGGTCCGTGTATCGACTTCGATACTTGTGATATTTCGTCTGAACTTTGCGGAACGCTGAATATAATTGATCCTTTGACACGCGATCCAATTGTGGACTCACCATGTCATCCAATTCGCTCGCCGATTGATCCATGTCGGACTGTAGAATAAAAGGCGAAATTTTTAAACCCAAGAAGATCAAAAAGAAGAAAAAATTACAAAATATAGAAATATTAAAAAACGGTTTTAAATCTTTATTAATTATTTGAAAAAAAATACCTGTAAATGATACATATTTCCGGGGCTTTCGTAAACCGGAAATAGAGACGAGGCATCGCTTGTAACACTACTGATGGACGATCGACGTGAAACTCCCACTGATGCTCCGGTTGGTGACGTTAAATCAACCGTTTGGAAACCATGTCTCGCCGGACTATTTTTTGGTGTCTCTGCACAGAAAAATAAAAAAGATAAATAAATAAAAATAAAAAAATAATAAATAGAGATAAAATTAATAAAAATAAAATAACATTAAAAATAAAATAATTTTTTCCATTAAATTTAGAATAATTTTATTAATTTTAGAAGGAAAAGGAAACACTAACCTCCATCTAGTTCTTCAGTTAGACTAAAATTATCATTCGATGCCGAAAGATCTTGAATCGAAGTATTTGACAAAGCTGGCGAGACAGCCTGAAAAATAAAAAAAAAAAATAAAAAATAAAAAAAATTTTTAAAAATTTTTTTGTATAAATAAAAATTTGTAATTTCTCATAATATTTTCAATTCCTAAAGTCACATTTTTCAAAAAACTAAAAGATTAAATTAAATTGTTAGCTAAACAATCTACTAGGATTAATAATAGTTTCTGGCAATTTGTTTGCAATTTGAAGTTAGTTCTAGTTCGCTATTTTGTTTCGCAACTTTTTTTAAATTAAAATAATTGTTCTTTTTAATTTTTTTCAATTTTATACCTAATTAATGCGATAAAAATAATTAAAACTCCTGCAAAAAAATATAAAAATAAAAAAAATTAAAATTTAATTAAATTAAATTGTTTTAAAGAATTTTAACTGATTTTTCAGCGTGTCTACTATTTTTATTCAACAAAATTCACGGTTATTTCACAGTTATGTCCTAAATTTTTCTCGGTTTTTTTCTCATCAAATTTATATTTAATTTCAAACATGAATAAATCTTTAAATTTTTTGCAAATAATGTTTTTTTAAAAATAATTTTAATTGATAATTTGGCAAATAATTGAATTTAATAAAACATTTTCTCAATTTGTTCAAAATTGTCTCTTTCTAATAATTGAAAATTTGATTTTTCGATTTTAATAAAATTATAATAATTGAATTTCTGCAAAGAGTTTTACTATTTATGAAAGTAATTCAATTCTTCCAAACAATTCCCGTTATTTATTATAAAATAATTTAATTCTCGTGGTGAATTTTATCAAACCTTTTGAAAATAATAAAACAGTAATAATTAACTATTTAATAAGTAATAAACATTTAATTTGTTCAAGAAATAAATAAAAATAATTTATAAAAACATTCAGAAATTTGAAATTATAAATATTTAAGGGAAGTTGAATAATTATAATTATTTATTGAATAGAAAAATATAATTTTTATAGGCAAAAAATTCATTTCAAACTGTAAGAGGGACTTTAAATTTAAAAAATAAAATTATAATTACGATCACTAAGATTATTTTCAAAAAATTTAAATATAATTCAAGAAAAGAATTCATTTTTCAAAAAATGTAAAGAAATTTCAATTACTTTGCAAATTTTCAATTATTTCCTTATAAAAATTCAATTATCTTGAAAGAATATAATTGAAAAATTACTACAAACTTATTTTTCAGATTTAAAAGAAAATTTGCGAAAGTTCAATTTTATTAAACAATTTTAAGTATATTTTTTAAAAATAAATTTCTCCAAAGTATTTTATTATTAACTAAAATAATTAAATTCTTGCGAAATAAATCAGAATTTGTTGAAAATAATTGAATTTTGATTAAATCTTTTAAAAGTAATTAAATATAATATTTTAAAGATTTATTTTTTTATTTCGATTTTATTTCAAGAAATTTCATTAAAATTGTTTTGAAAGTGATTGAATTCTTCTGGAGAATTTTATTATTTATGAAAATAATGAGCTTCTTGCGTCAAATTTTATTAAAAATTTGTAATACTAAGAAACGAGAATATTTATTATTATATATAAATTAAGTAAACTCTTTAAATTTTGAATATAATAATTCAAAAACTGATGTTTATTCTCGAAAATACAATTTCTACTTTCAAAAGTCTGGAAATTATTTCCGAATAAAAACAAATGAACTCATGCTCGTTAAATAACAATTATTATACAAAACCTGTGCTAATTGTTGCATTCCCGCTTGTAATCTCGCTGGCGATTGTTTCATTTCCTCGGCAAGTTTGTCTTTGAATTTTTTAAACATCTTGATAAGTTTTTTAAATTATTCCGAAGAGAGAGAGAGAGAGAGAGAAAAACAAATCAGAAGAAAATATTTCTCAGAATTTTACTATTCTTCCCCTTTTATTGTTTATATAAAATAGCAGTCATCCTAAAGACGCTTTTTTCCTTTTTTCTATTTTAATAATGAACTAAATAATGTGAATTGATGTTTTTTTTTATTATTTACTATTAATAAAAAACAACTTTTTTTTTATCAAAACACAAAAAGTTTGACAGATATGAATTTTTTTAAGGTTAGGTTGTAGAATCTTTTAAAGGTTTATACACATTCAGGTGCATTTAAAGTTTATAATTATTCAACTTTCTTTATTTTATAAAAAAATAATCTACTGCGAATTAATGACATTGACAATTAATTTCTATATCGTTTGGTGCGAGAAGCAGAAAATGAATTTTATATTTGACACGTAAGTTAATTCTCCATTTTTTCCGATATCCCGATGTAAAACTGTAAACAAGGTTAGGTTAGTAGGGAAAAAACCTAAAAAAAATTCCTATTTTTTAATTGTTTTTATAAAACTCGAGATTAATTTTTCAATCATTTCTAAACGAAAAATTTTCCTTTTTTATTAAAATTAATTACTTTTTTTAGAGCTAGTGTTTTAAAATAGTCTTCTTTTTTTGTCAAAAAATAAAAAATAAATTGAAATTCAAATTATTAGGGTGCGTTCACACCTATTTGCGAGAAATGCAAAACAAAACTAGTGAATTCGACATAAGGACGATAAGGGTGCATTCACATTGTAATTAAAAAAAATTGCTTTTGTTTATTTATCATTATTGTTAATTAATTTACTGCATAATATTCGTTACTATTCGGTTTAGTTATTTTTTCTCAATTTTAGATTTGTCATGGGAACATTTCGTTTTCATGTCAGCTACTTTGTCCCAATATTTACCGACGTGCAAAAATTGATCAGCCAGAAAGAATAAACCGAAAATCATGGCATTCATTTGCAATAATTTATAAACTTTACTATTTGAATCTGCCAGAAAGTTTGCAACTAGATAGAGTGCAATCATAATAAAGCAGCCTAAAATAATTCCTTGAAACATGATTCGTGTGAAAAATTTTTTTTCTTGCGTAATTAAAATTACTATAATCGTAAAAGTGTTGATATCCTTATTAACAATAAGGAAAAAATGCAAAATGTGAGTGAGAGAGACGAATAGATATCGGCATCTCTGTCTTTCTTATTGCTGTCACTTTTTTTTGTACTTTTTACCGTGTAGGTCCGTAGCGTATGCAAAGAAGAAGAGAAAAACTTTTCTAGAAAATAAGAATCCCTACTCCATTATAAAACCAATAATTTGTTTATAAATATGGCTTTTGTCTCGCGCGCGATACATATTTATGTATATCACTTGTCCATTGAGGAATGACATGTGCGTATAAATGACGCGTGATATTTGCAGTAAATACGAAAGTAATTATTACTAATTATGTCTGTTATTAATAATTAATAAATAATAAATAATAATAAATTAATAATTAATAAATTAGTTAATAATTTATGATAAATAATAATGATGGCAACTGTTTGTCTCGAATTGTGAACGCTCTTAAGGCGTAAAGGTGCCTTCACAAGGTTCAGTTCTTCTCGCTCGCAAAAATAACTTTTTTCTGGACAAATCCCGAAATTTTGCTTCTTACGTCATGTTATTTTTATCAATTGAAAATTGAAATGTAAAATCGTAAAATTGACCATTTTACAACCTTAATATTGAAAGATATCACAAAAGACGTTTTTCTCCACATATAATTATATTTTCTTCATTAATTTTCTTCTTACTAAATACAAAGTTTCACCTTCTTTTTCATTTCCCTTATTAACGAATTCAGGCAAAAAGGAATTAATTTAAAAAATACGGGCTCTTAAAAAAATTTGCGCCTTTTTTCCCACAGACAACAAACATTTAAATATAGTTACGCTCCTGGATTGTGTCAAAGAAATCATTTGCGGGCCCCCGATGGAGGTCGAATAAAATTGAAACAGCTGTTTTACAACTTGTCTTTCATTCACTAAACGTGAATCCCCCTTAAAAAATTGCCACAAGTTTTCCTTTTTTTTAACGAAATACTCTTTTTTCGAACACCGTCGCAATTGTTAATTTCTCATTCTCATTAATTTTAGTGTTGAAATTGTCCCTTAAAGGGGGAAAACAAATTTTTCCCTCAATGTAAATTGGGTCAATAAGTCGTGTCTCTCTCTCTCTCTCTCTCCCGTGAATTCGAAGCAGTGTTTGTGAATTTTTTTTCCTTCGAAAAAAAAATTTTTTTCCCTCAATTTTCAATCTTTGAAAACAAATAATGTGTCTTGACGAAGGCTAACGAAATAAGCCAAGCTTTAATATTACTAACTTTTTTTCAATAGAAATAATTCTCCTATTGAAAATGTGAACATTTCCCTGCCATATTTTTAGTTTTCTCAGTTTTTTAAATTACGAAAAAAGAAACAGAATCGAAACAGCTGTGATGTTAGTTATTTGATTAAAATATTTGAGAAGGGAAGGGAAATTTGTTTTTCGATAAAAATGATTGTTTTCTAATATAAGAAGAGTGGATTTTTTTTCGCTAAAAAATTAAATTGTTTAATATATAAAATAAATAGAAGGGGAGTAAAAAAAAAAGATTAAAATGGCAGAAAGATTGGGACTTGGAAGTGAGGTTCGTGAACTTAAATTGGGACCAACTTTTACAAATAATAAATCGACTGCATTTCATACGGTCAAATGTGAGTAGTTTATTTTTTTTATCAGCTTGTAATCAGGTGCATGTAATTAATGGACAATTTATTCTAAGTGATAATTTATTCTGTCTTTTTAATAATATGTTTCGAAAGGCGTTTAAAATTATGAATTCGTTGAAATTTTATCTTGACCCGATTTATATGCGATTGAAAAGTAATTAAAGAATGGGATTTTTTTTACTTTAGTGTCATTTGTCCTTTGTTCTTTAATTAGAAGTTTTTGTTTTTCTTTTTTTTAAATTACGTGCTTTTTAAATTGTAAAATGGCCTTTTTTGAAAATTTCGGTCTAACATAACCTTACTTTTTTTCTCTATCTTTTTACAATCCTTTTGCTTTGAATTTACGAATGTAATACATTTTTTAAAAAATTTATTAGTATTATTATTACTATTATTATTGTTATTATTTTTTTACTATTATTATTATTGTTGTTGTTGTCTTAAAAAAATATTTAACGAAATGAATTTTTCTTTTTTAAACGAGTGTCAAATTATTTCCTTTTAATTTCCAATTGGGATGATAATTGAGAAATTTCTCGACAATTTACTAATTTTTTATGTTGTTGTTTCGTTTTTCTTTCATTTTTTTTTTTAATAATTGCTTTATTTTTAGATGATTTTAAACCAGCGAGCGTTGACGTTTCGAAAATAGCGATGGTCGATGTGGGAACAAATAATACAATGACAGTTACGGTGCCACATTTAGACGGTGCGGGAATTCCTCACACGGTTTTTAAAGGCTCCCAACGACCGCATCACAAGGAATGCGTTTTAATAATTGATCACGTGACCGGCGAGATAACATTAGAAAAATTATCGTCGAATATCCAAGTGAAGAAAACGAGGTAACAATTTTTTTTCCCTTCCATTTTCTAATTCAATTTCAAAAGTTGAATTATTCATGAAAGAATTTAAAATAATTTAATTCTTGCGAAGAATTAAAAAAAAAAAATTTGAAAATAATTGAATTTTTCAGAAGAATTTAAAAAAAAAATTTGAAAATAATTGAATTTTTCAGAAGAATTTTATTATTCACAAAAATAATTGATTTCTTTAGACAAATTTTGTTATTTATGAAAATAATTGAATTTTTTCCTAGAATTTTATCATAAATTTTTTTTTTGAATAATTGAATTCTGTTTGGTTATTTTATAAAAATAGTAGATATTGAAAATCATTGAAGTGTGAAAAGTTTTTAAAGATAATTAAATTTTACAGAGAATTCTATTAAAAAATTTGTCAGTAATTGAATGTCAGTGAGAAATTTTATTAAATTTTTTTGAAAATAATTGGATTTTCCAAAAAAAAACATTTTATTATTTGTGAAAATAATTGAATTCTTGCGAACGATTTATTAGAATTTTTTAAAATAATGGAATTTCCAAGAAGAAATTTATTACTTTTAATAATAATTGAATTATTGTGATGAATATTGTTATTTATGAAAATAATTGAATTTTGAAAAGAATTTTATTGAAATAACTCAAAATAATTGAATTTTCGGGAGTAATTTTTTTATTATTTTAAAAAAAAGTTTTATTAAAATTATATTTAAAACAATTAATTTCTTTCGAATAATTTTATTAAATTTTTGAAAATAATTGAATTATTGCGGAAAAGTTTATTAAAATGTTTAAAAAGAATTGAATTTCTGTTGAAAATTTTATTACTTTTGAAAGGAATTGAAATCTTCATAAGAATTTTATGAACATTGTTTTAAATAATGAATTTTTAAATGTTATGAAAATTTTATTAGTTTAAATACCTATATATGGCTAATAATTTTTTTTACCTTCTCTATTCTTTGGAATAATTAAAATTTTTGTAATGAAGTTTTTTTTTTAATTCGTGCGAAAAGAAGAGAATTTTGTGAATTAAAATTTTGGAAAATAATTGTATTTATTTCTTTGCAGAATTGAATCAAAACCTCAGTCACATTTAAATGTTCCGGCAACGAATTCTGGAGCTCGACCCATAACACCAGTTGAAACGAAAAACAATCCCACGGACGGGAGAAATAATAGCAGGACAAAAGTTTCGACTGGAAAAAAAAGAGAGCCGATTGTTCAGTTGCATCCAAAAACGCACAGTCCTTTCAGAGCGTCTTCGAATTATCATGGGAAGAGTCCTTCCAACAATCCCGTTATCAGGTGAATTTTTTTTCTTAAATTTGAACCAAAAAACATCCCAATTTTGATATTTGAGGAAAATTCCAATTTTTAGTGTTTCGAAAATTACAATTTTGAAATTTTAGGAAAATTCCAATTTTGAATTAAAAGAAATTTTCAGATTTGAATGAATTGAAAATTTTAATTTTGAAGAAGTTGAAATTTTCAAATGTGAATGAATTGAAAATTTTAATTTTGAAGAAGTTGAAATGTTCAATTTTGAATGAATTGAACAGTTTAATTCTGAAAAAGTTGAAATTTTCAATTTTGAATGAATCGAAAAGCAGCATTTTCGAATAAAATTTGAATAATTGAAATTTTTGTTCAAAATCAGCAATTCGCCGGCTCAACCCACGTCACAATCGACATTGGCGAGTCTTCCAATGATTGGTTTCGACAACGATGACTTTTCGCTGCAACCGTTAGCGCCAAAGCCGCCGCCAATTATTCCTTCAAAGCCATCGCAGAATAATCCCATAAAACCACCGCCGGAATTCTCGAGAATTGACGGCGATCTCAGTGTCTCGTCGTCGAGCAGCTCAAGTTCGGACAGTTCCGACAGTGAATCGGACATGGAAAATATTCTCGTTCCACCTCGTAATGGTATTATTGACAAAAAACATTTTTTTTATTTTGAATGCCACTTTTTCCCACTTCTTCTAAAAAATTAATTATCAAAGGCTGCTTTTGTAAATAAAGAATAAAAAAAAGATGGAAAGAAAATTGAACTTGTGTCGTTTGCTTTCAGGTCAAGTCAACGGACTCACGTCGCCTTCGATTTTCAAATCGGAAAACATGCTAAACGACGATCTACAACTTTCAGAATCAGAATCTGATAGCGATTAATGGATAACGGCATTCCGAAGTTATATATAAATTCAAAATATATATATTATATATATAAATATACATAAAACAAATACGAAAATAATTCTCATTTGTATGATATTGAAAAATCAATGCTGATTGAATTTTTCATTTATATTTTAAAGCCGCCGATGATTTTTTTTACGTGCGGGCACAAAGATTTCATTTCTCCTTCTCTCTCTTCTTTTCTCTCTCTCTTTCTTAATATTTATATAAGAATTCTTCATTTTCCCAAGTTCTCTCGAAACTTTTTTTTGTTTTTGTTTGTTTAATTTTTTTAGTCTCTTACTAATATTAAATAAAAAGTATTTTTAAAAATTAGACACTTTTATTTTACTTTCCATTCCGAATAAAATGTTATAAAATTTTATAAAATTTCATAATCAAAATAGTATTTTCGACTAATATAATTCACAATTATAAAAGTGACGATAATATTCGTAATATACAAATAGAATTAAAATTTTTAAAAAATTAAAATAGTAAAATAATTTTACAGTTAAAATACTGTATCACTAAAATCCGTTTTTCTTTCAATAATAAAATCTGAATACTAAGAGTAATAAAATTTATACTAAATTAAAGAATAATAATTTCACTAAAAGAAGTTGATGAGTATTTTTTGTTTCGAAAAATCGAAAAATTAATAAAGAAAAGAAAAGAATAATATCTCACAATTCACTTTGGTATTCGAGAATTAATTTCGTCAATTCGCCACGATGAGCGAGTTGTAAATTTTGTTGTTTCTTGCAATTTTCGAAAATATCCTCACGCCTCGTTCCATTGCAATTGACATTTTTGTAGCGAATTTTCAAGCTCGGCTCAACGGCGCGAAACGCGTGCAATTCACTGTAAGTGACGAACATCTCGAAAATTGAGTCCAACAATGTTTTCGATTTTATCACCATCGCAATGTCCTTGTCCGTTCGGACAATTGGAATTTTTCCCTCAATCAATTTTCGAGCTGGAAACAATTTCATTTTGAAAAAGTGGAAAATTAAAATTAAAAAATTGAAAAATTGAAAATTAAAATAAAAATTCAAAAATAAAATAAAAATTCAAAACTAAAATAAAAATTGAAAATTGAATAGAAAAATTGGAAATTATAATAGAAAAATTGAAAATAAAAATAAAAATTGGAAATTAAAATATAAAAATTTAAATAAAAAATTTAAATTAAATAGAAAAAATTGAAAATTAAAATAAAAATTGAAAATTAAATAGAAAAAATTGAAAATTAAAAAGAAAAATTGAAAATTAAATAAAAAAATTGAAAATTGAATATAAAAATTGAAAAATAAAATAGAAAAATTTAAATAAAAAATTGAAAATTAAAATAAAAGTTGAAAATTAAAATAAAAATTGAAAATTAAAATAAAAATTGGAAATTAAAATAAAAAATTTAATTAAAAAATTGAAAATTAAATAGAATAATTGAAAATTAAATAGAAAAATTCAAAATTAAAATAAAAATTGAAAATTAAATACAAAAATTCAAAACTAAAATAAAAATTGAAAATTAAATAGAAAAATTAAAATAAAACATTGAAAATTAAAATAAAAATTGAAAATTGAAATAGAAAATTAGAAAAATTGAAAATTAGGAAAATAAAATGGTTTGAATTGATTTTTGAAAAATGGGAAAGAAAATAGATGCGAATTACTCACTGCTTGTATAGTCCTTGGCGTAAAAACCAACGGAATTAAAATTAAAATCGTTATAACGTCCTAAATTGCGAATCACATCGAACTCGACATTTTTGCCCTCAGTGTAAATAATATCCGGATGAAATTCGACAAACGGAATTGGACTAAAGACTTGCCATTGATTTATCGTATTCATTCGGACCTGAAAAGAAGACGTAAATTTTCAAACATTGAAATTTTCTCCAAAAAAAAAAAGAATTGACAGAAATTTATTCTTTTTTTCAAATTTGTGACTCTCACAACACAATAACTTCTTTTTTTTCTAAATTAATATTCAATCATTATTATTTTTCCATAGAAACTAAAATTCGACAAAAGATTCAAATTCAATAACTTGAAAGAATATTTTTGAAATTTTGAATGAATATTTTTTAAATTTCGAAAGAATATTTTTAAAATTTTGAAAGAGGATTTTTAAAATTTTGAAAGAATATTTTTTAAATTAATTAAATTTTCTTTCTAGAATAAAGTTATTTAAAAAGAAATATATTTTTCAGAAACAGAAAAAATGAAAAACGCATTTTTTTACTTACGCGATTGAGATAATCGGTTCTTATTTCCATTCCCAATTCGATGAAAAGTATCAAACTGTCGGGCGAGAATTTTCTCACTGCCAAATCGGCGATTGCGATTTTGAGCAAAGGCTCCATTTCGATCGAATTAAAAGCGAAGGGCAATCGAATCGACAGCCAAGTGACTTTCGCCAAATCCTTTTTGTACTTTTCCGACAATGCCAGTGCGTTACGTTTCAATTCGAAGAAAGTGTCTTCCTTGCCCTTGGACGCCGAATTCGGATCGTAAAGCAAAACCTACAAAGAAAAATTAGTTTAAATATTAAAATTAAATAATTTATTTCTTTATTAAATAATATTCTTTATTTACTTATTAAATAATATATTTATTTACTCATTAAATAATATATTTATCAAATAAATATATTTATTTATTAAATAATAAATATTCAAATTAAAATTTTTTAAATTAAATTCATAATCTAAATTTAAAAAATTCACTTGTTGAAGTAAATGTTTAAATTATTATTCACAATTTAAAAAAAAATTAAATTATATCAAAAGCAATTTTAATAAAGTTGAACAATAAAGTATTTCATTATAATTTTCAAATTGTTAATTAATTAACAGAAGAGATTATTTTAGAAACGCGAAAGAAATTCTTCATAAACTACAATTATTTTCAAAAATTTTCAATTAAAACTATTCAAGAAAATAGATTATTAAAAAAGAAAATTCAAAGAAATTCTACAAAAGAATTTAATGGAGTTTTCCAAAATTCTTGATAAAATCTTTCGAAATAATAAATGTTAAATTTTTTTTTTAAAGTAATTGAAAACTTTGCAAAAATTCAATTATCATTAAAAAACAATTCAATTCAATTATTTTCATTAAAAATAAAATTTTTCGAAGAATTTAAATTATTTAAAAGTATTTCAATAAGATTCTTCGCAAAAATTCAATTATCTTTATAAAAAACAAATTTTATTGAAGATTTCAATTATTTTCTTAAATTAAAAAATTCTTTCCAGGATTTCAATTATTTTAGCAAATTTTATTGAAATTCTTCCTAAAAAGTCAATTATTTTCATAAAAGGAAAAATTCTTTTAAGGATTTCAATTATTTTCTTATATAATAACATTTTTCCAAAGATTTCAATTATTTTATTAAATTAAAAAATTCTTTCGACGACTTCAATTTTTTAGAAAATTTTTCAAATTCTTCGTAAAAATTCAATTATTTTTATAAAAAGAAAAATTCTTTTAAAGATTTTATTTAAATTCTTAGCAATAATTCAATTATTTTCGAAAAATTTACAAAAATTATTCTCACGAAGAAAAAAAATCACATTAAATAATATTTTTAAAAATAATTCAATTCTTTTTAATAATATTAATAAAATTCTTTTAAAGAAAATAAATTACATTCAAAATTATTTAAATTCTTCGCAAAAAATCAATTATTTCTAGAATTGTCTGTAATTGTCTGTTTATTTTTAAAATTCAATTATTTTTATAAAAAGAAACATTCTTTTAAATATTTCAATTATTTTCTTAAATTAAAAAATTGTTTTGAGAATTTCAATTGTTTTAGAAATTTTTAATAAAATTCTTTTTAAAAATTCAATTATTTTCCTAAAATGAAAAATTCTTTTAAAGATTTTAATTATTTTCTTATATAATAAAATTTTTCCAAAGACTCCAATTATTTTCTTAAATTAAAAAATTCTTTCGAGGATTTTAATTGTTTTAGAAAATTTTAAGAAAATTTTTCCTAAAAATTCAATTATTTTTATAAAAAGAAAAATTCTTTAAAAGATTTCAATTATTTTCTTAAAAAATAAAATTGTTTCGACGATTACAATTATTATTTTCAAAATTTTAATAAAATTCTTCTCAAAAATTCAATTATTTTCATAACAAGAAAAATTCTCTGAAATATTTCAACTATTTTCATAAATAATAAAATTCTGCGAAGAAATTCAATTGTTCAAAATTCAATTCAATTCAAATTTTTTGCAAGAATTGAATAATTTTTAATAGATTAATTTAAAAATAACGAAATTATTTGAAAAGAAAAATGATTAAAACGTTTAGTTACTAAATTCGTAAAATAAGAATAAGAATGAAACATAAATATTAATAAAAATGAATATGAATAAAAATATAAAATATAAAACATCGTAAAAATAATTCACCATCATCAAGACGACTTTATCCTTTTTCTCCAAGCAAACCTCGGCGAAATGCTCCAAAAACTTCATCGTCTCAACAATTCGCGACGAATCAACAATAAGAATCATATTAATTCTCGAATTTTCCGTGACGTACGGCACCGGCAATATTTCCACTTTTCCCAATGGTTTACAAATTTCGATTCTCTTGATGAAATTCTTCCTCTCCTCCTCTTTCATTATCTGGCTATTAGTCGTGAAATTAATGTCGAGAATGTAGTCAATGCCACGTGAGGCGTCAAATTTACGATAACCGTTTAATAAATTTTGGAATATCAATTTTCCCTTTGATTTTTCAATAACATGATTAATTGCCGCGTGGAGAATTTGATTGATTTCACGCTTTAAACTGCCGCTCAATTCACGTTGCGTTTCGATGTCGTTCTTCATGAAGAGATGCGTCTCATTGAAATACGACCAGTGAAGGATATCGAAACGACCCATTGCCTTGTTCCCGGGTTGATTGCCGATTGGCCACGTCATGTTTTCTTGATTCTCCGGACCGTAATCGAATGTTTCGATTATTTTGCGTCGTAGGTGATTTATCTCCTGATTCACTGACGATAGTTCGATCTGAAAATTGGAATTTTTTAAATTAATTATTCTTCCGCTTTTGAGGGAAAATTAATATTTTAGTATTTTCTATATTTTAGTTTTTTTTAGTATTTTCTGAATTTTACTTTTTTTATTTTAGTATTTTCTATATTTTAGTTTTTTTGTATTTTAGAATTTTACTTTTTTTGTATTTTAGTATTTTTTATACTTTAGTATTTTCTGTATTTTAGTTTTTTTGTATTTTAGTATTTTAGTTTTTTTGTATTTTAGTATTTTAGTTTTTTTGTATTTTAGTATTTTCTGTATTTTAGTTTTTTTGTATTTTAGTTTTTTTTGTATTTTAGTTTTTTTTGTATTTTAGTTTTTTTTGTATTTTTTTTTTGTATTTTAGTATTTTAGTTTTTACCGAAGTGAAGTAGGCGTTGATTTTGTAAACGTCCCTTGGCTCTGAGAGGGGAAAAATCGACAGTGTCTCCCCGAAATATTTCTCCATCGTCAACTGGCGGAAATCCGTTTGAAAATTAAAATTCTCCGGCAAATTTTTCGAGTGAAAATTCACGCCCTGAGCGGAATTCGCGCAAGGCACGGGAATTGCTCGCAAAATGCAACGACCGAAATTAACATCATCGGAATCGGAAAATGTATTCTTTACACACCAGTCCAAATTTGATTTCACCTCCTTGACTATTGAGTTGCTCAATAAAATCCCAGCATCTGCGGACGAAATTTGAAATTAAGAAAATTAATAATCACAGACTTTGCACTCGATAATAATTAATTCAGCAAAAAAGTAGCTAAAAAAGCAAAAACAAGAACAATAATTTAATTCTTGCTAAGAATTTTATAAAAAAAGGGAAAATTAACTTCTTTCGACTAATTTTTATAAAAATTCCAAGTTTAATAATTGAAATCCTGAGAAATTTTTATTATTAATGCGAAAAGAATTTAATTCTAACGAAAATTTTGACAAACAATTTTTTTAAATAATTAAATTGCGAAATTGGGAAAATTAAATTTTACACAAAAATTTTATTAAACTTGTGGAGAATATTCGAATTGTCTGTGTGGAATTTTATTATTTTTTTAAATTTAACTCCTAAAAAGTATTTTATAAATAATGGAAATAATTTAATTCATGCGAACGAATTGAGTAGAATTTTTTTTAAATAATTGGATTTCAAAGATAAATTTATTACATTTAAAAGTAATTAAATTCTTCTTATAAAAATTGTCATTTTTTTGAAAATAATTGAATTTTGAAAAGAAATTTATTCTAATATCTCAACATAATTGAATTTTCAGGAAGAATTTTTCTAAAATATAAAAAAATTGAATTTCTGCGAAAAAGTCTAATAATTTTTCTAAATAATTGAATTCTTGGAAATAATTTTTTAATTTCTTTTTTGGACAAAATTGAATATTAAAAAAAAATGTTTGAAAATAATTGAAATTCTGTGATGAATTTTATTATTTATGGAAATAATTGAATTGGTTGCTGAGAATTTTATTGAAATTTTTAAAATAATAATTGAAATCGTCGTAACAATTTCATTATTTATGAAAATAATTGAATTTTTCAGAAGAAATTTATTAATTAAGAAAATAATTGAATTTCTCAGAAGAAATTTATTATTTAAGAAAATAATTGAATTTCTCAGATGAAATTTATTATTTACGAAAATAATTGAATTTATGCAAAAAAATTTCTTAATACGTTTAAAAAGAATGGAATTTCAGTGAAAAATATATTGTTATTTTTAAATCTAATTGAATTTTGCAAACGAATTTTATTTAAAGTCCTAAAAATAATTGAATTTTTCTATTAGTTTATAATAATTTTAATCTGGACAATTATTCTTTTTTTGCTTTTTCAAAAATAAATTCTTTTCTCTATTTTTTAATATTCAATAAGGAATTGAATTTCACGTGAAAAAATTTATTATTTTTAGAAACTAATTGAATTGTTCATAAGAATTTCAGAAAAAAAAGTTTTTAATAATTAATTTTCTCGAAATATTATTATTATGGAAATTATATTTTAAACAAATGAATTCTTCTGGGAAATTTTATTTGTGAAAATAATTGAATTTTTCGATTAATTAATTCAAAAAAGTATGAAAACTAATTGAAATTCTTCGATGAGATTTATTATTTACGAAAATAATTGAATTTGATTATTAATAGAAATAATTTCATTTTTTAGGAAGAATTTTGTTATTTTTACTTTAGAAAGTAATTAAATTCTTTTCGTAGAATTTATTTGTTTTATTTTTAAAAACTTTTTTTATTATTAACTATTTTTATTTTTAAAAAAAATGTTAAAATTTAATAAACAAATTGTGTCGTTCTTTAATTTTTAAAGAAAATAATTTCTTATTTTACGAGAATTTTCTTAAAAATTTGCGGAAAAGAATTGAAGTTTTAAAAAGAAATTTCACAGACAATATTAGAAATAATTGAACTTTTGAGATTAAATGACTTTTCAAATTATTTTCACTAGAATCGAATGTTTGCCAAGACTTTACCAAATAATTAAATTGTTTCGAGCGAATTTATTGCAAATTTCAGAAAATAATTGAATTCTTTTCTTTAAGTTTTATTGAAATTATGTTGAAAATAATTGAATTTTTGCGAAGAATTTTACTGCTTTTTGAAAATAATTGAATTCTTCCGAAGAGTTTTATTATTTATGTTAATAATTGAATTCTTCCGAAGAATTTTATTATTTCTTCTTGCGCAAGGAGATATTTTTAAAATTTTTCGGAAAATAATAATTTAAATTAAAATGGAAACATAGTTTCCTCACCTAGAGAACAATAATTCTCCACCTCGCTCCCAATTCCCAAATGAATATCCTGACTGACACTCAATTTTCCAACGAAATCGCGCAATTTTCTCGCATTCACATAACCAGTGTCCTTGATGAGAAAAAAGTAATCATAATCCTCGAGATAATTGTCGGTAATGTACTTCATGACGTGAAATGGTTTCAAGAGATTTCTCGTGTCGGTGAAGCCGACAATACCCGGTAAGGTGACATTCGGCTTTGTTCCCTCGGGTATCGAGATGAAGAAGCGCATTTTATCGACAAGATGAGATATTGTTTTATTGAGAGCAACACCACGACTGTAGAGATGTTCGCGTGTTGCGATAATGCCGACGAATAATTTCTCCCTTATTCCCAATTCCGTGGAATAATAACGCGGACGAATAAAGGACTTGGGGGTTTTTTGCGCCTTTTGTGGTTTGTCGTTGACGTTGATTTTCGGCTCGTAATCGTCCTGGAAGTCCTGCCTCGCTGGGAATGGCAGTGTTTCTCCTAAATCGTCGCAGTCGTTTATTTCCATCGGTGCGAATAGTAAACTCATTGAGAGGCCGAGGCAAATGCCGACGATTAGATACATGTTACTTCGACAGTGGGTTAGTAAAATATTGAAGGCGGACATTTTCGATGTTTCTTCTTAACTATTTATAAATTTTTCTTTTTACTATTTTTCAATTTCTTCCCTTTTTACTATTTTTCAATCTTTTCTCTTTTTACTATTTTTCTATTTCAACTTGTTTACTATTATTCAATATTTTTCAATTTCTTCCCTTTTTACTATTTTTCAATTTCTTCCCTTTTTACAATTTTACAATCTTTTCTCTTTTTACTATTTTTCTATTTCAACTTGTTTACTATTATTCAATATTTTTTCTTTTTACTATTTTTCAATTTCTTTTACTGAAAGAATTACTATTTTTTTAATTTAAAAATAATAATAATTTTTAAAAAATGATTATAAATTATTATTATTATTATTTATATTTTATTTTTCAATTTCTTCCCTTTTTACTATTGTTCAATTTTTTCTCTTTTCGTAATTTTTCTATTTCAACTTGTTTACTATTTGTAAAGTTCTTCTTCTTCTTCTTCTTCTTCTTTTTTTTATTATTTTTCAATTTGCTCCTTTATTTTTACAATTTTCCTTTATTTTGCAGATCTATTTATTTTCTCTAATATTCAGGCATTCGTTGAATTTTCAAAAATAAATTTTTCCCTTCATTTGAAATAAAGTCGAAAGTATTTTCCCCCAGGAAAACGAGAGGCGACTGAAAATTAAACGATTAAAATTAATTTAGGAAAAATAATCGAATTCTTGTAAAGAATTTTTTTCAACATTAATTTGATAATAATTTAAATAATTTAATAATAAATAATCATAATTTGATATTAAAGTAATTAAATTAAATTAAATTAAAATTAGAAATTAATTAGAATTAAAATTAAAATTAAAATTAAAATTAAAATTAAAATTAAAATTAAATTTAAATTTCCAAAAATCATGATTAAATTCTATTGAAAAATTACGTTGAATTTTTTTCTAAATAATAAAAATTTCTTTAATTAAATGTAATCGAATTTTATGAACAATTTTTTATTTAAATTTTATTGCCGAAAATAATTAAATCTTTGCAAAAAAAAATATTTCTATTTATTTCAAATAATTGAATATTTGTCGTAAAATTTAATTAATTTGTTGAAAATAATTTGTTTTCAAGAATTCGATACATTTTTAAAAAAAAATTTAATTTTTTTGAAAAATATTAAAAATTTAAAAAAAAATTAAATCTTTCCAAGAAATTATTAATTTTTGTGAAAATAATTGAATTTTGTCGAAAAATTTCTTTTAAAAATAATTGAATATTTGCAAAGATTTTACTATTTTTGAAAATAATTGAATTGCCAAAATTTTAGAAACTTGCATATTTTTGTGAAATTTAATTCAAAAATTTTCTTGAAAACAATTGAATTTTGGCTGAAAAATTTTACTATTTTTTACAGAAAATTTATTTCTTCTTAAAAATTTCATAATTTAAGAAAAAAGTTGAATTAATATTAAAATTGTTGAAAAATTAAACAGCAAGAATTAATTATTGTGTCCAAATAATTTTACGTCCGTTATTTTCGACAATAATATTAATTATGTTCGCAAAAAGTGAATTTTTTTAAAATTTTGATTATGAAACTGAAAAATTTCTATTTTAAAATAAAAAATATTGTAATTTGCATGTTAATAATAATAAAAAATATAAAAATATGAATTCTAACCTTTTTTCACTTCTATTTATTTATGTCGTTTATTGTAATCTCACTTTTTCATTTTTCTATCGTTTTAATAAAAATTACTCTCTTGATAGAAATGGAATTTTTTTAATTGTTCCCTCCTTCGTAAAAGAGTTTATAAAAATATATTTTCAGTCTTCTTGTTCTACATCTAAAAACTCTATAAAAAAGACGAAAAAAGTACGTAAAAAACATAACCTCTAAATTATTTACATTTCTAACTTTTTTCTAAGTTTTTATGGTTTTTATAAAAAAGGATTTTTTAAAGAATTTTCTCAAAAAAAAAACCAAAAAGAAATTTTGAAACAAACAATTTTTAATTTTACCCAAATATATTTAAATTATACCTAAATTATTTTAAAGAAAGAATAATCTTTTTATAGAGAAAATTTTTTTTAGTTAAATAATACTTCTACTTACGTTTGTATAACAATTGTTCCTAATTAAATAATTCATTGTTCGGTCAACTTTTTGTTTTCATTTTCTACTTAACTATATTTAACAATTTAACAGTCTTTATTTATGTCTTATTTTTAACAATTGATTCCAATTTTCTGTCAGTGGAATAAAAAAATAAACAAAAAAAAGAGTCGTCAGCAAGTCACGTGATTTAAAGGGACGCGCGCGAAATTTGAATTTCCATCGCGAGATTAATAAAAAAAAGGTACAAAAAGTAAAATATTTTTGTGCCAAAATGAATAAAATGATTATTTTTATTAATTTCCAGCTCAAACCGTTCAAACAAGTGTCAATTGTATCAATAATTCCGTAAATTAAAAAATTTTTATTTTTCCCTTGCCCTCTGGTGGCAACTTTTCCAAACTCCCGCACAACGCCATCTGTTCATTTTCAAAAACACTTTCCAAATCATAGGAGAGAGAAATGTTTTTCGAAATGTTTGTCAATATCCCCGATTGTTTATCCGCCATTTTGTTTCACTGCCGTACGCGCAGTTTTCAGGTGATGGAAACACTTTGGCCTATTTTTGCCATGGATTTATAATATATATCATTCTTTCCACTGTTACAATTCCAATAAGTAATTTGAAATTTAATCGCGAACAGTTAATTTGCAATTAAGGAAAAAACAAAGTTTCTCAATTATTATTGTTACGTCGTGAAATTTGTGTGTATTGTGTGTGGCTTAAACGTCGTTAGAAGAAGAAAAAAAAATGCGGCTTCTTCATTATGACAATCCGTGACAAGTGCTACGAACTCTGACCCAACTTTCTTGACTTGGGGGGGTTCTTTTTTTTATTTATTTTTTTTCATGTTTTTTTAAATAAAAAAAATATTTTTTTTTTCATTGTGTATCTCAAATGGCGAAATTTAAGTGAAACAAAAAAAAAGAGGAAGAATCAAGAGAAGAAATAGGAAGGAAAAATTGAATAATTCTGTCCAGCAGCACGTAAGTGGAAAAATTATTTTTTATAGGCCAAATGGAGGGAATAAAGTAGGGAAACTGAGGAATGATTGGAGAAATTGTTTTATTTTGGTTTTGTTTCGGGAAAAAGTGATTTTTTTCTCCATTTTCCCACTCGACATCATTATGATGTCAATATGGATGTTTTGCGTTTCATAGCTGAAAATTTCGTCCCTCTATTTTTATATATATAATTACACTATATCTATATGGAAATATATTTAATTTTATCCCTGAGAATAGTTAACGTTTGTCAAATTTCGTAAAAATGGAAATTTCTTTTCGCTTATTGAAAAATTGTTGCTTCACTATATTTACCTACTTGCGTGATATACTTTTTTTCGTTTCTTTTTTTTTAAACTTTCATCTGGAGAATTCTGATTTTTCGAATTGAGGTGTTTTTACATTCTCATTTTTGCGGTTACATTTTTTATATACTTTGGGAAATTTCGCTTGATTGACAGTTGAGAGATGGAAAGAAAATGAACTGTTAATAATTGTTTGTTTTTTAATAACACAAATAAATGTGGATGGAAAGAGGAAAAATTTTGTCGTTAATTGATGGAATAAATTAGAAAAAGAAAAAGTTTATGTAAATTTTGACCTTTTGTAGATTAAATGCAATTGATGGGGATTTTTTTATAGGATGTCAGGACAGAGCGGAGGACATCGTTTACTCTTATCGAAGCTGAATGATCAATTAAAATGTACACTTTGCTCTGGTTACCTTATCGATGCGACTACAATAATCGAATGTTTACATTCGTGTAAGTTTTTTCTTCTGATTTTTTACTTTTCATTGTTTACATTTTGCAATTTACTTTCTATTTTTTACTGTTTATTTTTTATGTTTACTTCTTGCTGTTTACTTTTTAATGTTTACTATTTATTTTTTCGTGTTTACTTTTTATCTTTTTACTATTTTTAATTTTTACTTTTAACTATTTATTTTGTAGTGTTTACTTTTTAATTTTTAATCATTTATTTTATAGTCTGCACTTTATAATTTTTAGTTTTTAATTTTTAATCATTTATTTTGTAGTGTTTACTTTTTAATTTTTACTTTTTAATTTTTAATCATTTATTTTATAGTGTTTACTTTATAATTTTTAGTTTTTGGTGTTTACTTTTTAATTTTTAATCATTTATTTTTTAGTGTTCACTTTTTACTTTAGAAAATAAACTTTTTATTTGCAAATACAAATTTATTTAAATAAATAAAATTCAAAAGCATGATGTAAATATAAATTTGTTATTATTTTGATATTTAAGGTTTCTTTTCGTTTTTCCTTTTTTTTTTTGAGTAATTACATTTTGGGAATATAATTAAAATGTAAAACTATCAAATAGAGTTGTAACGTAATTAAAATTTTGGTTTTATTTCAGTTTGTCGAAGTTGCATCGTCAAATATCTGGAGGTCAATAAATATTGTCCGATTTGTGAGGTTTTGGTGCACAAAAGTAAACCGTTACTCAATATTAGACCCGATCACACGTTACAGGATATTGTTTATAAATTAGTTCCCGGATGTTATCAAAGTAAGTTACAAAATAATTTAGTTTTTTTCCTGTTTAAATTTTCAAAATTATTTTCATAAATAACAATATTCGTCAGAAGAATTCAATTATTTTGTGAAAATTAATCAAATTCTTCGCACAAATTCAATTATATTCAAAACTTTTAATAAAATTTTTGGCAAAAAGTTCAATTATTTTCAAAACTTTTCACAGAATACTTTTGCAGAAATTTAATTACTTTTTAAAACTGTTTTATAAAATTCTTCGCTATAATTGAATTATTTAAAAAAAAAAAATAAATTTTTAGGCAGAAATTCAATTATTTAAAAAAACGGTAAATTTTTTTTGCAGAAATTCAATTATTCTTAAATATTAATAAAATTTTTCACAAGAATAAAATTATTTTTTTTAAATTATCATAATTCTTAGCACGAATTTAAATATTAAACATCTTTAAATTCTTTGAAGTTTATTAAAATTATTTTTAATATAATTGAATTCCTGTGAAAAATTGCATTATTTATAGAAATAATTTAATGCTTGTGAAGAATTATACTATTTTCTTTTTGAAATTAATTAAATTGTTTCCAATAATTTATTAAATGTTGGAAAAATAAATTAATTTCTTCGAAAAGTTTATTAAAAATTGCCAAAAAAATTTACTAAATCCTTCAGTAGCAAAATTTTATTTAAAAATTGACATAATTCGATTTTTATAAACAAATTGTGTCATTTCTTAATTTTTAAAGTGAATAATTTAGTTTTTTAGAAGAATTTTCTTAAAAATTTAGAAAATAATTGATTTTTTAAAATAAAGTGCAAAAAATCTTAGAAATAATTGATGTTTTGAAATTAAATGACCTTTCGAATTTTTTTCAAGAAAATTGAATTTTTTTCTTAAAAATTTAGAAAATAATTGATTTTTAAAAATAAACTTTACACACAATCTTAGAAATATTTGATATTTTGAAATTAAATGACCTTTAGAATTTTTTTTCAAGAGAATTGAATGTTTGCAAAAATTTTACTAAATAGTTGAATTGTTTCAAGGGAATTTATGCAAATTTCGGAAAATAATTGAAATCTTTGGTGAAATTTTATTGAAATTATATTGAAAATAATTGAATTTCTGCGAAGAATTTTACTATTTATGAAAATAATTGAATACATCCGAAGAATATTATTCTGTACGTAAATAATTGAATTCTTGCGAAGAGATATTTTTAATTTTTTGAAAATCTAAACAATAGCAAATTATTATTTACATAATAAGTGAATTTTTCCATTTTTTATTATGAATTTATCAAAAAATTAAAATTTGAAAATAAAAAATTTAGAATTTGTATTATAATCCAATTAAAAATAAAATTCTTAATTAAATTAAAATTCTTTTCATGAATTCAATTATATTTAATACAATTTTAGTTAAATCGTAGGAAAAATTTAATTATTTTCTAACATTTTTAATTGAGATTGCATTTGAAATTTAATTTCCCTTTTTCCGAATTTGTATGAATTTTAATTTCTTCTTCTCGCTTTTCTTTTAGATGAAATGCGATGTCGGAGGGAATTTTACGCGAAACATCCGGACGATAAAAATGTACAATTATCACCTGAGTCACGTGGCGAGCCAATTGAGTCGCATATTTATTCGCCCGACGAGTCATTGAGTTTATCGCTCGAGTATTATTGTCCAAATGTTAATAATAGTGAGGACACGGAAGAGGAGACGAAGGAATTGGTGACGAAAATTTTGCCAAGGCGATATCTTCGTTGTCCTGCGGCCGTCACTGTTTTTCATTTACAAAAATTAATAAGAGCAAAATATGGACTCACTGATGCGCATCGCGTCGATATCATGTACAAAGAAGAAACATTGAGTGGCAATTACACTCTCATGGACGTTATGTATATTTATCACTGGCGGAGAGTGAGTATTTCTTCTTTTCTCCTTCTTTCGTCCTCAAAGTTTGTATTTTTAAATACTTTCACTGGGTGGAGAGAATTTTCCTTTTCTAATTTTCCATTTTTATTCTCTAAATTTAAACAATTTGTTTCTAAATTTAACTTTTTGTTGTCTAAATTTAACTTCTCTAAATTTCTTCTTTTTGATTTTTTCCTTTTTGCAGAAAGTGCCGCTTCACCTCAGTTATCGAATATTCGAGGCGTCGCCAAAACGAATAAAACTCGCCGAAGATAATGCGGAATTTAAACAATCTCTAACGAATAGCGGCATCAATTCAGTGGAAGCACGTGACGAGCAATCGGCAAAACGCGGCTGGAAGGAAGTACAATTGAAAATCTCCGAAACTGGCGTAATGAGCGTCACGGACATAACGAGTCCCGATTCAAAGAAAAGCACTCCAGCCAAGGACGAAACTCCCTTCATTCCCAGCACCGTTGAATCGAAAACAATAACACGATCGAATGTAAATAAAACCCTAGACGAGGAGACAACGACGAACGTTCCCCGAACGAGTAAAGCGAAAAATCTCCTTCCCGAATTCGACAAGAAATCGGAGACAAAACGAAGGGAGAACAATCTCGAGGCGAAAACACCATTAGACGAGAAGAAGCGCGAAAAACGAGAACTACCCTCGAGAGAGACGAAGAATCGGGAGAATGAGAAGAAGGAGAACAAGAGGGACTTGAAACGAGAGAAGGAGGCGAAAAAGGACGATGGGGAGAGAAAAGCGGAGCCGAAAAAAGAGACACAGAAGAAGAATTTATCTCAACAGGGCTCGAAAATCGACGCTCTCAGCGCGAAATTACAGTTTCAGCCGAAAGTCGGTCAGGTGAATAATACTTACGCGAAGAAAGTGGGAAAGAAGCAGCCGATTCGAGGCGAGGGGAAACGAGAGCCGAAGAAGGAAGTCGAGACGACGGAAACGTCGAGTCCCGGACAATCGGAGGAGAAAATCCCTTCGAAAAGTGAAAGCGCAAAGAAGGAGAAAAAGGAAAATGCAAAATTGGACGTTAAGGAAAGTTCCCCTGTGGGTTCGACGGAAAAAAGCCAGGAGAACAAGGAGGAGAAGAAGCAAATCAAGAGCGAGGAAAAATTGAACTTGGTGACGACACAAAACCCACCGATTCTGTCGAACGAGGAGAAAAGTACGGAAAAGGAAAAAAGTGCAGCGAAGGAAAAAAATACAGCGAAGGAAAAAAGTGGAGAAGAGGAGAAAAGGGAAAAGGAGAAAAGTCTAGAAGCATCAATGACTTTAGAACAGGCAATCACTTCCCTGGGGAAGACAGATCCGAAAAATCTCATAAGTCAATTAAATTTTCGCAATAACAACCTCTCGCCGTCGAGCGACGTCTCAACACTCATGGGCGCGAACTTTGGCTACATTCTGCCCGACCTCGGACTTTTGAATTCTAAAAGTCAGCAAAATACTGAATTGACGGCGAATTCGGCGAAATTTGGGACAATGGCGCAGACAACGTCGACAGTACCAACGACGACGACGACGACGGCAACAACAAAGACGACGAAAATTACAACCTTTAATGTCCAACCATCGATGAGTATTTATTCAATATCGGATAAGAACAATTCCTTTCCGCAGTCATCGTCATCGTCGGCCTCCGACTTCGAAATCACGAGCATACCAATGTCGCTGATGAAGTCGACGAGAAAGCACGAGGTGATTGCGAAGGGGACAAATCTCAACGAGATATGCGCGAAAATCGGCACTTCTGGCTCGAAGATCAATGACATTTGCGCGAAAATTGGCGAGAATTCAAAGGAGAAGAACAAGACTGATACGCAACGGAATTTACCGGATCTGTTGAAAATAACGAAGACGACGGAATTCTTGAAGCATATACCGAACATACCGAATGTTCCGATTTACACGCCGAATAATAAGGGGGATAAGGCGAATAGTGGGCAAAAGTTACAACAGCAGCAGCATCAACAGCAACAAAATCAACATCAACAGCAACAAAATCAGCAGCATCAACAGCAGCAGCAACATCAACAACATCATCAACAAAAAAAGCAACACGTAGGTTACAAGACACTACGCGATCCGCCGAAATCGTGGAATCCGACATTGTCGAAAAATAACTATGTCGCTGTGAAGAATCAAAGTCAGTTTGATGGGAGCAGTTCGAAGCCGATTTTGTCCAAGCCGGCGAAAATATTTAAAATGAGGAATATACCCAGGTACTTGGGTAATCCGGCGTCGGGTGTCAAGCCCATGTATGGCGTTAGCAACGAAAAAGAAAAGGAGGTGAGGTTTTGGGAAAAGAAAATTTTTTAGATCCCGTTTTTGCCTTTGAGATGATAATAATAATAATGGATTTATAGAAGAATTTTAGTTAAAAAAAAAACGAAAATGGATTGAATTTCTACTGTAATTAGATATAAATCGACAAATTCGATTATTTTCGAAAGTAGTAAAATTCTTCTCTGAAATTCAATTATTTTATTTTCTTTATTAATTCTTTAAACAATTAAATTATTTTCAAAAATTTAAATGAATTTAAAATTCTTATCAGAAATTAAATTCAAAAGTAGTAAAATTCTTCTCTGAAATTCAATTATTTTTTTTTCTTTAACATATTTTTTAAACAATTAAATTATTTTCAAAAATTTTAATGAATTTAAAATTCTTCTCAGAAATTAAATTCAAAAGTAGTAAAATTCTTCCCTGAAATTCAATTATTTTATTTACTTTACATATTTTTTAAAGAATTAAATTATTTTCAAAAATGTTAATGAATTTAAAATTCTTCTCAGAAATTCAATTATTTTATTTTCTTTATTTATCCTTCAAAGAATTAAATTATTTTCAAAATTTTTAATGAATTTCCTCTGTAACAATTCAGTTTTCTTCAAAATAATTTTAATCAAATTCTTCGTAGAAATTGAATTAATTTTAAAAAATTCGTCAAAATTCAATTATTGTTATTATTTTTCTTTTTTTTTTAATTGGAATTTTAGAAAATATTAATTAAATTTCTGCGAAGAATATTTGATACTTTTAAAAATAATTCAATGTCATGGTGAAATTAAAATTTAAAAATAAATTTAAAATTAATAGAATTCCTTCTAAAAATGTTATTAAATTCTCGTGAAGAATTTTATTAAATGTTTTAAAAATCGTAATTAAATTCTTTTGAAGAATTTCTTTCAATTTTTTTTAAACTAATGGAGTTTCTTTAAAAATTCCAATTAAAAATTTTGAAAGCAATTGGATTTTATGAAGAAGAATTTTTTTAAAAATTGCATTAAAAATAAATGAATTCTTGCGAACAATTTTATTAATATTCACAAAAAATAGTTGAATTGTTCTGAAGAATTTATCCAAAATTTTAGAAAAAAAATGAATTTTATGTTAATATTTGAAGATTAAAATTCCATCGAGAAATTCTATTAAAATTTTGTTGAAAATAATTAAATTTCTGCAAAGGATTTTACTATTTATAAACATAAATCAAATTATTGCAAAGAATTTTACTATTTTTGAAAATCATTGAAATGTTTCGAAGAATTTATATTCAAATTTTGAGGAATAATTAAATTCTCATGAAGAATTTTATAGAAATAATTGAAAATAATGAAATTTTCTTTTCTATAAATATTTTGACAATAATTGAATTATTTTCAAAGAATTCAACATTCTTGTTGAAATTGAATTTTTTGGAAATTTTTGAAAATAATTAAATTCTTTCCTGTAATTTAATTGAAATTGGATTAAAAATAATTCAATTCCCTAAATTGTAGTGTTTATTAAAATAATTCAATTGTTTTAAAGAATTTATTAATAATTTTAGGAAATAAATAAAATTCTTGAGATAATGTTTAAAAATATTTGAATTCATCCGAGGAATTCAATTAAAATTGTTTTGAAAATAATTGAATTTCTGCAACAACAAGAAATTTTGACAAGAATTTTATTATTTTTGAAAATAATTGAGATTTTGACAAGAATTTTATTATTTTTGAAAATAATTGAGATTTTGACAAGAATTTTATTATTTTTGAAAATAATTGAAATATTGACAAGAATTTTACTAACATTTTTGAAAACATTTGAATTTTGTCAAGAATTTTCGAAAAATTTTAAAAATAATTGAATTGTTTTGTGAAACGTTTTGAATATAATTGAATTTTTTGCAAAGAATTTTATTAAAAGTTTTGAAAGTAATTGAATTTTGCAAAAAAAAACAATTTATTGAAAGTTTTAAAAATAATTTTATTTTTAGAGAATAATTTTATTAAAAGTTTTGGAAATTATTTAATTTTTTTTATGTATTTTATTTATATTTGAAAAACAATTCAATTCTTGTGAAGAATTAAATGATTTTTCTAAGTTAATTTAATTTTTATCAAGAATTTAATTAATTTTGGTAAATAATTCAATTCAAATGAAATTTTTTTTTGAATAGTTCTTAAGGTCATGTTATTCAGTGTGACGTTTTTCTATAGTAAAGAATATGGGACACGTGACCACTGAATAACATAACCTTAAACAATTGAATTCCTGCTAAGAATATTATTAATTTTTAAAAATAATTGATTTTCTAGAGGTGACTTTTAATAATCTTTTTTAAAGAATTGAATTTTTGCTATAAGCTTTATTAGTTACGAAAATAATTGAATTATTGCGAAAAATTTTATAAAAAATTTTCAAAAAATTAATTTTTTTCTATAAAATTTATTCAAATTCTATTTTTATTTAATAACTGAATTTCTGTAAGATTTTAATTATTTTAGAAAATAATTGAATTTTCTTGGAAACTTTTTTTAAATAGTTTTGATAATAATTTTGCAAATAGTTGAATTTTTCCTAGAGGTTTATTGGTAAAAATTCAATTATTTTTCGAAAATAATAAAATTCCTGTAAAAAAAATCAATTATTTTTTTTTAAAATAATTCAATTCTTGTAAAAAATTGAATTATTTTTTAAAAAACAATTTAATTCTTGTAGAGAATGCAATTTTGGTAAATAATTTAATTCCTGTGAAAAATTTTAGAGCATTTTTTAAAAAATAATTCATTTTTTGTGAAAGATTTCATTTATTTTTTAAAAAATAATTGAATTATTGCAAACATTTTTTTGTTGTTTTATGAAAATAATTAAATTCTCTGAAAATTATTTAAAATAATTTAATTCATGTGAAATTTTTTTTTTAAATTATTGAATGTTAGTGTAGAATTTTCATTGATATTTTTGTTTAATAATTCAATTCTGTCGGAAGAATTTGATTAAATACCAGAATTGAATTAAGAATTATAAATAAAGATAATTGAATTAAAAAAAAATACCTAAAAAAATAATTGAATTGTATTATTTTGCAAATAGATTTGGGAAAATTTACTGAAATAGTTTAAAACACTGATTTTGACAATTTTTACATACGTTTTTGTTTATTTTGCGTAATTATTTTATTTGACGAGTTTTACATCCGTTTTTGCTTATTTTGCGTAATGAATTTATTTGACGAGTATTGCATCCGTTTTTGCTTATTTTGCGTAATGAATTTGTTTGACGATTTTTACATTTATTTTTCTTTATTTTTCGAAATGAGTTTTGTTTCTAACTTTATTTCTAATGCTTGTGAAAATTTTGCCCCTTTAGATGAAGAGCAACCTCAGCGGGAATTCCATGATGATGATGAAGATCGATCCAAAAACACTCTCGCCAATAGTGTCGACGAGCAATTCGCCAATCGTCTCACCGCCACCCTACTCACCAAACGCTCGCTCCTATCAAAATTCCCTCTTCACGCGCGACATGTGTCGCAACAGTGGCTCACCAATCTCACCACGCAACTCACCTGTAAATATGCTCTCCACAAATCCCTTCATCCCATCACCAACGCCAAATACAAATCCACGGCTAATTTATTCCCACTTTCCGCCACCGTTCCCCGACACGTCCCGCTTTCCTAATCCGCTGATCCGCTCGCCAATCGGAATTCCGCCACCAAGTGCCTTTCACAGCAGCCTCCCGCCCTCGATCAACAAACTCTATCAAAGAACGAGTTACATTCCCCAGACGAGCGGCTATCCCGTTGTCTCCCAACAACCGCCACCCCAGCCGCCGCCCGCGGTGCAAAGAATTCCCCCCAGCTCGACGTCCAGCGCCAATTTCCCCATTGGCAAGAGTCACGAAGTCACCGTCGTGTCGTCGAGCTCCGAAATTGCCAAGGAGAAGATCTTCAATCTCACGAAACTACCGAGCGACGAGGGCGAAAACAAGTCCAAGAGCGTCGACGGTCGCGTCGACCTCGAGACGAAGGTCAACGGCGACATTATCGACCTCGAGCCGGACGACGACAAGAAGAAGAAAATCCCCCGATCGCCTTCAACTCTCAAGGGCGCTCTCCAAGTTCTCAAGGACCTACAGCAACAAAAATCAGTCACCAATCAATCATCGAAAAACTCAACTCAATCCCCTAAAATTCCACTCGATTCCCAAGACAAGAACGAGGCAAACAAAAATTATCAATTAAACGATAATTACAAATCGAAAACAAATCAAGGAAACAGTCAATCGTCATCTTCATCATCATCATCATCATCATCATCTAAAGAACCGATAATTAATTTACTGGTTCAGGAAAAAGAAACGTCGAGAGAAACAAAAAAGTCACAAAAAGATGATGCTGGTGAGTCAACGAAAAATTCAACTACGAGTGAAAAATTATTAACGAAAGAGAAATTGAACGATTCGAGTGGGAGAAATTCTAAAGAAGCAAGTCAGGAGGAGACGAGGGAAGTGGCGAATCAACAGGAGAAGAGTAGAGAAAACGAAAAGGAGAAAATCGAAGAGGAGAAGGACGTTCAGGGGAAGAGATCAACGGAAATACAGAGAAATAAGGCGGAATCGTAATTGAGATTATTTTTTAAATCTCATTTTCAAGGTTAGACTATCTGTAAATATAAACTATTTTTTATTTTCTTTTTTCTTTTTGTAAATAGTTGCAAAGATTAATTAACTAATTTTCTATTATTTAAAAACAAAAACAATTCTTTTTTATTCGAAAAGAATCTTTTTTTTGAAAGTAAAAAATTTGTTTTGAATTTGAATTATTAATATAAATGTAAAATTATAATTATGTTAATATTAATTAATATAATAATAATAATAATGTTAATTCTAATTAATTGATATTATTATAATTATCTTAATTCTAATTAATTGATATTATTATAATTATCTTAATATTAATTAATTGATATTGTTATAATTATCTTAATTCTAAGTAATTGATATTATTATAATTATCTTAATATTAATTATTTGATATTATTATAATTATCTTAATATTATATTGTGACTTGAATTATTAATATTACAACTTAATATTAATAATATCAATTAATTAATATTAATAATAAATATAAATTTATATTAATACCTTTATTTAAATAATTGTGAAATACTTGATTTTTTCGAAAAAGGAATTTTTGGAAATTGAAAATTCGACGAAAGAAAAAACTTTTTTGACATTTTAATCACGACAAGAAAAATTTTACGTAAATTCTTTTTTATTTTAAACAAAATTAGAAATTATTTTGGAAAAATTTTCGAAAGTTGGATTTTTTATCTTTTTTATTTATTTATTTCTTTTTTTTTTTGAAAATCTGGAAAATTTGGTTTTATATTTAGTTAAAACATAGAATGATTAATAATTTTTGAGAAAAAAAACTATTTTTGCCAAAGGCAATTTTATCTAAAATTCTTGAAAATAATTTCAATTTATTTTTATAGCATTTATTTGAAAAAAAAACAATTACAAACTTTTGTAATTTTCATTTATTTAAAATAATTTATTTTACACAAGAGAAGCAGTGTTTAATTTTTTTTTTTAAACGGCAAATATTAAAAAAAAATATTTTGAATATTTAAATTTGTTTAACTGTTTTTTTTTTGTAAATTACAAATATTTAAAAAATGTTTATTACTGTTTAAAGAGAAAATGACGAATATTAATTGTAGATTTATTTAATTCTATTAATATTTGGGAAAAAAAATAAAAAATAGTGAATAAAAATTAATTAATTAAAATTTTTATTAATTATTTTAACTAAAATTTTAAAAAAACTGAATAAAAATTATTTAATTATAAGTTTTTTTAAAATTATTTCAACTAAAATTAAAAAAAACTGAATAAAAATTATGTAATTAAAATTTTTTTTTATAATGATTTGGATTAAAAATTAAAAAAAAAATTAATTATAAATAGTTTTCTATTTAAACAAAAGTTTCGACAAAGACAATTCTCAAAAATTTTACCAAAAATCAAATTTAACAATAAGAAAACTAAATAAATTATATTATTTAGGATTTTAATGGAAAAAATGACAAATATATATATTTATAATATATAATTTTTTTTGAGCGAATTACGAAAAAAGATGATTTAAAATTTTATTTTTAAATACTTTCGAGAAATATGCGAAGAATGGAAAAAAATCCCAGTTAAAATGATTTTATCAACAATTTTTTTGTTTGTTTTTGATTTCACAAAGTGAAGTTCATGAGAAAATATTTTTTATAAAAAAGTATTATATTTGGTAAAAATTTTGATTTTTTTATGCCACTTTTTTTTCTCCAATTGCAAATAAGCGAATTTTGTGTATAAATGAAAGAAGAAGAAAAATTATATTATTAGTAGGAAATTTTTTTATTATTTATAAAAATTATTTTGTTAATTGTCTTATTATAATATACAACAGTTAACTGTTTATTTGTTTATAAAAGAAAGTATAATTAAAAAAAATGAGTTTAACTATTACAATTATTACAATTAATTAATAATTATTTTATAGCCGATTTGAGACTCGAATTTTTTTTAGTCTTAAAAAAACATTTTTTTGAAACTGAAATGTCTTTGAAATAATAAAAAATTGATTTTCAATGGTTAATTAATGATACGTAATTAATTAATTAATTGTAGTAGTGTCTTGCAGAATTAGAATATTGCACAATGCCCCTCACACCCCCTGAGAAACAAATAAAATATGCATCAATAGATATCTGCTAATTATTAATGCGTTAGTTATAAAAAAAATATTAAATTAATATAATGTTATTTAAAAAAAAAGAATCGCATTTTTATAATTAATAGTTTGAAAAAAATAAATTTCTAGTTTACAGCCTCGAATATTTTCCCAATTTATTTTTTTAGACAAAATTTTTCCAATTTTTCCAATTAGTAATTAATATTTAATATTTAATAATTATAAATGTAATTATTTTCTTTAATTATTAAATTATTTTTTAATTGTATAAAAAAAAATTGTAAATTTCGACAAAAATTAATTAAATGGAAAAAAAAAATGTCGAAAATATTCGAGACTGACAAAAGTAGTGAAATGCCCGAGGCCTTATCATAATATTCTATTGAGTAATGTGAACACGGAACAATAAAGAGTAATTAAAAGAAAATAAAAAAAAGAAACAAAAAAAAATGAGAGAAAATTTAAAAAAAAAGAAGTTGCAAATCAATTTTTGCGCAAAAAGTCTAGTAATTATAATAAATTAAGAATTGAAAAAACAACGCTGTGATCGTAATGCCGTTTTTTTCTCGTCTAATATATTAAAAAAAAAACGGACCGCGATATTTTCTCTCTAATATAGTAGCTTTGAAAATTACAAAAAAAAAACTTTCCCATATTAATATTTTCTTGTCAATTGGAAGATGACGATTTTTCAATAAAAAAAATGGGAATTTTTCCGAAAAATTATAGAAAAAAAAGAGAAAAGTTTTTTTTTCTTTAAAATAATGAAAGGAGATTATTTGTAAATAGTGTATCATGTTAAAAACAAGAAAAATTTCTATATATATATATAAAGTGATAATGGAAGAATTATTATTAATATAATAAAATATATATATATTTATCGCTTTAAGATTGTACCAATAGTATCAAACTTCCAACTTGACAAAAAAGGGAGAAATTTTTCTTTTAAGAGCGAGAAAGAGAGAAAAAAAAACACATTTTCGATGGAAAATCGTGTATTTTTAATCAGTTATATATAAAATAAATATATTATTAATTATTATTATTATTATATTAATATGTATATGGAATAGAAGATGTTTTTCTCTTTCATGCAAAAAAAATATATATAAATACTAGAATGCACCGGAAAGAATTTGTTTTTTTATTTCATTACATGAGAAGAGAAGTAATCCCCTTCTTTTTTCTGCGAAAATTTTTTTTTCAAAACGATTTTCTTGTTATTGTGAACTATTGGCTTTTATTTATTTAATTATGTCAAAATTATAATGTCTTTCGATGCATTATTCTGTTAAAAGTCTAACAATTAATAAACATGGAAACATTCAACATTCTGACATAACCTCAAAAAAAATTAGATTAAAAACTTTTTTTTCAACTAGCGCCTCTTTTCTTTATTCTTGATTCTATTTTATATTTTTAATTTTTCATTATTTGATAACTTTCTTTTTTCCATTGGAAAATTTTTTCTATTATGAGAAATGAAATAGTAGCAATTATAAATCAATTTATTTATATTTTTGTTACATTATATTAATATTTTCTTATTAAAAAATTGTTTATTTATATTTTCATATGTTGTAAATTAAAATGCACGAAAATTCATTGAAACACAGGTTTATAATTTTTTCTTGAGATAAATCCAAGACAGTTCTATTCTATGTTCTGTTTTTTTATTTTTCTGATTTTTCTTATTTGAATACTTTTCGAGTTCGACTTTTTTCAATTCGACCTTTTTAGGCTATATGTTTTTTGTAAATATACTGTTAAATAATTAATCAAGTTGACAATTTTTCCATGTGGCGCATGGCGTCTTTTAATTTGTGCAGTAAATCTTGCAATTGTTGCAGAGTACAAGTGAATTTTAAATATTTTGTCTCTCCGTGCTTTATCGTTTGCAGGCTAATCAAATAAATTGGCGTTCCATTCGTATCGGTCGCATTCGACTGAAAAGAGAATATTATTTTTTTTTACTCTGGTATTTATTATTACTTTCATTCTTATTTCTATTTTTTAGTATTTTTTTGCGCTTTGCAAAGGTACAATCGAATTGTATTTTTGCTCCAATTGGAAGGTTTATGAAAACATTAAAATCTTTTATTGAGAACGAATTTGCTGTATAAATTGATTTATGCAAAACTATGCCGATTCCCGATTGTTCTGCTATTGCAAAGGTGTGAATGCACCATAAAGAAGCTGGGGAAATTGAACTAAAAAGTTAGAGTATAAACAATGGAACTGAGAGGGAGAAATTTCCGTTTATCTCTCTCAATCCCATTGTTCACACTCCGACCTTTAGTTTCCACTTGCAACTAAACAGTTGCACTAAACTAAACAGTATTTACATCTCTAAAAATAATCCCAATTTTCTTTGAAAAATTAATCTTTTTATTGAAATTTGAAATTAAAATTGAAACTAAAAGCAAAAGTGTATAATTCAAACTAAACGTAAAACTAAAAGTAAAACTAAAACTATAATTGAAAATGAAAGTGAAATTGAAGTGAAATCGAAAAGAAGAAATGAAGAAAAACAATGTGTACGTACCTTTATGCAGTAATCCAATTTCCAATTGACATCAACGAGATGTGGTAGTCCCCCGCCAATGACTTGTAATTTCCTCTGAAATTGCTCCCTATTTATATCGTAGGCTTCGCAAATTTTATTAACTTGTTGAGCATTTAGTTGCGAATCTTTCAAAGTCGCTGATAATTTTTCTTTATCAAAATGCTGCCGTGCAGCCTCGACGAATAAACTCGTTAATCCCGAGTAGGCACTTTTTACCGCATCCGGTTTCGAACCGTAAATCTGCGACAAGCCTATAAAAATAATTTGTTTTTTCTATATCTTTATTTTTGCACCATTGTGAATTGCAATGAGCACCTTTAGTTTCCACGTTCCACGTGTTTGCAAATTCGCCTTAACGTTCATAGACGCAAAATAGAAAAGTGGGAACAGACCTTTACTTCCGTGCAAATTGCAAAACAGACTTTATTTCGCGTTTACTGAAAAATATTTTTTTTACTGAAAAAAAAGACAACAGCGATTTTGCACTTTTTAGAAATTAGAAAAACTCATTTGTTTTTTTAATGCTAAATTCTTTTTTCCGTTTTAAAGTAAACTTTTCCGTAAATTGAAAGATTGTCACTGTTGATAAACTTACCGGCTTTCAATAACAATTGATTTAAACACTATAAAAGCAATAACTCTCGCATTGCAAATTAAGTCTATATCTGAAATTACTATTCCTGCGAGAATGAATAAATTTCCTATCGAAAATAGAAAAACTTGGTTTTTATCCCACTTTATTTACATTTACAATACGTACTTTTTTCCGTTGTTTCCTCGCAGATTTGCGAGACCGCAAAATCTAGAACTTGATCAAACGTCTCACTGTTGAGTAAATTAATTCCGTGATTATTAACGAAGTTATAAATTAAGTTTTCGGTCATTGTTGTCTTTGTTGTTTTCGTTGTCTTATAAGCAAATCTGACAGGTAGCAGCACGCAACTTTTTTTTGGAGGTTATGTCTCCTTTGCGTCGTTGGTCGTTAAATTTTCTACCTTTCGCGTTGATGTGAATTTTGCGGAAATCACGTGTTAGTTTCGAACAATTTTTTTTCCAATCCACTATATCCATGCATTTAGTATATCTAGGAACGTTTATATTCGCTTAGGAAAATATGTATAAAAAATCAAATTGAAAATATTGTTTTTCTGCTAAAAATTTTAATTATGTGAAAGTTGTGTTTTTAAAGTAAAAATAATATGGAATAATTCGTAAAATTCATGCTGTAGTTTGTTGATATATAATACGTAGACAATGTAAAACAAAAGTTGGACGAATTTGAAATTAAAAGACATTTTTTAATCTGATAAGAATAAATGATACCGCTAATAGAGGGATATAAATAGGTAATTTATACATGCAAAGTCCACAACTATTGCTTTTTTCCGTTTTTTATATTCACGAATCCTTTTTCAAGTTCAAGTTTTTTTTTTTATTTTTCGATTATTAAAATTTATTTTTAATGATTAATAATAAATAATAGTTTTTTTATTGATCGATTATTAAAATTTAGTTTTTTAATTATTTTTATTTAATTTTTAATTTTTATTTAATTATTTTTTTTTAATTCTCAATGCCAATTAATAGTTTTTACACTAATTTATTTAAATTCTATCTAATTATTAATTCCCCTTTTTGAATTTTTACATTTAAATCCTTCTTTGAAGTATTTTTTTTTAATTTTAGTGATTAAAAATATTTTTTCCGATTTGTTTTGTTTATGGGAACGAAATAAATTTTTCTAAAGGCGTGAATTGAAGAGTGTTAATTAAATTTTTTTCTAGTGACAAATATTGACGGGATTTCGAGTTTGTTGGAGAAAAATTATTTTTTTTTCTTATAAAGAATTTTCACTGGGAGTTTATTGCGAGAGGAGAGGTATATAATAACCGTGACCTTAAATTATTATCGAGTCAACTACTAATACACTATTATTTTTCATTAAGATCAATTTGCGAAGAAAGAAGGAGGGGGGGAAGAAAATGAGTAGAATTCCTGAAATGAAGAATGAAACGACAGAAGATAAGAAATTGAGATATAAAATTTCAAACAGTGAAATCAGGTATTTTTTTATTGTTGTTGTTCTTGTTATTGTTATTGTTGCATAAAATTATGTAAATTACTCGAATTATTTCTTTTTTTTTATATGCGAAATTTATTTTTTTTCTGCAAAAAATATTTAGTTTCGATTATTAGATAAAATTTTTTTTTTATTTTGTTCTGGGAAAAATGGAGAACAACCATAAAAATACAATAAATTTAAAAATGTATACAAATTCGTTATACAATTCGATTAAGAGTTCTTTAATAATAATTAAATTTGAAATGTAAAAAATAATTTAAATTTTGATATATTATTTTTTATTATTGTTTCTTTTTATTGTTTTTTATTTTTTTATTTTTAATTTTAGAAATTAATTTAAAGTTTGAAGTTTTGGTTTATTTAAAATCTATTTTGCATTAATTCTATTATTATTTTTTTCGTTTTTATTATTTTTAATTTTTGTTGCTATTATTTTTTTTATTTTTAGTTTTTATTATTTTTAATTTTTATTTATTTTTTATTTTACAAATTAATTTTAAGTTTCAAGTTTATGTTTATTTGCAATTTATTTTTAACTATTATTTTCATTATTATTATTATTATTATTATTATTTTATTTTTTTATTGTTTTTTAATATTTTTTTACTTTTATATTTCATTTTACAAATTATTTTAAAGTTTTAAATTTCAGTTTATTTAAATCTATTTTGAATTATTATTTCTATTATTTGTTTTGTTTGTTTTTATTATTTTTAATTTTTATTTATTTTTTATTTTACAAATTAATTTGAAGTTTCAAGTTTATGTTTATTTGGAATTTTTTCTTAACTATTATTTTTATTATTATTTTATTTTTTTAATTGTTTTTTAATATTTTTTTTATTTTTATATTTAATTTTACAAGTTAATTGAAAGTTTCAACGCTTCCGTTTATTTGAAATATTTTTAAAATTAGTATTTTTATTATTTTTTTTAAAATATTTTTTTATTGTTTTTTTTAATATTTTTTTTATTTTTATATTTCATTTTACATATTAATTTAAAGTTTTAAATTTCAGTTTATTTAAATTTATTTTGAATTATTATTTCTATTATTTTTTTTTTGGTTGTTTTTATTATTTTTTATTTTACAAATTAATTTGAAGTTTCAAATTTTTGTTTATTTGAAATTTATTGTTAACTATTGTTTCTATTATTATTATATTTTTTTAAAATATTTTTTTATTGTTTTTTAATATTTTTAAAAAAATTTTTACTTTTCATGTTAGAAATTAATTTAATGTTTCAAATTTCAGTTTATTTACATTTATTTTAAATTATTTCTATTATTATTATTAATATTATTATTATTATTATATTATTGTTAATATTATTAATATTTATTTTTTTATTGTTTTTTAATTTTTTTTAGCTTTAATATTTATTTTTACAAATTAATTTAATATTTCAACTCTTTTGCTTATTTGAAAATTTTATTTTGAATATTTTTTTTTCTAATTATTTGAAAAATGTGTGACTTTTACAATCGTTGAGTAAGTAGACTATAAAAAAAAGTTTATGCTCCTATAAAAGTGCACTACTACTCTAAATAATAATAATGCAGCCTTTCACGATTGAAAAATTGAAGGTCATTAATTGAACAGATTTAAATATGTTTATTAATAACAGTGAAGTAGTTTCCCTTGAAAATTGTCTCTCTTTAACTTCCTGAAATTTTTCATATTTATAAATTAGTTTATTTTTAAAATTAAAAAAAATTAAAAATTAAATTTTATTTTTCATGACTCTAACACGAAGTCGAATAAAGAATGAAATATTGATTTCAAATTGATATTGATTATTATAGGAAGAGAGAATTTATTATTCTCGTGTCTCTATGTATTTATCGAGTTTATTTGCAACAATTGGACTATTATTTGAAAAAATCGCCACAAGTTTCTTTTTAAGTGTAACTTATGCTTGAATCTTTGTTATTGAACGCTGAGAAAAACGTGTTGTAATAGTGTGACGAAAAAAAAATCAATTTTCATCAACGTTTTGTAATAATAATATAATGGGAACATTTAAATTTTTTTTTCTAATTCTTGTGGAAAATGTTGCTTTTATTACATAAAATTTTTTCCAGTCACTTTCTGCCGGAAAAGTACAAAAAAGGTGTCACCGAAAATATCACAAGCAAAGATGCATTTCCTCAAGTGAGTATTTTTATTCATTCAAAATTAGGGTTTTTTAAATTATTTTTTGTTTAAAGAAGTTAATTTTTTATATTTAAATAATTTCATTTTTTAATGTTTAAATCATTTCATTTTTTAATGTTTAAATCATTTCATTTCTAACGTTTATACGTTAGAATTAATTAATTAATTTCATTTTTTAATGTTCAAAAACTTTTCATTTTTTAATGTTTAAATAATTTAGTTTTTTTAATTTTGATTTATTTTTGACATATTTAAATAATGTCTAAAAAAATTATTTTTAAAAATGTTTAAATAATGTTTAAAAAACTATTTTTAAAAATGTTTAAATAATTTTTTTTTCAATTCACAATTTTTTGATTAATTTTTATAATAATAATAATAATAATAATAATAATAATAATAATAATAATAATAATAAAAGAAATAAGACAATTTTTTTCCAATTGTAGATTTTTGCAAGTTGCCTGGCCAGTTGTATTGTTATTCAAGTTGGAATTCATATGGCATTCAGCACAGTTTTTATCGAGGATTTTAAACGTAGCGGAAAAATGACAATAGACAAAGACAATGAATCTTGGATAAGTGAGTAGACGAATTTTTTTTTCAATTCTATTCTTCAAATATTTATTTTTCTCTTCATTATTAGTTTACACTTTAAACAAGTGATTTATTACAATTTAGAGAAATTTTATTTCTATTTCTACACATATTTTTTTTATTACTTTTTAAAAAAAATTTCAACTATTTTTTCATAAATAATAAATTTTTTCAAAAATTCAATTCTCGCATAAATCTAGTTATTTAAATAATAAAATTTTTACAAAAATTCAATTTTCGCATAAATTTAATTATTTAAATAAATTTCTTTTAAAGAATTAAATTATTTTTGAAAATATTAATAAAATTCTTCAGAAGAATTCAATTATTTGCATAAATAATAAATTTTTCAGAGAAATTCAATTTTTCCTTAAATTTCATTATTCAAATAATTTTTAAAAAAACAAATTATTTAATGAAATGTTTTTTTTTTAATCTATTTTTCCTAATTTTGATAAAAATTTGTTCATAAAAATTCAACTATTTTTAATGTTACAATTCTTATGAATTCTTCAAAAGAATCTTATTATTCTCAAAAATTTTAATTGAATTCTTCTCTTAAATTTTAATTTAATTGAAATTCACAAGAATTTTAATTATTTCAAATATTTTCATAAAATTCTTTAAAAAAAATTCAATTACGTTCGTAAATAATTTTAATATTTTCAATGCCAAAAAATTTTGTTATTTTCAAAACTTTTTATTTAATATTCTCCATAAACTAGGAAATTTTCAAATGTATTTAAAAGTTTTAAAAAGTAATTTAATTTTAGAATGAAAAATTTCTATTTATAGAAATGATGAAATTTTCAAATGTTTTCTATTGAAATGAAGAAATTTTCAAATGTTTTCTATTGTAATGAAGAAATTTTTAAATGTTTTCTATTGATGTGATTAAAAATTCATTTTCTGTGGAAGAATAAATAACGATAAGCATCTATATTTATTTAACAAAAAATATTGATTTTTCGAAACATTTAATTTATGTATAAAGAAAAATAATGATCTTTGGATAATTGTAATTGAAATTTTTTTCGAAGGTTTTAATTCTCGAAAATAAATAAATAAAATTGATAAAACTGGAAATTTTGTCAAATTTCAGTAAAATAAATTTTATTTATTTATTTTTTCGAATTTTTCCCAAGTATCGTCTTTTTGTAAAATTTTAATGACAAAAATTTGGAAAATAATTAATGTTTAAAAAAATAGTTTGAATTTAAGTGCATAATGAAAAAAATTATTCTTTCCGGAAAATTTCGTAATTAAATTACTGACAACCGGGAATATATTGTTTAGTATTTTTACAGAAACGATTTTTTTGTAATCGTCATATTTAATTATTCGGTAGTTTTTTTTCTTTTTAGTCTCAAAGTTCTTTTGCAATTTTCTTTTTTGTCTTGATAAACAAATGCGTAGTTTGAATTTTCTTTAAATGTTTTGATTTTTTCGTCTTTTTTTCTAAATTTGTAATTTTTAAATTTGCAATTTTTAAATTGGCACTTTTTAAATTTGCAATTTTGAAACATTTTCTGATTTTCATTCCAACGATTTCATTTTGTAGAATCTGTCATATTATTTTTAGGCAACTTTCGGTTTCATTTTGCGGAACTTTCATGTCTCTTTCTAAACATCTGTTTAACTGAGTGTAAGGTACATTGGTTTTGAATTTTTCGGCACAAATCAGTATAACTTTTAATCAATTCCGCTTGTAAACTTCTGCATTTTCTTGAGCTTGGAAAAATTATTTTCATCTTTTCATCAACACTTTTCGTTTGTTAGAACTTTACCAAAAAAAAAAACTCTCAGCTTTGTTTAAAGAAATAGTTGCTTTCATTTTTCCAGAACTTTTGCTTCTATTTTTCCAGAACTTTTGCTTTTTACATTTTTTCGGAGCTTTTATTAAGGGTTTGCCTCTGTTTTTTGCTTCTTGGACCACGAACAAGTTCTCATTGGTTTCGTTTTCTATTTTCAGCGAGTCTGATGACAATTGGTGTGCCAATCGGATCCTTATTGGTTGGACCATTAATGGATAAGTTTGGACGAAAGAAACTCTGTCTCTTCTCATGTATTCCAATGATTGTCTCGTGGTTATTGTTAATAATGGCAAACTCGATGGACTTAATTTACATATCGAGATTTATTGCCGGCTTCTCGTCGGGTTTGACGACAGTTGGACTGATATACGTCTCGGAAATAACACATCCAAGAATACGGCCAATGATGCTCTCGTGTAATTCAGTTTTCGTTTCGTTTGGAATTCTCATAACGTGCTGTCTGCCCGTTTGGCTCAATTGGCACAACATGGCGATTGTCTTTTTGATCATCAATTGTCTGACGTTTTTCGGTCTATTCTTCATACCGGAAAGTCCGTATTGGTACCTTTGTTTGAATAGTCGAACGGAACGGGCTGAATTCAGGGCTGAAAAGAGTCTCCGATGGTTGAATCGACGGGAGAAGGTAATTTTTGATCAAAAATAGAAGTTAAAGATTGTTAAACGAACTTATTTTCAGATCTTTCAAAGTGAATTGTCACGACTAAGGGCGATAGTCACTGATCGAAGTGGAACGACAGAGGAGAAAAGTTTGATGAAGAGTTTGCGGAATTTCTGCCACGAGATTCGTCAACCAACGGCTTATAAGCCACTGACGATTATTTCCATCCTACTTCTGATTCAACAGCTCTCGGGTTGCTATGTCGTGATATTCTATGCGATTTCGGTGTTTAAAAATATCAACTCAGGTGATAATTTGCAGCGAACACAGGAGAATGATTCGGCGATTTATGGGGCACTCGTTTTACTTGGTGTTGTGAGATTTCTCATGAGTATTCTGACGGCGTATTTCAGTAAGATTTACGGTCGACGCATTCTTTGCATTTCCAGTGGCCTGGGAATGTCCTTTTCCATGTTTTTCTCGGCAATGTACATGTACTTGACGTCGTCATGGGACGAACGGAGCAGCTATCATCAGGAAACAATGCTTGGACAAAAGTGGATATTGATTGTTATTATTTTGTTCTACATTTGTATGAGTGCGATTGGCTTTATGGTGATACCGTGGACATTGACCGGTGAATTATTGCCGATTTCGATAAAAGGTTGTGCAAGTGGTTTTGTCATTGCGATCGCTTATGTCGTCATGTTCGGCGTGATGAAGGCCTATCTCTATATTCTCGAGGCTATTGGAACTCAGGGGATATTCTTTTTCTTTAGTTTTATTTCAATATTGGGCACGGCGTTTGTTTACGTTTTCCTACCAGAGACACTGGGCAAATCGTTTGCCGATATTGAGCAATATTTTGTTGACAAAAAAGTCGGTGGGAAACGATTGAGAATTCATGACGATGCGAATGATGAGAATTTATCCGTTTGAGGATAAATTAATTGTTTGTATTAATTATTTTAGTAATTATATTCTTATTATAATTATTATAATTATTAATTATATTTATACATCAATTTTGATAAAAATGTTTCAGACACACTAAACTTAATAATACACAGAAATATAATGTTTTGATAAAAAATGGTTGGAATTATTACTATTAATAATTAATGAATGAATATTAACGAAGGGTATTTAATATTTATTATTTTTTGTACATTTAGATATATAATTTTGGCGTCATACAAATATAAAGTTTTGATAATCCTATGCTAATGATAGTAAAATTTAGTGTCTGTACTAAATAGTTCATGAAGATTTTGCGCCATTAGAGCCATTCTATTTTCAGTTGGAGTTGGAACATCGCGCAAATTTATTACCACTACATTCTGACCGTTCATACGTTTATTGCTTATTGAGGTAATTAAAAATTCGAATTTCTTAGTCGCTACATACATATCCTTTTCTTGTTTCAGAACACTATTGAGATTCACAATACCTGCCTGATTATCAATTTTAATTACCAAGAGTGACGAAGCATGTGTTAATTTTTGTTCCTCGTTTAAAATTGGCACTGGTGTCAATCTTCGTGCCTTATTGAAATTTTTCATACTATTAAATCTAAATTTACCCCTATTGTTAAAGATTTCCCTAATATTTTCTAGTATTCTCTTTGAAACTGCTCCTGAAGAGAAGAGTTTAATTGGTGTCTTTGTGAATTCAGCATCAGCTTGTCTTAGCGCGAGTCTAGTGACAGCAGCTTCATATTGCCTCTTTGCATGTATATTACTACTGCCCTCGAACTGATTGCGATAATGTAGGACATAATAATCTTCGAACCGAATAAGATCTTCGGCCTTTTTTAATCTTCTATAACTGTTATAAACAGTTTCCACATTTCCGAAATAGGATATACCATATACGTAGTCCATTTTTGCAAGCGCATCTTGAAGGTTTCTGACTGTGTCTAAATTAACTTCGTATAGAACGTCTAAAATGTACTTATCTTGATGTATTCTCCATGTATCGTAAACGTATGTGTATTTCATGGTTTTTAATTCATTAGCCATCACGTTGTAAGTTGGCGCGATACTTTTGCTGCTTGGATGTATGCTTAGGACGTATTTTTTTAGATGATTTTTAGCTATTTTGTAAGAACACTTTGGTACATTAGCCACCATGTAAGTGGCAGCTGCCTCAAGATTCTGCAGTCTTGGATATTTCACAACAGTGTAGTCACGGAACAAGTCGATAGCTTCCTGCTCTCTGTTAAGAAGCCATAATTCTCTGGTCGTTGGTTTTGTGTCTAGATAAACATTCAAAAGCTTTCCATTCTCAGTAAAAGAAATATCCTTTATTAAAAATAGTTGATCACTAAATGTTACGTAGAAATTTTGAAGCTGGTGATGAAAACGTGTTAAATCCACGAAACCATATTGCGAATTGATATTCATGTGATAGAGTACTTCTACTTCTTCCCATTCTGGATGCAAGTGCATAAATTCATCGAATTTCGGTTGTACCTTCGACACTAATGTCATATCATTAAAGAAATATTCTTTTCCTTTCAAGTTTATCAAGAAATCAATATTATTTTGTCCTCTTATATTCTGAATGCACCATGCTTTAACAGGCGTTTGTGGAACAGGTATGTTATCAACTTGAAGGAAAGCCAATTTATTTATAGAAGTACGCAAATAGATGACCTTTTGTAAACTTTCTGTTCTTAGGAGCAGACCATTATCCCTCCATTCCAGTAAAGCAGTCACATAATTATTATATATTGGTTCTGTTAGGTGATCTTTGTAGACTGATGGTCTTAGGTTCATTGCAGCTTGTTTCGATGTTCCTGGAATGTCATCAAAGTTTTCTATTTCTCGGGGTACTTCTTGTATTACCGATGGTCTTTCAATAAGGTGAGGAATATTATCAGGGCTTTCTAGAGGCACGTCCTTTATTACCGATGGTCTTTGAATAAATTGTGGAATTGCATCAGGGTTTTCTACTATTCCAGGCACGTATTTTATCACAGATTGTGTTTGAAGATGTTCCGGAATTATGCAATCAAATTTTTTGTGATAATATTTAGCAACTTCTGGACTTTTCAACACTTCTATTGCTTGGCTATTTTCCTGAATAACTGAATCTAAATTGTCAAGTTCTTGTACTGCTTTTGCATTCAGAGGTCTCAGACCAGTTGAAGTACTTTGAATATTTGGATCGATTATGTTTCCTCCATCACTAAGTGGCCCACCTCTAACGACTGCGGGAAAGTTTCTGTCTCTTGTGAATCCTCGAATTTCGTCGAGATTTATTCTTTGTAATATTTCAACATTTGTTACCTGACCGCCGTCAATTCTTGGCGGTCCTGGAATGCTTGCATCAACTGGATTACCGATTGGAATATTTTCTTGATTACTTCCCCTTCTGGGAGCTTTATTCCATTCTATTGTGTTATGATAGACTTGATAATCTTGAGTGACTTTAAAATTAGGATGATCAAAAATCAAATCCTTTAATAGAGAATCATATCGCTGGAGAACATCGTTGTCACCCATTTTTAGTCTCGTATTGTCTACTTTGCCTGATTTTGGAAAATATTGTTTGTAGAATGTTTGATCAACTGATTTTTCCGGTATTACTGGAATACGACGTGAAGATCCTTCTAATTTTCTCAATTCGGCAACTTTTCCGTGTGATTTTACGCAGACGGGTCCGAACAAGTTTGAACTACCGGGATAAAAATATCTAACACTTTCATATTTTCTGTGCTTACTTTGAATCATTGGTACTAATCCTGTTTGATCGGCAATTAATTTTGCATTCTGTGTATTCTGTGCCAATACTGAATTTATCGATGATGTGAATTTTTGAAGTGCGGGAATATTTATAAATTTAGAATGTACGTTACTGAGAAGTTTGTAGAATAATGTGTAACCGCCGGTTGTTAATTTGTACATAAGTTCAAATCCTGGATCTAATGTTCGAAGAGAAGCTACAATAAACGATTTCAAGGTGTTACGACTCAAAATTTCACTTGCGACTGTTCTAACAGCTACTTTTGTAAGTTCTTTCAAAGATGTCATTAATGGCAATTTGGAAATAAGACTTACTCGGGAAATACTATTGGACACCATAAAAAATTTTCCCATGTTAGCCTCCAAGCTAGTTGTTACTTTACCTGCAACTTTCGCCGCAAAACCACCAAACGGTATGAGAGAAATAATATCCAAACTGCAACTGGTCATGGTTTCTCCGGGTAATCCGGCTTTCGCATTTTCTACGCAATTGTAAAATGGTATGAACATTTTAACATAATAAAAAACTTTCTGAGCTCCTGTTAAGTCGTAATATTCGAGTTTTAGTTTCTTTATAAATTCATCTGATTTAACACGAGCGGCGGTTTCAACAAAGATTTTATATTCTTCACCAATTGCTTTAAGATCTATATGAGGATATAACTTAATTGTCGGTTTATTAACAACTGCTTGAGTAAATTTGGGATGGTCTCCGTGTGCATAAAGTAATTTCATAGTCACATCATCTTTTACAATAGCGTAAGCTTCTGGCTGTTGGTTTCGCTTGAAAATTCCGAATACAAGAAATACGTTGCTGTTGAGCACATAATTTTCCGGTGGAACACAATAAGAGTGTATGCAAATCGGAGGGTAATTTGGAACCGCTAATGTGACAGCGGCAGTATCTACATTCAATTTTTCAGTGAAGTTACTTTGCACCAAAAGTTCTTCGATCGACTGTTTCATAATTTCATTGTAAGTCTTCTTAATTTCGGTAAATTGTTCGTTATACTGTTCCTCTAAATCGGGAAGAGTTCTACGGCAGCGTCTCGGGAGAAAAATTCTCGTCACCCAAAGATATAATGACTTATATGTAGATACGTAAGATGAAGGCACATCTGATAATTTGTTATATGAACAAAAAACTTTGAGCAATCTCGTGGCAAGTTGAGTACGAGTTTCTATTTTCTCCAGTTGGTTATCAAATTTAAAAAGCAAACTGCTGTCAATAATTTCATCTACTATTTTAATCATAGAGGAATCAATGGATTCAAACAATCTTTTGTAAGCTCTGATCCAAAATCTATCGTTTAGAGTACCTTTATCGTATTCTCGGAAATTCTTCTTGTAATTAAATGCGTATGAAAATAAAGCTGGAACTGAGAACAATTCTAATGCTACTTGAAAAGATGTTTCATTGAATTCTTGCATATCAAGCTCGCGGGAGATGAGAACATATTCGTTGAATTTAAGATGACTCTCCTTGTTTGCCATTGACCTGAACATTTTTAATCCCACCATTGCGTAAATATAATTAACATCCATTATACTCATGTTCTCTTCTGGTTCGGGGAAAATTGGCAAAATATAGTCCCGGAAAACTTTCATGACTGAGAGTAGGTTAAGTCTGGAGCTGAAGTTTCCTGACGAACAGTATTCCTTAGTGATGTAGGTTTCGAGAAGATGTTTCTGAACCACTTCCTTGAATTTCGTGTAATTTACATTGTTTGCCGTGTTAATAATTTTGGCCAAATAACCATTTATGTTTCCATAGTGAGAAAACAGAGCCTTGCTAATAATGTACTGATAAGTTTCGTCGACGTATTTCATGTCAAGTGTTTCATTTTTACCACCGCCGTAGAGATCACTTCCTTTTAAAACTTTTTTCAGAAGTTTGTATTTAGCTTCGGTTTCATTTTTCGATTTATTTAGATAATCAAAGAGGGTATTTAGTACTGCTACAGATTGATTTCTTTCGTCAAGTTGGATCAAATTGTTATTGTAGAAATAAAGACCGAAGATATTAATGTAGTGACAAACAGAAAGAAATTGAAAGTTTGTTGGATTTGCAAGAAAGACTGATTGATTCTCCATTATCAGTGGACTGAATGTCTATTATTTATTTCATCCACTCTTTTGCTGTTGATTCTAAAGTTGATAAATTATTTCAAATTGTTTTAAAATGCACCAAGGAAAATAGTTTAACAAACTTTGTACATGAGATTTATACTTACAAATAAATTAGAAGCTTTCATAAAATAGTGGAGGGTTCAACAATTATTTTTCTGCTTGGTATGGTAAGTATGTCAATAAAATATATTTTCGAATAGAATTTATAGACACAGTTACAGTTATTTTTTATTTGTTCACATGCTCATTGAGAAATTTATTTAACATTTATTAAGAATGATGTTGAAATATGAAATATTATGAAATATTAGAATTTTTATTGTTATTTTTTTACTAAATTCTCTTCTTCTTCTTCTTCTTCTTTTGTTTATGACTTTTTATTCGGCAATAGACCAGATCTTGTAACTGAATTCTAAGTTTAATTATCGTTCGCAAGGAATAGTTTCGCGAAAATCGTTTTAGAAAAATAGGAGTAAAGTAGAAAAAAATATTGTTTGCTTTTGGTAATTTCCGTATCACTATATAGAAGGACAAATAGTTTCGATTATTTACACAGTTGGGTATTTAAAATACACATATTACAAGACATGTAAAGTTATTCCATATCCTTATTTATTCGAAAATGAAAGAAAAATTAGTAATTCTTATCTTATTTTTCATGTTAATGAAATTAGATTCTTATCTTAGTTTCCAGGAAAAAAATTCAATGTCTTTAAATAATAAATTTGAAAATAAGTTGTAAAATTTTAAATATTAAGTCCCTTTTAATATTTTAACTGAGGAGCAAATTTTCAAACATTGTGATAAACATAAATTTAATATTTTAAGGACCTCAAAAATCGATCTGTCACTGTTAAATTTAAGAAAAAAAATTTATTAACAACGAATTTTTATTTTAAATTCATTTTGACGTAACCCCAGTGGGCAAAAAATCATCAGTGTCTTAAAAACGTCCCTAAAACGTTTTTAGAACGTTTCATGTCTGCCAAATGATGTTCCAAAAACGTTCCATTGCTTTTAAAACGTTTTTGAGACCTTTTTAAAACAATGTTGGTTTTTTGCTCACTAGGACCAAGATGACTTATAATATTTATGTTTTTCATTAAAAAAAATTTACCAAAATCATTAAAGTACTTAATTATGATAATGTTTAATTAAAAGCAGAACATCTTAAAAATAAAAACATTGTTGTAAAAATAAATTAATACAAATTTTTTATTTTAAAATTCACTCTATTGGTTATGTGAGAAAAGTCATTTGTTTAATTTTCTCGAAATAAGAAATTATGGATTTATCAAGTTTTGAAAACTTGCTCCTCAACTATATTTTTAGCTGTCACAAAAATAACGACAAAAGAAAAATAATGATTTAGTCACATGAAAAATATCCGCTGTTTTAAATAAACTTTTTTTTACTATAATTTTCCTGTATAAAATTTTCGAATTCTGATCAAATAGAATATGTTATGATTTAAATTTAAAGAGACTGCGTTTTCCGTTGTACAATAAAGGCCTGTCTCTAATAAAATCCTAAGGGATAATATTTCACAAATACACCATGTCGGTTGCTATGGCAAGATGTGCTTAAATCAACGAAAACTTTTTGGTCTTTTGGGATTCTATTGAAGAAAGGCCTTAATCTATATTGGTGTAAGAAAGAGAGAAATATATCTCAGTCCTTTTTTAATTATAAAATATTTTATTTTATTTAATTAATTTAATTTTTTTTATTCTTTTTCTGCGTTCGCTAAGCAGTTCAGGAGTTAATATTTTATTTTAAAAAAATGTTCTGTTAAGTTTAATTACAAATTTCTTTCAAATTTTAAAAAAAAACATCAATATCTTCTTTTTTAAATAAATATTTAATTATTATTTTTCCATAAGAATTAAAATTCTTCAAAAGATTCAAATTCAAATCTTTTTGAAATTAAACTATTTATAAAAAATTGTTATAAAACATGAAGAAATCGATCATTCGGAATCTTCGACTTGGGGCAATCGATGTCTTCATGTTTTATAATAATTAAAGATGACCGAGTGATAAAATCATTATTTTATATTATAGGATTTTATAAAGAAAAGGAATTTGAAAATAATTGAATTTCCAGGATGATTTTTTTATTTATAAAGATAATTAAAATTTTGATAATAATTTTATTAAAATTCTTTGCAATTCATTGAATTTCAGAGAAGAATTTTATTATTTATATAAGAATAATTAAAATTTTGAACAGATTTTTTTTTAAATGTTTAAAAGTAATTGAATTTTGAAGAATAATTTTGATATTTTTAAAAATAGTTGAAATTGTGGAAAGAATTTAAAAAAAAATTTAATAATTGAATTTCTGTGATGAATTTTCTTACTTTTTAAGATATTTGAATTTTGCAAAGAATTTTATCAGGACTTTTGAAAATAATAAAATTTCCATGATGAATTTTATTCAACAGTTCCGTAGGAAAAGCAAATGGTGGATCACCGATTTTTCTTAAACTGCGGAATTTTGTAGTACTTGGGGTACTAAATAATTGTGTAAAACGGTTTTGTAAAAAAAATTTTTTTTGCGTTATATTTAAATTTGAAAATTTGCAATTTGAAAAAATGCCTTTTTTCAAGAATTTTTATTTCGAAAACTATTGATTCTACAAGAAAAAGTCATTTATTCAAAATTGTTGAAAAAATGTCAATTTTTAATAATATTAAAAAAAAAGTTAAGAAAAATTAATTTTTTAATAATTTGTTTAAACAATAATTTTTTATTGTTAATTAAACATGCTAGGAACATCATGGAATTTCCTGGAAAAATTATTTTCTCAAAATATAAACCTTCCTTAAAAAGTGGTTACAATTTGGAAGAGGTGTTTTTTGATTTTTTTGAGAAAAAAATTTTTAAAGTTTGCTCTACGCGTTTTTGTGTGGTGCGCTAACGGCGCAGCGCCTATGACAGTGTACTTTAAAACATGATATCACGTTTACTGCTCGCCCCTAATACATTTATTAATTAAATACGTTTATATTATTAGATTTCAAATTAAAAATTAATTAATGTTACATTATAACCAATGCTTTGAAATGTTCATAATGCATTTTTAATTTATTGTCACATAAATTTGCAAGCAGACAGTTAGGTATCAATACTTAAGCCTGGGTAAAGTGTGAAGGAAAAAAATTTTTCATTTTTGAAGAGATTTTTTTTTAAATGTTTCAAAGTCATTGAATTTTAAAGAAGAATTTTGATATTTATAAAGATAATTGAATTTTTGAGAATTTAAAAAAAAATTTTTAAAATAATCGAATTTCTGCGAAGAATTTTCTTACTTTTGAAGATAATTGAATTTTGCAAAGAATTTTATCAGAACTTTAGAAAATAATTATATTTCGATGATGAATTTTTTTATTTATAAGGATAATGATAATTTGACGAGAAATTAAAAAAGAATTTGAAAATAATTGAAATTTTGCGGAGAATTTTATTACTTTTGGAAATAATTGAATTTCCATGATAAATTTTATTATTTATAAAATTTTGACGAGAAATTAAAAAAAAATATGAATGTAATTGAATTTTTGCGAAGAATTTAATTATTTTTGAAAATAAATGAATTTTAGAGAAGGATTTTATTATTTATAAAGATAATTGAAATTATGACAGGCATTTTATTAAATTTTTTTTAAATAATTGGATTTTGGAAAAGAATTTTATTATTTATAAAAATAATTGAAATGTTGATCAGATTTTTTAAAAAAATGCCATGCATTTTATAAAATTTTATTAAATATTATTACAAATTGTTTGATGTTAAAAGTATTTGATGGCGAGAAATGTGATTTTTTTACAATTTTGACAATTTCGTGTTTCCTTTTTGGCAATTTTTTTCTCTAAAATTTAATTTAACTTTTTCCGACTTTTTTTCGAAATTTTATGCGAATTTTCGTGACCTTTGTTGTGAATTTATCCGAGTAAAGCGACTTTTATTGAGTCATAAAGACGATCCGAGCCCTGCCGGATCATGATCCTTAAGCATGCCGAAAACGGCCAATGTAACACTAAAGTTAATAGTACTCAGAAATATAAAGTTTTGATAATCCTATTGCTAATTATAGTAAAATTTAGTGTCTGTAGAAAATAGTTCATGAAGATTGTTTGCCATTAGAGCCATTCTATTTTCAGTTGGAGTCGGAACATCGCGCAAATTTATTAACATTACATTCTGACCGTTCATACGTTTATTGCTTATTGAGGTAATTAAAAATTCGAATTTCTTAGTCGCTACATAAATATCCTTGTCTTCTTTTAGAACACTATTGAGATTCACAATACCTGCCCGATTATCAATATTAATTACCAAGAATGACGAAGTATGTGTTAATTTTTGCTCCTCGTTTAAAATTGTCACTGGTGTCAATTTTCGTGCCTTATTGAAATTTTTTATAGTGTTAAATTTTATCCTACCATGACTGTTGTAGAGATTCATGACGTAATTCTTCATTTCCCTAGAAAGTGCTCCTGAAGCAAAGAGTTTCATTGGTGTCTTTGTGAATTCCGCTTCAGCTTGTCTTAGCGCGAGTCTAGTAACAGCAGCTTCATATTGCCTCTTTGCATGTATATTACTACTGCCCTCGAACTGATTGCGATAATGTAGGACATAATAATCTTCGAATCGAATAAGATTTTCGGGCCTTTGTAATTTTATATAACTTTTATAAACAGTTTCCACATTTCCGTAATAGGATATACCATGTACTTCGACAATTTTTGTAAACGCATCTTGATAGTTTGTGACTTTTTCTAAATTAGCTTCGTATAGAACGTCTAAAATGTACTTGTCTTGATGTATTCTCCATGTATCGTAAACATATGTGTATTTCATGGTTTTTAATTCATTGGCCATCACGTTGTAAGTTGGCGCGATACTTTTGCTGCTTGGCTGTATACTTAGGATGTAATTTTTAAGATGATTTTTCGCTATTTTGTAAGAACACTTTGGTACATTAGCCACCATGTAAGTGGCAGCTGCCTCAAGATTCTTCAGTCTTGGATATTTCACAGCACTGTAGTCACGGAACAAGTCGATAGCATCCTGCTCTCTGTTAAGAAGCCATAATTCTCTGGTCATTGGTTTTGTATCTAGATAAACATTCAAAAGCTTTCCATTCTCAGCAAAAGAAACATCCTTTATTAAAAATATTTGATCACTAAATGTTACGTAGAAATTTTGAAGTTGGTGATGAAAACGTGTTAAATCCACGAAACCATATTGAGAATCGATATTCATATGATAGAGTACTTCTACTTCTTGCAAATTTGGATTCAAGTGCATAAATTCATCGAATTTCGGTTGTACCTTCGACACTAGTGTCAAATCATTAAAGAAAAATTCTTTTCCTTTTAAGTTTATCAAGAAATCAATATTATTTTGTCCTCTTATATTCTGAATGCACCATGCTTTAACAGGCGTTTGTGGAACAGGTAAGTTATCAACTTGAAAGAGAGCCAATTTATTCACCGACGTACGTAAATAGATGACGTTTTGTAAATTTTCTGTTCTAAGGAGCAGACCATTATCCCTCCATTCCAGTAAAGCATTCACATATTTATTATATATTGTTTCTGTTAGGTGATCTTTGTAGACTGATGGTCTTAGGTTCATTGCAGCTTGTTTAGATGTTCCTGGAATGTCATCAAAGTTTTCTATTTCTCGGGGTACTTCTTGTATTACCGATGGTCTTTCAATAAGGTGAGGAATATTATCAGGGCTTTCTAGAGGCACGTCCTTTATTACCGATGGTCTTTGAATAAATTGTGGAATTGCATCAGGGTTTTCTACTATTCCAGGCACGTATTTTATCACAGATTGTGTTTGAAGATGTTCCGGAATTATGCAATCAAATTTTTTGTGATAATATTTAGCAACTTCTGGACTTTTCAACACTTCTATTGCTTGGCTATTTTCCTGAATAACTGAATCTAAATTGTCAAGTTCTTGTACTGCTTTTGCATTCAGAGGTCTCAGACCAGTTGAAGTACTTTGAATATTTGGATCGATTATGTTTCCTCCATCACTAAGTGGCCCACCTCTAACGACTGCGGGAAAGTTTCTGTCTCTTGTGAATCCTCGAATTTCGTCGAGATTTATTCTTTGTAATATTTCAACATTTGTTACCTGACCGCCGTCAATTCTTGGCGGTCCTGGAATGCTTGCATCAACTGGATTACCGATTGGAATATTTTCTTGATTACTTCCCCTTCTGGGAGCTTTATTCCATTCTATTGTGTTATGATAGACTTGATAATCTTGAGTGACTTTAAAATTAGGATGATCAAAAATCAAATCCTTTAATAGAGAATCATATCGCTGGAGAACATCGTTGTCACCCATTTTTAGTCTCGTATTGTCTACTTTGCCTGATTTTGGAAAATATTGTTTGTAGAATGTTTGATCAACTGATTTTTCCGGTATTACTGGAATACGACGTGAAGATCCTTCTAATCTTCTCAATTCGGCAACTTTTCCATGTGATTTTACGCAGACGGGTCCGAACAAGTTCGAACTCCCGGGATAAAAATATCTAACACTTTCATATTTTCTGTGCTTACTTTGAATCATTGGTACTAATCCTGTTTGATCGGCAATTAATTTTGCATTCTGTGTATTCTGTGCCAATACTGAATTTATCGATGATGTGAATTTTTGAAGTGCGGGAATATTTATAAATTTTGAATGTACGTTACTGAGAAGTTTGTAGAACAATGTGTAACCGCCGGTTGTTAATTTGTACATAAGTTCAAATCCTGGATCTAATGTTCGAAGAGAAGCTACAATAAACGATTTCAAGGTGTTACGACTCAAAATTTCACTTGCTACTGTTCTAACAGCTACTTTTGTAAGTTCTTTCAAAGATGTCATTAATGGCAATTTGGAAATAAGACTTACTCGGGAAATACTATTGGACACCATAAAAAATTTTCCCATGTTAGCCTCCAAGCTAGTTGTTACTTTACCTGCAACTTTCGCCGCAAAACCACCAAACGGTATGAGAGAAATAATATCCAAACTGCAACTGGTCATGGTTTCTCCGGGTAATCCGGCTTTCGCATTTTCTACGCAATTGTAAAATGGTATGAACATTTTAACATAATAAAAAACTTTCTGAGCTCCTGTTAAGTCGTAATATTCGAGTTTTAGTTTCTTTATAAATTCATCTGATTTAACACGAGCGGCGGTTTCAACAAAGATTTTATATTCTTCACCAATTGCTTTAAGATCTATATGAGGATATAACTTAATTGTCGGTTTATTAACAACTGCTTGAGTAAATTTGGGATGGTCTCCGTGTGCATAAAGTAATTTCATAGTCACATCATCTTTTACAATAGCGTAAGCTTCTGGCTGTTGGTTTCGCTTGAAAATTCCGAATACAAGAAATACGTTGCTGTTGAGCACATAATTTTCCGGTGGAACACAATAAGAGTGTATGCAAATCGGAGGGTAATTTGGAACCGCTAATGTGACAGCGGCAGTATCTACATTCAATTTTTCAGTGAAGTTACTTTGCACCAAAAGTTCTTCGATCGACTGTTTCATAATTTCATTGTAAGTCTTCTTAATTTCGGTAAATTGTTCGTTATACTGTTCCTCTAAATCGGGAAGAGTTCTACGGCAGCGTCTCGGGAGAAAAATTCTCGTCACCCAAAGATATAATGACTTATATGTAGATACGTAAGATGAAGGCACATCTGATAATTTGTTATATGAACAAAAAACTTTGAGCAATCTCGTGGCAAGTTGAGTACGAGTTTCTATTTTCTCCAGTTGGTTATCAAATTTAAAAAGCAAACTGCTGTCAATAATTTCATCTACTATTTTAATCATAGAGGAATCAATGGATTTAAACAATCTTTTGTAAGCTCTGATCCAAAATCTATCGTTTAGAGTACCTTTATCGTATTCTCGGAAATTCTTCTTGTAATTAAATGCGTATGAAAATAAAGCTGGAACTGAGAACAATTCTAATGCTACTTGAAAAGATGTTTCATTGAATTCTTGCACATCAAGCTCGCGGGAGATGAGAACATATTCGTTGAATTTAAGATGACTTTCTTTGTTTGCTATTGACCTGAACATTTTTAATCCCACCATTGCGTAAATATAATTAACATCCATTATACTCATGTTCTCTTCTGGTTCGGGGAAAATTGGCAAAATATAGTCCCGGAAAACTTTCATGACTGAGAGTAGGTTAAGTCTGGAGCTGAAGTTTCCTGACGAACAGTATTCCTTAGTGATGTAGGTTTCGAGAAGATGTTTCTGAACCACTTCCTTGAATTTCGTGTAATTTACATTGTTTGCCGTGTTAATAATTTTGGCCAAATAACCATTTATGTTTCCATAGTGGGAAAACAGAGCCTTGCTAATGATGTACTGATAAGTTTCGTCGACGTATTTCATGTGAAGTGTTTCATTTTTACCACCACCGTAAAGATCACTTCCTTTTAATACTTTTTTCAGAAGTTTGTATTTAGCTTCGGTTTCGTTTTTCGATTTATTTAGATAGTCAAAGAGGGTATTTAGTACTGCTACAGATTGATTTCTTTCGTCAAGTTGGATCAAATTGTTATTGTAGAAATAAAGACCGAAGATATTAATGTAGTGACAAACAGAAAGAAATTGAAAGTTTGTTGGATTTGCAAGAAAGACTGATTGATTCTCCATTATCAGTGGACTGAATGTCTATTATTTATTTCATCCACTCTTTTGCTGTTGATTCTAAAGTTGATAAATTATTTCAAATTGTTTTAAAATGCACCAAGGAAAATAGTTTAACAAACTTTGTACATGAGATTTATACTTACAAATAAATTAGAAGCTTTCATAAAATAGTGGAGGGTTCAACAATTATTTTTCTGCTTGGTATGGTAAGTATGTCAATAAAATATATTTTCGAATAGAATTTATAGACACAGTTACAGTTATTTTTTATTTGTTCACATGCTCATTGAGAAATTTATTTAACATTTATTAAGAATGATGTTGAAATATGAAATATTATGAAATATTAGAATTTTTATTGTTATTTTTTTACTAAATTCTCTTCTTCTTCTTCTTCTTCTTCTTTTGTTTATGACTTTTTATTCGGCAATAGACCAGATCTTGTAACTGAATTCTAAGTTTAATTATCGTTCGCAAGGAATAGTTTCGCGAAAATCGTTTTAGAAAAATAGGAGTAAAGTAGAAAAAAATATTGTTTGCTTTTGGTAATTTCCGTATCACTATATAGAAGGACAAATAGTTTCGATTATTTACACAGTTGGGTATTTAAAATACACATATTACAAGACATGTAAAGTTATTCCATATCCTTATTTATTCGAAAATGAAAGAAAAATTAGTAATTCTTATCTTATTTTTCATGTTAATGAAATTAGATTCTTATCTTAGTTTCCAGGAAAAAAATTCAATGTCTTTAAATAATAAATTTGAAAATAAGTTGTAAAATTTTAAATATTAAGTCCCTTTTAATATTTTAACTGAGGAGCAAATTTTCAAACATTGTGATAAACATAAATTTAATATTTTAAGGACCTCAAAAATCGATCTGTCACTGTTAAATTTAAGAAAAAAAATTTATTAACAACGAATTTTTATTTTAAATTCATTTTGACGTAACCCCAGTGGGCAAAAAATCATCAGTGTCTTAAAAACGTCCCTAAAACGTTTTTAGAACGTTTCATGCCTGCCAAATGATGTTCCAAAAACGTTCCATTGCTTTTAAAACGTTTTTGAGACCTTTTTAAAACAATGTTGGTTTTTTGCTCACTAAGACCAAGATGACTTATAATATTTATGTTTTTCATTAAAAAAAATTTACCAAAATCATTAAAGTACTTAATTATGATAATGTTTAATTAAAATCAGAACATCTTAAAAATAAAAACATTGTTGTAAAAATAAATTAATACAAATTTTTTATTTTAAAATTCACTCTATTGGTTATGTGAGAAAAGTCATTTGTTTAATTTTCTCGAAATAAGAAATTATGGATTTATCAAGTTTTGAAAACTTGCTCCTCAACTATATTTTTAGCTGTCACAAAAATAACGACAAAAGAAAAATAATGATTTAGTCACATGAAAAATATCCGCTGTTTTAAATAAACTTTTTTTTACTATAATTTTCCTGTATAAAATTTTCGAATTCTGATCAAATAGAATATGTTATGATTTAAATTTAAAGAGACTGCGTTTTCCGTTGTACAATAAAGGCCTGTCTCTAATAAAATCCTAAGGGATAATATTTCACAAATACACCATGTCGGTTGCTATGGCAAGATGTGCTTAAATCAACGAAAACTTTTTGGTCTTTTGGGATTCTATTGAAGAAAGGCCTTAATCTATATTGGTGTAAGAAAGAGAGAAATATATCTCAGTCCTTTTTTAATTATAAAATATTTTATTTTATTTAATTAATTTAATTTTTTTTATTCTTTTTCTGCGTTCGCTAAGCAGTTCAGGAGTTAATATTTTATTTTAAAAAAATGTTCTGTTAAGTTTAATTACAAATTTCTTTCAAATTTAAAAAAAAAACATCAATATCTTCTTTTTTAAATAAATATTTAATTATTATTTTTCCATAAGAATTAAAATTCTTCAAAAGATTCAAATTCAAATCTTTTTGAAATTAAACTATTTATAAAAAATTGTTATAAAACATGAAGAAATCGATCATTCGGAATCTTCGACTTGGGGCAATCGATGTCTTCATGTTTTATAATAATTAAAGATGACCGAGTGATAAAATCATTATTTTATATTATAGGATTTTATAAAGAAAAGGAATTTGAAAATAATTGAATTTCCAGGATGATTTTTTTATTTATAAAGATAATTAAAATTTTGATAATAATTTTATTAAAATTCTTTGCAATTCATTGAATTTCAGAGAAGAATTTTATTATTTATATAAGAATAATTAAAATTTTGAACAGATTTTTTTTTAAATGTTTAAAAGTAATTGAATTTTGAAGAATAATTTTGATATTTTTAAAAATAGTTGAAATTGTGGAAAGAATTTAAAAAAAAATTTAATAATTGAATTTCTGTGATGAATTTTCTTACTTTTTAAGATATTTGAATTTTGCAAAGAATTTTATCAGGACTTTTGAAAATAATAAAATTTCCATGATGAATTTTATTCAACAGTTCCGTAGGAAAAGCAAATGGTGGATCACCGATTTTTCTTAAACTGCGGAATTTTGTAGTACTTGGGGTACTAAATAATTGTGTAAAACGGTTTTGTAAAAAAAATTTTTTTTGCGTTATATTTAAATTTGAAAATTTGCAATTTGAAAAAATGCCTTTTTTCAAGAATTTTTATTTCGAAAACTATTGATTCTACAAGAAAAAGTCATTTATTCAAAATTGTTGAAAAAATGTCAATTTTTAATAATATTAAAAAAAAAGTTAAGAAAAATTAATTTTTTAATAATTTGTTTAAACAATAATTTTTTATTGTTAATTAAACATGCTAGGAACATCATGGAATTTCCTGGAAAAATTATTTTCTCAAAATATAAACCTTCCTTAAAAAGTGGTTACAATTTGGAAGAGGTGTTTTTTGATTTTTTTGAGAAAAAAATTTTTAAAGTTTGCTCTACGCGTTTTTGTGTGGTGCGCTAACGGCGCAGCGCCTATGACAGTGTACTTTAAAACATGATATCACGTTTACTGCTCGCCCCTAATACATTTATTAATTAAATACGTTTATATTATTAGATTTCAAATTAAAAATTAATTAATGTTACATTATAACCAATGCTTTGAAATGTTCATAATGCATTTTTAATTTATTGTCACATAAATTTGCAAGCAGACAGTTAGGTATCAATACTTAAGCCTGGGTAAAGTGTGAAGGAAAAAAATTTTTCATTTTTGAAGAGATTTTTTTTTTAAATGTTTCAAAGTCATTGAATTTTAAAGAAGAATTTTGATATTTATAAAGATAATTGAATTTTTGAGAATTTAAAAAATAAATTTGAAAAATAATTGAATTTCTGCGAAGAATTTTCTTACTTTAGAAGATAATTGAATTTTGCAAAGAATTTTATCAGAACTTTTGAAAATAATTATATTTCGATGATGAATTTTTTTATTTATAAGGATAATGATAATTTGACGAGAAATTAAAAAAGAATTTGAAAATAATTGAAATTTTGCGGAGAATTTTATTACTTTTGGAAATAATTGAATTTCCATGATAAATTTTATTATTTATAAAATTTTGACGAGAAATTAAAAAAAAATATGAATGTAATTGAATTTTTGCGAAGAATTTAATTATTTTTGAAAATAAATGAATTTTAGAGAAGGATTTTATTATTTATAAAGATAATTGAAATTATGACAGGCATTTTATTAAATTTTTTTTAAATAATTGGATTTTGGAAAAGAATTTTATTATTTATAAAAATAATTGAAATGTTGATCAGATTTTTTAAAAAAAATGCCATGCATTTTATAAAATTTTATTAAATATTATTACAAATTGTTTGATGTTAAAAGTATTTGATGGCGAGAAATGTGATTTTTTTACAATTTTGACAATTTCGTGTTTCCTTTTTGGCAATTTTTTTCTCTAAAATTTAATTTAACTTTTTCCGACTTTTTTTCGAAATTTTATGCGAATTTTCGTGACCTTTGTTGTGAATTTATCCGAGTAAAGCGACTTTTATTGAGTCATAAAGACGATCCGAGCCCTGCCGGATCATGATCCTTAAGCATGCCGAAAACGGCCAATGTAACACTAAAGTTAATAGTACTCAGAAATATAAAGTTTTGATAATCCTATTGCTAATTATAGTAAAATTTAGTGTCTGTAGAAAATAGTTCATGAAGATTGTTTGCCATTAGAGCCATTCTATTTTCAGTTGGAGTCGGAACATCGCGCAAATTTATTAACATTACATTCTGACCGTTCATACGTTTATTGCTTATTGAGGTAATTAAAAATTCGAATTTCTTAGTCGCTACATAAATATCCTTGTCTTCTTTTAGAACACTATTGAGATTCACAATACCTGCCCGATTATCAATATTAATTACCAAGAATGACGAAGTATGTGTTAATTTTTGCTCCTCGTTTAAAATTGTCACTGGTGTCAATTTTCGTGCCTTATTGAAATTTTTTATAGTGTTAAATTTTATCCTACCATGACTGTTGTAGAGATTCATGACGTAATTCTTCATTTCCCTAGAAAGTGCTCCTGAAGCAAAGAGTTTCATTGGTGTCTTTGTGAATTCCGCTTCAGCTTGTCTTAGCGCGAGTCTAGTAACAGCAGCTTCATATTGCCTCTTTGCATGTATATTACTACTGCCCTCGAACTGATTGCGATAATGTAGGACATAATAATCTTCGAATCGAATAAGATTTTCGGGCCTTTGTAATTTTATATAACTTTTATAAACAGTTTCCACATTTCCGTAATAGGATATACCATGTACTTCGACAATTTTTGTAAACGCATCTTGATAGTTTGTGACTTTTTCTAAATTAGCTTCGTATAGAACGTCTAAAATGTACTTGTCTTGATGTATTCTCCATGTATCGTAAACATATGTGTATTTCATGGTTTTTAATTCATTGGCCATCACGTTGTAAGTTGGCGCGATACTTTTGCTGCTTGGCTGTATACTTAGGATGTAATTTTTAAGATGATTTTTCGCTATTTTGTAAGAACACTTTGGTACATTAGCCACCATGTAAGTGGCAGCTGCCTCAAGATTCTTCAGTCTTGGATATTTCACAGCACTGTAGTCACGGAACAAGTCGATAGCATCCTGCTCTCTGTTAAGAAGCCATAATTCTCTGGTCATTGGTTTTGTATCTAGATAAACATTCAAAAGCTTTCCATTCTCAGCAAAAGAAACATCCTTTATTAAAAATATTTGATCACTAAATGTTACGTAGAAATTTTGAAGTTGGTGATGAAAACGTGTTAAATCCACGAAACCATATTGAGAATCGATATTCATATGATAGAGTACTTCTACTTCTTGCAAATTTGGATTCAAGTGCATAAATTCATCGAATTTCGGTTGTACCTTCGACACTAGTGTCAAATCATTAAAGAAAAATTCTTTTCCTTTTAAGTTTATCAAGAAATCAATATTATTTTGTCCTCTTATATTCTGAATGCACCATGCTTTAACAGGCGTTTGTGGAACAGGTAAGTTATCAACTTGAAAGAGAGCCAATTTATTCACCGACGTACGTAAATAGATGACGTTTTGTAAATTTTCTGTTCTAAGGAGCAGACCATTATCCCTCCATTCCAGTAAAGCATTCACATATTTATTATATATTGTTTCTGTTAGGTGATCTTTGTAGACTGATGGTCTTAGGTTCATTGCAGCTTGTTTAGATGTTCCTGGAATGTCATCAAAGTTTTCTATTTCTTGGGGCACTTCTTTTATTACCGATGGTCTTTGAATAAGGTGAGGAACATTATCAGGGCTTTCTAGAGGCACGTCCTTTATCACCGATGGTCTTTGAATAAGCTGTGGAATAGCATCAGGGTTTTCTACTATTCCAGGCACGTATTTTATCACAGATTGTGTTTGAAGATGTTCCGGAATTATGCAATCAAATTTTTTGTGATAATATTTAGCAACTTCTGGACTTTTCAACACTTCTATTGCTTGGCTATTTTCCTGAATAACTGAATCTAAATTGTCAAGTTCTTGTACTGCTTTTGCATTCAGAGGTCTCAGACCAGTTGAAGTACTTTGAATATTTGGATCGATTATGTTTCCTCCATCACTAAGTGGCCCACCTCTAACGACTGCGGGAAAGTTTCTGTCTCTTGTGAATCCTCGAATTTCGTCGAGATTTATTCTTTGTAATATTTCAACATTTGTTACCTGACCGCCGTCAATTCTTGGCGGTCCTGGAATGCTTGCATCAACTGGATTACCGATTGGAATATTTTCTTGATTACTTCCCCTTCTGGGAGCTTTATTCCATTCTATTGTGTTATGATAGACTTGATAATCTTGAGTGACTTTAAAATTAGGATGATCAAAAATCAAATCCTTTAATAGAGAATCATATCGCTGGAGAACATCGTTGTCACCCATTTTTAGTCTCGTATTGTCTACTTTGCCTGATTTTGGAAAATATTGTTTGTAGAATGTTTGATCAACTGATTTTTCCGGTATTACTGGAATACGACGTGAAGATCCTTCTAATTTTCTCAATTCGGCAACTTTTCCATGTGATTTTACGCAGACGGGTCCAAAGAAGTTCGAACTGCCGGGATAAAAATATCTAACACTTTCATATTTTCTGTGCTTACTTTGAATCATTGGTACTAATCCTGTTTGATCGGCAATTAATTTTGCATTCTGTGTATTCTGTGCCAATACTGAATTTATCGATGATGTGAATTTTTGAAGTGCGGGAATATTTATAAATTTAGAATGTACGTTACTGAGAAGTTTGTAGAATAATGTGTAACCGCCGGTTGTTAATTTGTACATAAGTTCAAATCCTGGATCTAATGTTCGAAGAGAAGCTACAATAAACGATTTCAAGGTGTTACGACTCAAAATTTCACTTGCGACTGTTCTAACAGCTACTTTTGTAAGTTCTTTCAAAGATGTCATTAATGGCAATTTGGAAATAAGACTTACTCGGGAAATACTATTGGACACCATAAAAAATTTTCCCATGTTAGCCTCCAAGCTAGTTGTTACTTTACCTGCAACTTTCGCCGCAAAACCACCAAACGGTATGAGAGAAATAATATCCAAACTGCAACTGGTCATGGTTTCTCCGGGTAATCCGGCTTTCGCATTTTCTACGCAATTGTAAAATGGTATGAACATTTTAACATAATAAAAAACTTTCTGAGCTCCTGTTAAGTCGTAATATTCGAGTTTTAGTTTCTTTATAAATTCATCTGATTTAACACGAGCGGCGGTTTCAACAAAGATTTTATATTCTTCACCAATTGCTTTAAGATCTATATGAGGATATAACTTAATTGTCGGTTTATTAACAACTGCTTGAGTAAATTTGGGATGGTCTCCGTGTGCATAAAGTAATTTCATAGTCACATCATCTTTTACAATAGCGTAAGCTTCTGGCTGTTGGTTTCGCTTGAAAATTCCGAATACAAGAAATACGTTGCTGTTGAGCACATAATTTTCCGGTGGAACACAATAAGAGTGTATGCAAATCGGAGGGTAATTTGGAACCGCTAATGTGACAGCGGCAGTATCTACATTCAATTTTTCAGTGAAGTTACTTTGCACCAAAAGTTCTTCGATCGACTGTTTCATAATTTCATTGTAAGTCTTCTTAATTTCGGTAAATTGTTCGTTATACTGTTCCTCTAAATCGGGAAGAGTTCTACGGCAGCGTCTCGGGAGAAAAATTCTCGTCACCCAAAGATATAATGACTTATATGTAGATACGTAAGATGAAGGCACATCTGATAATTTGTTATATGAACAAAAAACTTTGAGCAATCTCGTGGCAAGTTGAGTACGAGTTTCTATTTTCTCCAGTTGGTTATCAAATTTAAAAAGCAAACTGCTGTCAATAATTTCATCTACTATTTTAATCATAGAGGAATCAATGGATTCAAACAATCTTTTGTAAGCCCTGATCCAAAATCTATCGTTTAGAGTACCTTTATCGTATTCTCGGAAACTCTTCTTGTAATTAAATGCGTATGAAAATAAAGCTGGAACTGAGAACAATTCTAATGTTACTTGAAAAGATGTTTCATTGAATTCTTGCATATCAAGCTCGCGGGAGATGAGAACATATTCGTTGAATTTAAGATGACTCTCCTTGTTTGCCATTGACCTGAACATTTTTAATCCCACCATTGCGTAAATATAATTAACATCCATTATACTCATGTTCTCTTCTGGTTCGGGGAAAATTGGCAAAATATAGTCCCGGAAAACTTTCATGACTGAGAGTAGGTTAAGTCTGGAGCTGAAGTTTCCTGACGAACAGTATTCCTTAGTGATGTAGGTTTCGAGAAGATGTTTCTGAACCACTTCCTTGAATTTCGTGTAATTTACATTGTTTGCCGTGTTAATAATTTTGGCCAAATAACCATTTATGTTTCCATAGTGAGAAAACAGAGCCTTGCTAATGATGTACTGATAAGTTTCGTCGACGTATTTCATGTCAAGTGTTTCATTTTTACCACCGCCGTAGAGATCACTTCCTTTTAATACTTTTTTCAGAAGTTTGTATTTAGCTTCGGTTTCATTTTTCGATTTATTTAGATAATCAAAGAGGGTATTGAGTACTGCTACAGATTGATTTCTTTGGTCAAGTTGGATTAAATTGTTATTGTAGAAATAAAGACCGAAGATATTAATGTAGTGACAAACAGAAAGAAATTGAAAGTTTGTTGGATTTGCAAGAAAGACTGATTGATTCTCCATTATCAGTGGACTGAATGTCTATTATTTATTTCATCCACTCTTTTGCTGTTGATCCTAAGGTTGGTAAATTATTTCAAATTGTTTTAAAATGCACCAAGGAAAATAGTTTAACAAACTTTTGTACATGAGATTTATACTTACAAATTAATTAGAAGCTTGCATCAAATATGGTCTGCTCAAAAGTGTTTTTCTGCGTGAGATGTTAAGTTTGTCGGTAAAATATATTTGGATTAGAATTTATAGAAAAAATTACAGTTATTTTCTATTTGTTCACATGTTCATTGAGAAATTTGTTTAACATCTATTAAGAAATAAATTTATTCAACTTTCTCAGATAGAATGATTTATGAGTTATGAAATATTAGAATTTTTATTGTTATTTTTTACTAAATTCTCTTCTTCTTCTTTTGTTTAGGGCTTTTTATTTAGCAATAGACCAGATCTTGTAACTAAATTGTAAGTTTAATTATCGTTCGCAAGGAATAGTTTCGCGAAAATCGTTTTAGAAAAATAGGCGTAAAATAGAAAAAAATATTGTTTGCTTTTGGTAATTTCCGTATCAACATATAGAAGGCCAAAATAGTTTCGATTATTTACACAGTTGGGTATTTAAAATTCACATATTACAAGACATGTAAATTTATAACATATCCTTACTTATTGGAAAATAGAAGAAAATTTAATAATTCTTATCTTATTGTGCATGGTAATGAAATTAGATTCTTATCTTAGTTTCCAAGAAAAAAAATTCGATGTCTAAATAATAATTTTGAGAATAAATTGTGAAATTTTCAGAGTATTATGTTAAGTCCTTTTTAACATTGTAACTGTATTTTTAGCTGTCACAGAAATAACGACAAAAGAAAAATAATGCTTTAATCACGCGAAAAATATCCATGTTAAGAATTTAAATAAACTATTTTTTACTATACAAGTGTGATGTATAAATTTCCCGAATTCTTATCAAATAGAATATAGGTTATGCTTTTTAAATTTAAAGAGACTGCGTTTTCCGTTGTGCAATAAGGGCCTGTTTCCAATAAAATCCTAATCCTTATAAAGACCAACGCAGACTTGGCCTTCTGGAATTCTATTGAAGAAAGGCCTTAATCTATATTGGAGTAAGAAAGAGAGAAATATATCTCAGTCCTTTTTTAATTATAAAATATTTTATTTTTTAATTAATTTAATTATTTTATTCTTTTTCTGCGTTCGCGAAGCGATTGTGCGTTAACCTTAAGCACCTTTACCTTTTGAAAACGCGCACTTAATGCGTGCTGAGCTGTGAATGCGCCTTAAGAGTGCGTGAAGTGTGAAGAGTGTGAATGTCGCGCACGTCGCACATTTTGTGTGAGAGTGCAGTCCCATGCTGGCAGAATGGTGGAGTAGTGTAACAGATTGGACCAATCAAAATAACTGTTAAAAACATTCAGTTATCTGATTGGTTAAAACTGTTCCACTATTCTGCTAATCTATCACCATGGGACTCCACTCTGAGTGACTTTGTTTGTGTTTTTTTTTATCATAGAGAGAGAGAGAGAAGATCAAAAATAATCATGAAATATTCAATTTTTCAATGATTCGACAATTGAAAATATAGTTGGAAATTAACGATAATGTTAATAATGTAAAAGAATAAAGAAGAATTTTTCTTCGATTAATATGCCAAAGTTTTGTAATTGTAGTAATTTAAAAGCTACATAACCTCAATTTTATATCTTTTAAAGATTATGAACAATTATTAATTATTAATTGTTTCATTCAATTTGCAATTGTTTATTATGAAAACAAACTGCAGTGAGTACTTCTAGTTTTCTAAAACTATTTATATTTGTATTTAATTTTTTTTCTATGTTTTCAAAAAGATGTACAGTGCAATTTTGTTCCGTAAAAATCATATTTGCTTCTATTTTTAACTGTTTTTTTTTTTGCAAATTTCAGATTCTATGGTTGTGAATGTGATATAAGAAGCAATAAAGATGACTGGATTTTTTACAGTGATCTTCACCTTTTTTGTTATTTATTTCATTTTTTCCTGGTGAGTTATTAGTTCTTGTTTTCTTTTTAATTGTTGTCATTCGTATAATTATTGGTTTATTTAATTGTTGCATTTGTGACTTTGCATTTTTAAAAGAGAATTAAGAGTTAGAAAATTAAGTTTTTTATTTAATACAGGTACGTATGATTTTATTTTCTAAAAGTGAATTTATTTTTTTAATACAGTTACGAATAATTTTATTTTCTAAAATTGAATTAACATTTTTTTTCAATTTGTTTTTTTTTCTTTAATTTTCTAATTTTTCATTTTATTTTCATTATTTTTTTACATTATTTAATTTTGTTTTTTGTTATAAATAAAGATTTATATATTTTTTCGTCTAATTACATTTTTTTATGAAAATAAGATCGAAAAAATATTTTCAAAATAAGGGAAAATATATTTTGTGATTTTTTCGAGTTCATTAAAAACTTGTTTTTTCAGGGTAATTCCGAGACTTTTGGCATGGCACGTGAAAAGTCGTTACAAAATTGATCTTCGAGTTGGCTACATTCGTTTGCCGTATTTTATTCTGCGAGATGTAAATATTACCAAAAATGGATTTACCGTGGTAAGTAAATTAAGAATTTAGTGAATACAAAACTTTATCCATTACTTTGAAATATTATAATTTAATTTTTGAGACAAATAATATTGAATTCAATTTTAATTTAAAGTTTTTTTTCGTGCTTTCATTGTTAGCTTCCTTAAAAAAAAAATTTTGAATAAAATTATTTAAAAATTCTAGAAAACTAATTAAATTTTAGAAGACTTGCAGTTTAAATTTTTATGTATTTCGAAATTTTAAGCAAATAAAAAACAATAATCAGTTTAATATTTATTTTACAAAAGTTATTAAAAATTGAAAGATTTAATTTGGAAAGTTTTAAAGAATTAGGTTTTTAAAAAATACTGATTAATACTTTTTAATGAAAAAGATACTTGAATTCACAATAATAATCTTAACATATTGAAATAATTGGAAATTCTGTAAAATTTTGTATTTTAAAGAATTTTATTTTTTTCCTCTTTAAAAATTGTCTATAAATATAATAATTATATATTTGAAATTATTCATTTTATAAATTTACAAAAGTTATTCTATTTAAATAATTCAATTCTCGTACTTAAATTCTGACAGGAATTGAATTAAGAAAAATTTCAGTTAAAATATTAAAAAATAATTAAATATTTAATCCGTTAAAATTAATTTTTATTATTATTTAATATTTAACAGGAATTTCAGGAATTAATTAAATTTTAAAAGGTTTTCGAAAATTTTATTCAAAAATTCTAAAAAAAATAATTGAATTTTGGATGAATTACAGTTGTAAATTTTAGAAATAATTATATTTCATGAGGTTTTACAATGAAATTATTTGAAATTCTAATTCCTTGGGAAAAATAAATATTAGTTTTTAAATTTTTATTTCGAGAAATAATTTTAAAAAATTGAAACAATTGAAAATTTTGCCAACTTTTATTGAAATAAATTTTTTTCTTTTGCTTCCTTTCAGCAAATTGACGAAATTAGTATTCGCTCAAGTTTATTTAGCAGCGATGTTGCGAAATTATTAGCCGTTGTGATGAGAGACGTGCGGATAAATAAAGACGTACCCACGATATCTCATTGTCAAAAGAACAAGGAATACAATGATCCTTTGGATTTTCGGCAGAAGAAAATTCCACCGATTATCATCACATTTGTTCAGGTGAGAGAATTTTAATTATTTCAAGAAGAATTTTTCATTATCAACATTTTGCAAGAATCTAAGTTTTCGAAAATTTCTAATTATATCGAGTATTTAAATTTTCGAAAATTTCAGATTGAAACACTTCTGAAGTTCTATTTATGAAAATTTTAAACGCAACTCTTAAAATTGAATTAATTTTGAAATATTTAGGTAAAATTTTTAATGAATAGTTTCAAAGTAATTTTTGTGATATTTGTTCAAGAATTAGTTAAATAGAATGAAATTATTAAAATTAGACGGAATTTGAAATAAAAAAAGGTGAATGAAATTTATAAAAATTATAGGGAAATTTTAATAAAAAAAGGTGTATGAAATTTATAAAACTAGACGGAAATTTTAATGAAAAAGGTGAATGAAATTTATAAAACTAGACGGAAATTTTAATAAAAAAGGTGAATGAAATTTATAAAACTAGACGGAAATTTTAATAAAAAAGGTGAATGAAATCTATAAAATTAGACGAAAATTTTAATAAAAAAGGATTAATGAAATTTATAAAATTCTAATTTTGATGAAAAATAATAATAATAATTATTATTATTATTTTGTTAATAATAATTTTCTTTTCCACAGTTCATGGCTGTGAATATTGAGAATTTGAGTCTTTTAATTCTTGGCAATGGTTGGTTGGCTAACGGAAGTGCGGAAAGTTTGAGCCTCGATGGGAGTATTGTTCATGGAGCGAGAACTCTCTTGGCTTCGGCGACAGTTGCCGGTGGTTCGATGAAATTATTGAGGCACGCATCGGATGCTTGCCTCGCACAAATAAGTTTCGCCGGAAGTATCGAGGCCACTCTCAGAGCACAAGGCGAACTCTCTGTCGAAGTGAGGGGAAACTTTTGCTTCTTTACTTATTTACTTTAATTAATTGTACCTTTTCATATTTCATCTTTTTAATTTTTTAGTAAAATAGAAAAGCACGTGACACGCTTGAATTTTTATTTCCTATTATCGACGAATTTTCCAAGAGCAAGTTTTTCATTGTGCTTTGTTTTCTATTTTTTTTTTCTAGAAATTATACATTGGAATCACGCAGACCGAGGGTTCCGGAGGAGCTGGTCTCCTTCGGTTCCTGAGGGACAGAAAATCATTGACACCAAATGCACCGCACTCTAATTTACATGAGCAATCAACTGGCGATTTGTTATCTAGAATAGCTCCAATATTACCAAAGGTATAATTTATTCTGGCCCACACTTTTTCATTATTAATTCAATTTCATTATTAATTCAACTTTTTAATTACGAAAATTATTTATTTCCATAAATGAAAATTTCTTTAAAAAGACATTTCAAAGGATTTAAAGTTTATGTCGTAGGAGAATTCGAATAAATGCTCATTATAAGATTTAAATATTCGTATGAATGAAAATGCTGGAAAATTTGTATAATTTAGAAAAATTAAATTTATGTAACGTATTTCGAAGGTTTGAAAATTATGTCAAATGGCAATTCGGGGGATTAATAATTATGGCACAGTCATTCGGAATAACAAAATTTATGTCAAAGAATTTTTCGACTAAAAATGATGTCAAGGGATAATTCTAATATTTAAATATTAGAATTATAATTAATAGATTATAATTACATTTCGAATAATTAATTATGTTCAGTGGCACTTCGAAATATGAAAATTATGTGAAATTTCGATGTTTGGAAAATTATGAAATTGAAATTTGGGGAATAATCATGCGTTCATTTTCAACAGAATCTCGCATTGAAATTGGGAAGTTCGTCGATAATCGCTGGACGAGAGGACGGAATGATCTCAGGATTGGAATGCATAATTGGTGGTTTACAGGTGAATTCACGCTTTCAACCGGATGGACCGCAACTTCATCTTGCTCTCAGTTTGGATGGCTTGTCATTACGTGGACAACTTCCGATTTTGTCTCTTCGACGACTATCGATTGAGGCTAAAGTGAGAATTTTTTTTATTTATTTATTTCTTTTTAATTTAGAATATTTTGAATTGTAATTTTGAGGATAAATAATTTGTTTCTTTTTTCGACAGTTGGAAGATGAGGTTTTGGCAATAATGACGCAATTGAATTGCCTTTCGATGATTTACGATCATAAGGATTGGGAGCAAATTTTGTCGAGCAGCGCCAAAGATATTCCAACGCCGAATGTCACGATTGCCTCGAATCGAAAATTGCCCTGGATCAAATTGAAAACAGTCACCGAATTACGGGAGGGTTCGTTGACGATAAAACTGCCCGATGTTCAGGAAGCTTCCTGCAGTCTGGCTTTTGTCAAGTGTTCGGTTAATAGTTTTTTCACCGAAGGTGGGGTTTTATTAATTAATTAATTATTAATACTTAATCATTATTATTGCTTCAATTTTCGAGTTTATTAATTATTATTTGACTTTTAGTCAAGTTTTGTCTTCCTTCGATTTTTATTTTCATTTAGTCAATTTTTGTCTTTCTTTGATTTTTATTGCTTTTATTTAGTCAATTTTTGCCTTTCTTTGGATTTTTATTATTTTAATTTAATTAATTTTTGTCTTTCTTCGATTTTTATTATTTTAACTTTAAATTTATAATTTTTTAATTTTTTACCTTTGGAATTTTTATTTTTTTAAATAATTAAACATTTTTTGATTACAGAGAGAGCTGACGAGTGGAATGTGGAATTAATGATCGAATCGCTCTGCTGCGGTTTGAATGGCGTTGACACGAGTATTCCAGAAATGGCCCATCGCTGGGGAAATCCATTCACAGTTGGTGTTTTTGTAGCGACCGCGAGTAAAAATGGCGTTGGCGTTGTGCTCGATTCACTGCGCACCGAATGGAGCTTGGAATTTTCCAAATTTCTCGAGCAAGGCTTCACGTAAGTGTTGTTTGTTAATTCCGATTCGATAAGAAAAAAACATTGCTTGGAAACATAAAAAAATAAAGTAAAACTAAAAATTAAAATTAAAATTAAAATTAAAAATAAAATTAAAAATAATAGAGAAAAAATAGGAAAAGAAAATAAAAAATTAAAAGAAATAGAGAAAAAATAGGAAAAGAACATAAAAAATTGAGAGGAATGGAGAAAAAATAGGAAAAGAAAATGAAAATTATAGGAATAATGAAAAAACACGAAAAAATAAATTTTTTCCTTCATTATTTAGATACTACAATCAGCATCTTGGCAAGTCGTTGGTCCAGAAAGAAACAAACAAATCACTTCAATTAAATTGCAAGATGTCGAATTGCAATCTTTTCTTCATCGCTGAAAATAAACGTAAGCTTTCTGTCGTAATAAATAAAAATAATTATTTAAATTAAACATTAATTAAATAAAAGTAATTAAATTTTTGTGATTTTTAGTAAAATCAAATTGTAAACAAATGGATTTGAAAATTATCTAAAAGAGACGTTTTCAAAAATTAAAAATAATTATTAAAACACTTTTACTTGTTCGAGTCTTGGATTGAAATATTTTTTACCACTTGATTAGGAATTTCAATTATCTTTAAAAATAATTAAATTCTTCTTCGAAATATCAATTATTTTCAAAAATTTTAATAAAATACTTGGAAAAATTTCAATTATTTTCAAAATTTTTCCTCAATTCAATGATTAATAATTTTAATAAAATTTTCCAAAAGAATTCAATTATTTTTAAAAAAAAATCTAAAATTCTACACAAACCTTTAATTATTTTCAAAAAATAATAACAATTTTACAGAAATTTCATTATTTACAAATTTTTTTTATAAATTTCTTCGCAATATTCAATTATTTCCATAAATAATAAAATTTTTACAGGTATTTAATTTTTTTGGCAAATAATAAAATTCTTATTAGGAATTCAATTATTTTGATGAATAATAAAGGTAATTGCCGAATTTCAATTATTTTTAATACAATTTTAATCGAATTCCTCGAAAAATGTAATTATTCTTAAAAATTTTATTAAAACTTATCAAAAAAATTTAATTATTTTAATAACCTTTGCTACAATTTATTTATTAGAATTTAAATATTATTTTTAATAAATTTTTGATTAAATTTCTTTAAAGAATAAAATTATTGCATTCAACAATTTTTACTGCAATTATTTGCTTAAATTATCAATTATCTTTATAAATTATAAAATTCTTCTCTAAAATTGAATTATTTTCAAGAAATTTAATAAATTTCTTGGCAAAATTTCAATTATTTTCAAAAATTTTCCCTAATTTAGTTATGTTTAATATCTATTTTAATAAAATTTTGCAGAAGAGTTCAAAGTATTTGAATATTGATTGATTTAATTCTTTAAAAGAATTCAATTTTAAGAAACATATGTAATTATTCAATAAATTGTTTTTTTGTATTTAAATAATGAAATTCTCGTAGAATTTTCTCATAAAAATTGATTTAAAAATGGATTTCAGTTAAAATTTTAGATTATAATTGAATATTAAAAGTATTAGAGCGTAAGGTTTTAGAAATAATTAAATTTTGAAAAGGTTTCAGATTCAAATCTTTGAAAATTTGAATTTTTCATATTTTTAACTAAATAACAATTCTGTAGAATTAATTTTTTTGAGAAATTTTAATTGCGAATTTTATTTTATATATATTATTTGAAGTTTTTATTTTCTAATACACATTTAATTGAAGAACTTACAAATAATTGAAAAATCGAATATTGTAAAGAAATGGATTTGAAAATTGTCAAAGAACTTTTTCGATAATTATTAAAAATAATCGATTTTAAGAAGAATTTTAGTTAAAAATTCTTGAAAATAATAATTGTTGTGATAATGATTTTATCACTCGCTATCTTTAATTATTATAAAACATGAAGTAATTGATCGCTCCTGGAGTTATCGATATCTTCTTGTTTTTTTAGTTATGAAAAAATCGAATTTATAGTTTTAAGTCAAATGTTCTCTTATAAATTTTTATCAGTAATTGGTCAGTAAATGGTCCGTAATTTTTCATTTTTTGTCCGTAAAGTCCGTATTTTTGAATACTTTCACTGGTCCGAGCCCCGAATTAACGGTTAAATTTAATTCCCCAACAGTGTCGATAATGTTGCGTTTGGATTCGGCAAACTTGGAGCACAGCGTGAAGCGTTTCGTCGGCGTTGCCGAGGGCGTTTGTGCAATAACGCTCAATAAAAACGATACAATTAATTGCGAACACGCGGAACAACAAAGTCATCAATTTTTCGCCGTGAGAAAATGCAAAACCGCAATTACAACTGAGGCGATAAATATCAGTTTAGACGGGACAAATATTGCCTGGAGTCCAAATTTACATCTTCGCCTGCGACAATTGTGGCTCGAGTCGGCCGACTTTCGTTCAATTGTATTCAGAAAATCAATTGTCTCCGTCGAAAAGGGTGAGAAGATTTTATTTAGATTTTATTTAAACAATATTGTAAAAAATAGTTTATAATAACAATATTGTAAAGAATAGTTTATAATAACAATAGTATAAAGAATAGTTTATAGTGACAATAGTATAAAGAATAGTTTATAGTGACAATAGTATAAAGAATAGTTTATAGTGACAATAGTATAAAGAATGATTACAATTTTTAAAAATTTAATTTTCAGATAAATCAAATGTGAAACGTTCGATTGATTTACTGGCAATGAGTGGTATAACATTGGCGATTGATATTTCACCGCGACATTATCTTGAATTGAATTCAGATCACTTGAGATGGTCGCAGGGCGAGTGGAGGTTGAATTTTCTGAAAGTGTCTCTAGATATGGCTGATATTATAACAATCGAGGGATTTCAATTGACGCGCTTGGACGACAGTAAAGAGGTGCGACTCGAGAGGCAAAATAACGATGGCTTTCAACTCGATTGGAATGAAACGTGGTCGTTGGTGATTGATTCATTGAAAGCGAGATTCCCCTACGAGCACGAATTCACCGAGGCTGTGCAAAACGAATTGTTCAGCATTCGCAAATGGCTCAAGGAAATTCATCCCAGGGATAAGACGACTTCGGGAAAAACTCTTCCCTCCGACTTGGTTATCAAGGTAAAGTTGGTTTTGTTTAATAAATCTTTTTAATTCGTTTGCAATTTTTATTTACAGTAGAAAATTATTAAAAGAGACAAACACGTAAATAAAATGTTTGTTAAATTCTAAGAGATTTAAAATAATCAGTAAACAGTAAATAACGAGAATAAAATCCTAACAATGAATAACAAGAAACAAAAGTATTACAATATTGGGAAATACTGATTCCTTTTTCGTTTCATATTTGTAGGGAAAATGAAAATATTAATATTCGTATTTGTCAGTGGGATCAAAGTCCGTGTAATATTTAGTGTCCGTGGAAAATAGTTCATGAAGTCTCTCCGCCATCGTAATCATTCTTCTTTCCGTCGGATTTTGATAGTCTCGCATTTTCATTATCAATACTCGCTGTCCTAGAATGTCCTTCTGATATATCTCGTCCAATGTGAATTCCAAATTTGCCGTCACTATATGAAACGGAACATCCTCGTGCAACGCTCGACTAAGATCCGCAATCCCCGCACGATTGCTCACTGTAATTTCGGTCAACAATGGAACTTGCGATCCAGCTCCGTGATTATTGAGAAATTTCACAATCTCCACATCACGTTCGGGGGAAAATTTCTTAAACGTATCGAACGATACCAAATTATCCCTGTAGAGAGATTTAAGGAGCGATTCCGATAGTTCTTTTGTTATAAATTCAGCACGATAGAGAACAATTTCATTTGTCATCCACTGCTCGTCGCATTGTCGAAGCGCGAGTCGATTAATCGCCGCCTCAAATCGTCTCAATCCATTCTTGTCAATTAGCAATATTTTCTTTACAAATGAATCCAAGACATAAAAGTCTTCGAAACGAAACAGTTTTTCGACGTTTGCAATCCTTTTGTACTTTCTAAAAGCCTCTTCTATATTTCGGAAATAAATGGAATCGTATATTTCATGAATTCTTCGTATCGCTTCCGATAATTCTATAACTTGGTCTATACTCTCCTTTGCAATTACGTCTTGAATGTGGCGATGTTTTCTAATCTTGAAATTGTCATAATGGTACTTAAATTCCATTCCACTGAAGTCTTGCGCCAACATCTCGTAAGATGGGACAAAATTCGATGCACTTGGTTTTATGCTCAAAATGTAATCCGACAGGAAATCTAGAGCCAATCTCATAGGACTCAGTAGAGCATTTTCGACCAAGATATTAGCAGCATTCGTAATACTTCTCACTCTCGGTGATTTTACCACTTCACGACCATTCATAAGTTCATTCATTTTCTCATGTATTGAGAATTGCCAAAAATCTCTCGTCATTCTTACATTCTGTAGTTCAATATTCAAAACTTTTTTATTTTCGGTGAAAAATGTATCGATTACTGTAAAGAATACGCCGTTGAATGTGACATAATTGTCTTTGACTTTATCGTGAAAATTAGTAAAGTCCACCAAGCCGTATAGAGAATCGAAAGTCAAGTGATAACGTACTTCTGTGTTGAGGGCGAATGGATTCATTTTGTCGGTTGCAATTACACTTGGGGGTTTTTTCGATAGCAAAGTAATGTCATTGAAGAAAAAATTCTTTCCCTTTAAGCTTCGCAAGAAATCGATGTTTCTTTGTCCTTTGGAAATTTGACTGCACCAGAGCTTAAATGGTTCCTTCACTGGAATATCCAATTCCGTTTGAAGTAGAGCTAATTTATTAATGGATGAATGTAGAAAATGTATATTCACTCTGTCCTGCTTTATAAATGAGAGACCTTTAGTTTTCCACAACATTAGAATGTCCACATATCTTGTATATGTTGGATCTCTTATAATTGTTTTGTAGAAATGATGATCGAACTTTACGATTCCTTTCTTTGACGTCCCGGGAATATCATCAAGGTCTTGTATGTTGTACTCGTCTGGTAATTTCCGCTCCTTTTCATTTATTACATCAATTTTTCTTTTCTTTTCGGCTGTATTTCCATCGTGTAGTAAAGTACCGGTAGTTTTTCCTTTTTTATTAAGGACAATTTCTTTCTTTGCCACAGGTTCCGAATCTTCTGATTTATGTACTCTTTTCGTTTTTCCTTGTACTTTTACGTCAAATTTTTTGTGAACATACATTATAGGATTTTCGTCAATTAATACATTACTCCTACGAATAGTCTGAGGTTCTAAACTATTAACAGATATAGGTGAATTCAAGAGGTCTTTTAATGTTATGGAATATAATAAATTATCCGGAGTAGCTTCTCGTGACTTGTGCGCTACATTTCCTTTTGAAGTGCTTGGTAATTCGAATTCAGGGACTTGGGGAAAATTATAAACTTCTTCGTTTTCCTTTGAACTTGTTTGTAATCCAGTGTTTGATATTTGATGATGGGTATTTGTTGTATGAGCTGGTGAAGAATCAATTTGACTCACAAGGGATTCGAAAATTTCTAATTGTTTCTCTTTTTCTGCAGGTGGATTTAAATTATCCTTCGGCTTCTCATTGGTAGGCGTTTTTTTCCAGTCCATTGTATTATGGTAGACGTGATAATTACGTAGTATGTTTACCTTACGTTCATCAATGACCATATTGTCTAATAAATATCCAATTCGGTAGAGAACGTCATTCTTATCCATTTTTAGTTTAGACCTTAGTATCTCACCCGTTTCTGGAATGTATTGTTTGTAGAAGGTTTTATCAGGATTTGTAATTGCAAGGACGGGGATTTTTGTTGAAGAGCCTTGGATGGTTCTTAATTCAGCAGATCTTCCCAAAGATGATACGCAGCTAGGACCGAAAAAGTTCGAGCCACCTGGGTAAAGATATCTAACGATGTTATAACCTTCACGCCTCGCTAGAACCGTTGGTACTAAACCCGTTTGATCGGCAACTGATTTCATATTACGTTGTGTGTTTCTCAAGAATGCTTTTAAGAATAACAGGATTTTTTTCACTGCTGGAACGTTTTTAATTTTAGACAGCATGTTTTGGAATAGTTTGCGAAATGCTTTAACTCCAAAATTGCTCATTTTATAAAATAGTTCGAATCCAGGATCCAGTGTGCGAAGAGAAGCGACAACTAAATCTTTCAGGAGATTTCGATTAAGAATTTCCTTAGCGATCGTGCGAGTAGCCATTTTTGCAATTCGGTTTAAAGTCGTCATTAGCGGTAATTTAGTGATAATTCCTGTTTTTGCAAGAGTATTAGTCATCAAAAACATATTGCCAACGTTTGTTGATAAACTACTGGTAATTTTTGTTGTATACTTTGCTGCGAAACCGGCAAACGGAATAAGGCTGAGAACATCTAGGCTGCAGCTGAATGCAGCTTCTCCACTTTTACCGTCAGTCGCGCTTTCAATACAATTATAAAATGGTATTAGAGATTTAAAAAAGTTTAAATACTTCTCACCCATAGTTTCTTCGTAATAGTACATTTTTAGGCGGTTTATAAATTGTTTTGTTTTGATATCCGCAACTCTTTTGACAAATATTTTATGATCTTCGTGTTTGAACTTTAGAGTTGTAGGAATAAGTCCGGTATCTATTTTTAAAGACGAATCATTAGCAACTGCTTTTGCAAACTGTGGTTCGTTTCTATTGCTGCTAAGTAGACTGAGAACATTATCTTCTTGTCTCAACGCATAATAATACGAATCTTTATTTTTTCTGATAATTGTAAACAAGAGGTATATGTCTTTGTTCATTTCTCGTGCTATTGGTGCGCAGAGATTACAGCCCATTGTAGACGGTAGAGAAAGCTTCCCAAGTTTAACAGTAGAATTCATATCCATTATGTCCACTAAATTACTATCCATTAATACTTTTTCAATCGAGTTTCTCTCAATTTCATTATACGTTCTTTCGACTTCTTTAAATTCTTCATTATACACAGTTTCTAAATCAGGAATATCCAAATCACAACGATTTGGAAGTAAAAGTATTGTCAACCATTTGTACAATGTTTTGTATATGCTAACGTAGAGTTCAGGGACTTGTTCTATACTCTCATATTTACAATAAATTTGAAGTACTGTTGCGGCAATATGGGTTCGACTTTGCAACTTACTAAGTTGTTGCTCCAGTTTGTTGTAAAGACTGTTCTCTAGATTATCTCTTACAATTTTACCCATATTGGAATTAATGTATATAAATAATCGTTCGTAAGCATCCTTCCAAAATTTTTCTGTTAATGTTGCTTGATAAGTTTTTCGAAATGTTTCTCTGTAATTAAAGGCGTAATAAAATAAAGCTGGAATTTGGAATAGTTTCAAAACCATTTGATCTGTTTCGTCATTCAAATCTTGTAAATCAATCTCGCGAGAGATGAGAATATATTCGTGGAATGTAAAGTTTGTCACTTCAGCAGTTATGGATTTGACGATTTTTAAACCAACCATTGCGTATATGTAACTTACATCAAGAATGCTTACGTCCTCTTCTGGTTCGGGAAAAATGGGCAAAATGTGGTCATGGTAAATTTTATCAATTGCCAGTGGAGAAAGTTTGGAGCTGAAATTTCTTGACGAACAATATTCCTTAGCGATGTAGGTTTCAGAAAGATGTCGTAGAACCATTTCTTTGAATGCTGAATACTTAACATCATTTGCCCTGTTAATGATTTTTGCCAAATATCCATTAATGTTTCCATAGTGAGAAAACAGAACCGTACTAATGATGTACTGATACGTTTCGTCGACGTATTTCATGTCGAGTGTATCATTTTCTCCACCACCGTAAAGATCACTTCCTTTTAAAACTTTTTTCAGAAGTTTGTATTTAGCTTCGGTTTCATTTTTCGATTTATTTAGATAGTCAAAGAGGGTATTCAGTACCGGAACAGACTGACTTCTTTCTTCAAGTTTTATCAAATCGTTGTTGTAAAAATAAACACCAAGAATGGTAATGTAGTGACAAGCAGAGAGAAATTGAAAGTTTGGTGCTTGGTGAATAAAAATGGATGTACTATCCATGTTTATATTTGAATATTTTGTTGTCGACTTCTTCCGATCTTGGCCTCTTGATTCTAAAAGTATTTATGTTATCTTTATTGCTACTCAACAGAGAAATAAGGAAACAAAAATTGTAGTTTGTTTTTAAATTTCACACTTATAGAAGTAATACTAGTTATAAAACAAGAAAAATGGTTGATATACCTTTATTTAAATATTTGACACCTATTACAAGTATAAATTTTTCTGATATTCAATATGCCTTGTTTTAGTACTACACTTATTGATCATTATAGACCTCGACTATTAAAGAAGTAATTAATCTTTGTATTTATATTTAAAAATGCTACTTTCTGTTTAACAGATTTTCTGTATGCTCAGTTGTTTATAATATTTACATTCGTTTAATATTTATTATCATCCTAATAATATTATAATAAATCAGTACACTTCCATTATTATCACGTGGATTCGGAGTAAGGCTCAATCACCTTGAAAATAATGCTAAACTAATGCGTGGGTGTAGTTCACCTCTTAAGATCATTATACTTCACAACAATATTTTGCAGTATTAGCATTAGAAAATTCTCTTAAAAAAATAGGGACTAATACTTTAAAACAACTCGGGTTCATTATACATTGCTTGTTTAAACATTAATTTGAAGAATTTTCCACAGTTCATTACCATCGCTGGCGAAACAAAGTATTTAAATACAATGATTAAAATAACAATAGTCATGCTTTTCAAAAACGGAAATTTATTATTAATATGTAAATACAAAAGTAATGTAAATTTCTTAAATAATGGTAATTTTCACAGTATTTAAATTGAAACATCAATATTGATATAAAAATATTAAAAACTTTTATCTTTAACAATTCGTTTATAAAAATTGAAACTGGATGAAATTTTTAAGTAGTAGTAAAGAAAAGAAGTATATTCCACTTTAAAAAGTTCAATATATATGCGAATAGAATTTCGTATCCTTAGAAAATAGTTGATGAAGATTATTTGCTATTTTAACCATTCTTATTTCTGTTGGGTTCTCATAGTCCTCCAAGTTCATTTTCAAAACTTCCTGACCGTGAATATTTTCAAACAATATAGACTGTAAGGAAAATTCAAGGTCTGAAGTTACTAAATAATTTAAAATATCCTCGTTTAAGGCACGACCAAGATCTACAATACCCGCTTGATTTTTGACATTGATTTCAATTAATAAAGGTATTTGTGATGATGACGCAGCGTTGTTTAGAAATTTTACTATCTCTATATCGCGTAATGGAGAAAAGCTTTTGAAGGTACCAAAAGCAATATTATTCGTTCGGTGAAATGATTTAAGCAGCCTCTCTGCCAATTCCTTGGTAATAAATTCACCACGATATAGAACAATTCTGTGTGGTTTCCAGTTGTCTTCGCATTGTCTAAGCGCTAGTCGATTAATTGCCGCTTCAAGTCGTCTCATTCCATGCGCGTTGGATAGGAAACTATTTTTCATATATGAATATAATACATAGTAATCTTCAAATCTCAAACGTTCTTCGACATTTGGTATTTTTCGGAAATTTCGGTAAACTTCTTCAACACCTTGAAAAAAGATATAATCATAAACCTCTCGAATTCTTCGTACTGCTTCAGGTAAACCAATTTCTCCGTCTAAATTTTTTCTTGTCAAGACATCTTGAATGTAGGTGTTACTCTCTATTTTGTACTTATCGTAAAAATGCAACATTTTCTTTAAAGTGACTTCATTAGCTAACATATCGTAAGTTGGCACATAATGTGAATCGCCTGGTTTTATCCTCAAGATGAAATTTGATAGAAAGTCCTTTGCTGATTCGAAGGTACACAGTAGGGCATTATTGCTCATGAAGTTAGCAGCTTTTACGATTTCATCCATTCTTGAAGATCCCATTATTCCTTCTTCTTTCAACAAATTTTTTCTGTCCTCCTCTCTTATGAACTTCCAGTAATCTCTTGATATACCCAAACTTTTTAGTTCGATGTTTAAAATTTTATAATCTGCTGAAAAAAATGTATCCCTTACTTCGAAGAAAATGTCATTAAATGTTAGGTAATAATCCTTAAATAAATCATTAAAGCTAGCTAAGTCTACTAAACCATGTGGCGTATCAAATGTCAAGTGATAGCGCACTTCTGTTGATAGCGAATACAGATTTCTGTTATCTATTTCTCTCCTACCGGGTGGTTTATTTCGTAAAAGGGTAATGTCGTTAAAGAAGAAGTGTTTCCCTTTCAAACTTCGTAAAAAATTTATGTTCTGTTGTTCTTTTACAACTTGTGTACACCAAAGCTTCAGCGGGTTTTTCAACGATATTTCGAATTCGGTTTGAAGAAGAGCCAATCTATTTAAAGTCGTGCGTAAGAAATTTATTTTAATTTTGTCTTGTTTTATAAATATTAGTCCATAATTTTTCCACATCATTATAATGTTCACGTATCTTGAATATGTAGGTTCTTTTAAAATACGTTTGTACATAACTGGATCTAATTTTGATAAAATTTGTTTTGATGCCCTGGGTATTTCGTATAGATGTTGCACTTTATATTCTCCCTGGAATTGTCTCTCTGGTATATTTGTTGGTTCAGAAACTTTTCTAATTTTTGCAGGAATATTCGCATCATGTATTTCATTTTGATTCTCTAAAAGAGTTTTATAACTTCCTCCGTCTACACTTACTTCTGCAACTTTATCTGCAGAATTTGAATCTTGTATTTCAAGTTGCTGTTGGAGGATAGATTTTGGTTTTTCGAGTGGTACGGATGCTTTTCTTGTAACAGCTATGTCAAATTTTTTGTGAATGTAATGTTCAGGAGGTTCTGAAGCTTTCTCTTTATTAATTGTATCTGAAAAAAATTTAATTTCATCCTCTGGTTTCCGCGATTTAGGTAATAGGAGCCCTTCATTCTTCAATTTTGGAGGTAATTTGAAATGAATTATCTGTATAGCATCCGGACCAGTTGCAGTAGTATCAAGAACAAATTTATTAAATACTGGAGGAGCCTTCTCTCCAGTATTCAAAAGATCTCTTAAACTTGTAGAACGTAATAAGCCAATAGTATCAACAGAATCCATAGAATCCAGAATGTAGTTCCTTGTTGTTAGGGTTTCTCTAGAAGTTCCTGGAAGTTCGGAATGTACGTCATGTGGAATAATGTGTCCTGCTGTGTTAGTATTTAATTCGTTGTATCTTGCGTTAGGTATTATATCAAAATTGTGAGTTTGTACAGTTCCTCTAGAAGTGGATGCGAGTTCAGTGTTAGCTAGTAGTGGATAATTACCAGCGCTTTCTTGTAAATTAGTGTGAAGTTCAAGACTTGCTAATTGAAGATAATTTTGTCGCATAGCGTATTCTCTGTTAGTAACTTGACCCACAAGGGATTCCAAAATTTCTAATGAAGCATCTCCTTCTGTGGATGGAACTGAATTATCATTAGGCTTCTCATCAGATGGTGTCTTTTTCCAGTCTATTGTATTATGGTAGACGTGATAATTACGTAATATGTTTACACTACGTCCTTCAAGAATTATTTTGTCTATTAAAAATCCAATTCGGTGGAGAACGTCATTGCCATCCATTTTTAGTTTAGACTTCAGTACTTCACCAGTTTCTGGAATGTATTGTTTGTAAAAAGTATTATCAGGATTTGTAATTGCAAGGACGGGGATTTTTGTTGAAGATCCTTCGATAGTTCTTAATTCAGCAGATCTTCCCAAAGATGATACGCAGCTAGGACCGAAAAAGTTCGTCCCACCTGGGTAAAGATATCTAACGATGTTATAACCTTCACGCCTCGCTAGAACCATTGGTACTAAACCTGTTTGATCTGTAACCAAGTTTATATTATCCTTTGTACTTCTTAAGAATGATTTTAAAAATGACAGAAGTTTTTCCACGGCTGGAATATTTTTAATTTTAGACAGCATACTTTTAAACAGCTTTTGAAATGCTCGAAATCCAAAGTTGGTTATTTTATAAAATAGTTCGAATCCAGGATCTAATGTGCGAAGAGAAGTTACAACTAAATCTTTCACAAGATTACGATTAAGAATTTCTTTAGCAATTGTGCGAGCAGCCATTTTTGCAATTTGGTTTAAAGACGTCATTAGTGGTATTTTAGTGATAATTCCTGTTTTGGACAAAGTATTAGTCAGTAAAAACATATTGCCAACGTTCGTTGATAAACTGCTGGTTATTTTTGTTGCATACTTTGCTGCCAAACCGGCAAATGGAATAAGGCTGAGAACATCTAGGCTGCAGCTGAATGCAGCTTGACCACCTCTACCTCTAGTTGCGCTTTCAATGCAATTATAAAACGGTATAAGGGATTTGAAAAAATTTAAATACTTCTCACCTAGAGTTTCTTCGTAATAGTACATTTTAAGGGCGCTTATAAATTGTTGTGTCTTTATTTCCGCAACTCTTTGGACAAATATTTTATAATCTTCGTCTTTGAACTTTAGAGTTGTGGGAATTAGTCCGGTATCCATTTTTGAAGACGAATCATTAGCAACTGCTTTTGCAAATTGTGGTTCGTTTCTATTGCTGCTAAGTAGACTAAGGGCATTATTCTCTTGCCTGAAAGCGTAATAATTCGAATCATCATTTTCTTTGATAATTGTAAACAAGAGATATATGTCTTTGTTCATTTCTCGTGCTATTGGTGCGCAGAGATTACAACCCATTGTAGACGGTAGAGGAAGTTGTCCAAGTTGAACAATAGAATTTACATCCATTATGTCTAGTAGATTACTATCCACTAAGACTTTTTCAATCGAATTTCTCTCAATTTCATTATACATTTTTTCGACTTCTTCAAATTGTTCATTATATACAGTTTCTAAATCAGGAATATCGGAATCACAACGTGTTGGGAGGTAAAGTATTGTCAGCCAATTATACATAGTTTTGTATATACTGACATACAGTTCAGGGACATGTTCTATACTCTCATATTCACAATATTTTTGAAGTATTGTTGCGGCAATATGTGTTCGATTTTGCAGTTTACTAAATTGTTGCTCTAGTTTGTTATAAAGACTATTCTTTATATTTTCTTTTACGATTCTAGATATACTAGAATTAATGTATGCAAACAATTTTTCATAAGCCTCATGCCAAAATTCATCTGTTAGGGAAAATTGATGTGCGTTACGAAATTTTTCTTTTTGGCTAAAGGCGTAATAAAATAAAGCTGGAATTTGGAATAGTTTGAAAACCATTTGATTGGTTTCGTCATTCAAATCTTGTAAATCAATCTCGCGAGAGATAAGAATATATTCGTGGAATGTAAAGTTTGTCACTTCAGCAGTTATGGATTTGACGATTTTTAAACCAACCATTGCGTAAATATAACTTACGTCGAGTATGTTGATGTCCTCTTCAGGTTCGGGAAAAATGGGCAAAATGTGGTCCTGATAGATTTTTGTAATCAACAGTGGAGTAAGTTTCGATGTGTAATTTCCATTTGAACAGTGTTCCTTTGAGATGTACCTTTCAGAAAGATGTCGTAGAACCATTTCTTTAAATGCTGAATAGTTAACAGACTCTGCTTCGTTAATAATTTTGGCCAAATAACCATGAATGTTTCCATAGTGAGAAAACAGAACCGTACTAATGATGTACTGATACGTTTCGTCGACGTATTTCATGTCAAGTGTTTCATTTTCTCCACCACCGTACAGATCACTTCCTTTCAAAACTTTTTTCAAAAGTTCATATTTAGCCTGGGATTGATTTCCAGACTTGTCGATGTAATCAAATAAGGTATTCAGTACCGGTACAGACTGACTTCTTTCTTCAAGTTTTATCAAATCGTTGTTGTAAAAATAAACACCAAGAATAGTAATGTAGTGACAAGCAGAAAGAAATTGAAAGTTTCGCCCTTGTTGAATGAATATTGATGACTCATCCATTATTAACTTTTAATATTGAATTTTTTCTGTTCGTTCATGTGTTTTTGATTTTCGGATCCTAAAAAGAATTAGTTTTTAGTTTGTAATTATAAGGTATAGCAAACTAAAATTCTATTGATAAGTTTATATTTAGGTTTAAAATATGCATTATAAGTACATTCTGAGAAATGCAGAATTATTCATTAGACACCAAATATTTATTTGTTAGTTCATATTATTAATTAAACACTTTTTTGTAATCCTACTAATAAATTCTTGTAAAAAAAGAAATAATTACTTAAAGTAGAGGAGGTTGGTGGTTTGAAAACTTACGAAGCCTTGCCAAAGGGGGTTCCGTTGGTCAAAATTTAAGATAAATGTTTTACGTATTTTATGATCAGTCTCTAATATTCGTATAGTTTTAATGTTATGTTAACTTTTTTAAATTTTACAAAGTTTCCTTTTCTTGATACTAAAAAATTGATCACTTTTAAATGAGAGCTTATTATAGTTTCATTGAAAAAGAAGAATGTTATGTATTGTTTTATTAGTTTTATTTCACATATAATATATACATTAATGTTTGTTTAACTTTTATTAACACCTGAACATTACATCAGTAGATATTTCATTACACGTGAATTAAATATTGATTTAAAATTATTTTTAATTATTATGTGAAAAAATTCAGAAGCATTATCGACAGTATTGAAGGTTCTGTATTCTATAACATATTCTCAACTAAAAAAACTTTCTTTTAAAAGAATTTATTTATCTGTAATTAAAAATATTTATTGGTTTATTCATCTGTCTTTAGTTTTCATTAGCTATAAAAGTATTTCGTAGATTTTGTTTTATTTTATAACACTTGTATTAAGCGTGAGATTGAATTGTCTTGAAATAATGTTAAATTAATTCACACGTGTACTCGGATTTCTAAGATCATTATACTTTACTATAATATTTCGAAATAGTCGCATTACATTTATAAAATTTAATAATATGTACAAATAATAATTTAAATTTTGCTTCGGTTCATTATACACTGTTTATTTAAATATTTATTAATACAATATTTAACAGTTCATTACCACCAATGCTGAGTAATCTATTAAAAAATGGACTTTCAACTTAAAAAAATATTTCATGACTCAAAGCTCTTACGAGTAGAATTTAGTTTCTTTAGAAAATAGTTGTTGAAGTTTATTTGCCATATTAACCATTCTTATTTCTGTTGGATTCTGATAATCTTCCAATTTCATATGCAATACTTTCTGACCATGAATATTCACATAATGTAGATCCTCCAATGTGAATTCAAGGTTTGAAGTTGTTATATGAACTAAAACCTCCTCGTTAAAGGCACGAGCAAGATCTACTACACCCACACGATTTTTTACTGTTATTTTAATTAATAAAGGTATTTGAGATGATGTCCCAACGTTGTTTAGAAATTTTACTATTTCTCCATCTCGTATTGGAGAAAAGCTCTTAAAACTACCAAAACTAAGAATACTTTTTTCGTGAAAGAATTTAATAAACCGTTCTGCGCATTCCCTTGTAATAAATTCACCACGATATAGAACAATTTTATTTCGAATCCAGGTCCCGTCGCTTTGTCTAAGGGCTAGTCGATTAATTGCAACTTCAAGTCGTCTCATTCCGTCGTTGTTCATTAGTAATCGATTTTTTATATATGAATGTAATACATAGTAGTCCTCGAATCGAAAACGTTGTTCAGCAAATGGTATTCTTTTGTAACTTTTGTAAGCATCTTCTATAGTTTGGAAGTATACAGAATCATAAACGTCATTAATTCTATTTATTGCTACAGGCAAATCAATCTCAATGTCTAAATATTTTTTCGTCAAGACATCTTGAATGTAGGTGTTACTTTGTATTCTGTAATTATTATAAGGGTGAAAAATATTCATTGAAGCCATTTCACTCGCTAACATATCGTAAGATGGAACAAAATTTGAAGAGTCTGGTATTATCTTCAAAATGAAATTCGATAGAAACTCCTTTGATGCTTTAAAAGTACACAATATTGCATTATCAGCCATGAAACTTGCAGCTTTTACAATTTCATTCATTCTGGGAGACATTAATTCTCCTTCCTCCTGAAACACGTTTCTCATGTCTTGTTCTCTTAAGTACTTCCAAAATTCTTTCGACTTACTTAAACTTTGTAGTTCGACATTTAAAATTTTATAGTTTTCTGTGAAAAATGTATCCGTTACTAAAAAGAAAACATTGTTGAATGTTGCGTAATATTCCTTAAATATATCATTAAAGTTAGTTAAGTCTACTAAGCCGTAAGGGGTATTAAATACCAAGTGATAGCGTACTTCGATTGACAGTGAATATGGATTCCTTGTTTCTGAATACATCCTACCGGGTGGTTCGTTTCGTAGCAGAGTAATGTCATTAAAAAAGAAGTGCTTCCCTTTCAAGCTTCTTAAAAAATCTATGTTCTCCTGTATTTTTACAACTTGTGTACACCAAAGATGCAGCGGTTTTTCAAATGGCTTTTGAGAGTCTACTTGAAGAAGAGCCAGTCTGTTTAAAGATGTGCGTAAAAAAGTTATTTTCACTCTGTCTTGTTTTATATGCATTAATCCATAATTTTTCAACATCAGTATAATATCAACGTATCTTGTATACGTTGGTTCTCTTATGATAAGTCTATATAGATGTTGATCTAATGGCAATAATAATTGTCTTGATGTCCCGGGGATATTGTCTAGATTTCGCAATTCGTACTGTCTTTGTAATTGTCTCTCTGGTATATTTGATGCTTCAGAAACCTTTCTAATTTTTGCAGGAATATTCGCATCTTGTATTTCATGTTGATTGTGTAAAAGAGTTTTATAACTTCCTCCGTATACGCCTACTTCTGCGACTTTATCTGCAGCAGTTGAATCTTGTATTTGAAGTCGATCTTCGACGGTGGTTTTCGGTTTTTCAACTGGTATGGATATTTTTCTATCAATACCTGCGTCAAATTTTTTATGAATGTATTGTTCTGGTTTTTCCACTTTTATAATTGTTTCTGGAGATATTTGTACCACATCCAGTTCCCTTTCAGTTTTAGGTTTTTTAGAGGATATTATTCGAAGAGCATCGGGACCAGTTGCAGTAGTGTCAAGTACAAATTTATCACGTTCTGGGATATTATGTTCTGCTATATTAGTATTTATTTCGCTGTATCTTATGTTTGTCATTAAAGGAAGATTGTGGGTTTGTACATTTCCTCTAGAAATTGTTGCGAGTTCCTCGTTAGGGATTAGTGGATAATTACGAGTACTTCCTTGTAAATTACCGTGAACTTGAAGACTTGCGAGTTGTTGATAATTTTGTTGCATAGTGTATTCACTATCAACAACTTGACTTACAAGTGATTCCAGAAATACTGATGCAGACTCTCGTGCTGTTGTTGGATTTAAATTATCATTAGGATTGCTATTACCAGGCATCATTTTCCAATCCATTGTATTATGGTAGACATGATAATTACGTAATATGTTTACCTTACGTCCTTCAATGACCATTTTGTCTATAAAATATCCAATTCGGTGAAGGACGTCATTCTTATCAATTTTTAGTTTAGAACTAAGAATCTCTCCCGTTTCTGGTATGTACTGTTTGTAGAATGTTTTATCAGAATTTGTAATTCCCAGGACGGGGATTTTGGTTGAAGATCCTTCGATAGTTCTTAATTCAGCAGATCTTCCCAATGATGATACGCAGCTAGGACCGAAAAAGTTCGACCCACCTGGATAAACATATCTGACGATGTTATAATCTTCACGCCTAGCTAGAATTACTGGTACTAAACCCGTGTGATCAGCAACTAATTTTATATTATCCTGTGTTTTTATTAAGAATGATTTTAAAAATGACAGAAGTTTTTTAACTGCTGGAACGTTTTGAATTTTAGATAGCATGTTTTGAAATACGTTGCGAAATGCTTTAACTCCAACATTAGTCATCTTATAAAATAGTTCAAATCCAGGATCCAGTGTGCGAAGAGAAGCGACAACTAAATCTTTCAGGAGATTTCGATTAAGAATTTCCTTAGCAATAGTGCGAGCAGCCATTTTTGCAATTTGATTTAAAGATGTCATTAGCGGTAATTTAGTGATAACTCCCGTTTTTGCAAGAGTATTAGTCATCAAAAACATATTGCCAATGTTCGTTGATAAACTGCTGGTTATTTTTGTTGCATACTTTACTGTCAAACCGGCAAATGGAATAAGGCTAAAAACATCTAGTGTACAGCTGAATGCTGCTTCTCCACCTCTACCGGCTTTAGCGCTTTCAATGCAATTATAAAACGGTATAAGGGACTTAAAAAAGTTTAAATACTTCTCACCCAGAGTTTCTTCGTAATAGTACATTTTGAGTCCGTTTATAAATTGTTTTGTTTTCATGTCCGCAACCCTTTGGACAAATAATTTATAATCTTCGTGTTTGAACTTCAACGTTGTAGGAATTAGTCCGGTATCCATTTTCAAAGATGAATCATTAGCAACTGTTTGTGCAAAGTTGAGTTCGTTTCCATTGCTGCTGAGTAGACTAAGGGCATTATTATCTTGCCTGAAAGCGTAATAATTCGAATTATCACTTTCTTTGATAATTGTAAACAAGAGGTATATGTCTTTGTTCATTTCTCGTGGTATTGGTGAACAAAGATTGCAACCCATTGTAGATGGTAGAGAAAGTTTCCCAAGTTTAACAGTAGAATTTAAATCCATTATGTTTAATAATTTACTATCCACTAACAATTTTTCAATCGAATTACTCTCAATTTCATTATACGTTTTCTCGACTTCTTTAAATTGTTCATTATACACATCTTCTAAATTTGGAATATCCAAATCACAACGGGCAGGGAGAATAATTTTCGTCAACCATGTATACAAGGTTTTGTATAAACGAATGTAGAGTTCATCGACTTCTTCTATACTCTCATATTCACAATATTTTTGAAGTATTGTTGCGGCAATATGTGTTCGATTTTGCAGTTTGCTAAGTTGTTGCTCTAGTTTGTTATGAAGACTGTTCTCTATATTTTCTTTTATGATTTCGGATATACTAGAATTAATGTATGCAAACAATTTTTCATAAGCCTCATGCCAAAATTCATCTGTTGGGGAAAATTGATGTGCGTTACGAAATTTTTCTTTTTGGCTAAAGGCGTAATAAAATAAAGCTGGAATTTGGAATAGTTTGAAAACCATTTGATTGGTTTCGTCATTTAAATCTTGTAAATCAATTTCGCGTGCTATGAGAATATATTCGTGGAATGTAAAGTTTGTCACTTCAGCTGTTATGGATTTGACGATTTTTAAACCAACCATTGCGTATATATAACTTACGTCGAGTATGCTCGTGTCTTTTTCCGGTTCGGGGAACATTGGCAGAATGTGGTCTTGGTAGATTTTCGTAATCGATAGTGGAGTAAGTTTCGAACCGTAACTTCCATTCGAGCAGTGTTCCTTAGTGGTGTATCTTTTAGAAAGATGTCGTAAAATCATTTCTTTGAATGCTGAATACTTTACATCATTTGCCCTGTTAATGATTTTTGCCAAATATCCATTAATGTTCCCATAGTGAGAAAACAGAACCGTACTAATGATGTACTGATACGTTTCGTCGACGTATTCCATGTCAAGTGTTTCATTTTCTCCACCACCGTACAGATCACTTCCTTTTAAAACTTTTTTCAAAAGTTCATATTTAGCCTGGGATTGATTTCCAGACTTGTTGATGTATTCAAAAAGAGTATTTAGTACCGGTACAGACTGATTTCTTTCTTCATGTTTTATCAAATCGTTGTTGTAAAAATAAACACCAAGAATAGTAATGTAGTGACAAGCAGAAAGAAATTGAAAGTTTGGCCCTTGTTGAATGAATATTGATGACTCATCCATTATTAACTTTTAATATTAATTTTTTATTTTGTTTGTTCATCTGTTTTTTATTTTTGAGTCCTGAAAAGAATTACTTGTTAGAGTATAGTAGGATAAAGCAATCTCAAAATCTATTGTTAAGTATATTTATGTTTAAACTATATGATACACTCGAATGAAGATTACTTTAGAAGCAAAAATTTATAAACTTTTAATAAATTTAATCCTAAATTCATTTGAATGAAGACTGGTTTTTATAGATTAGAACTTACAATGTTTCCTTTTAGTGACACTTTCAGAATTGATCACAGGTGAACTAAACTTTATTTAAGTTGTTTTCAAAAAGAAGAATGATATGTATTGTTTTATAAGTTTTTCATGTGTAATTATATGCTACAATGTATTTGTATAACTTTTATTAACACCTGATCATTACATCAGTTCATATTTTTATTACACGTGAATTAAATATTGATTCAAAATTATTTTCCAATGCCAGGTGAGAAAATTTAAAAGTATGGTTTATAGCACTGAAGGTTCAACTTGTTTAAAAATTAGAAATATCTTTTTTAGTTTTGTACTACATTTACTGATCCTTATAGACTTCAACTATTAAGAAAGTATCTTTTTATTTATATTTAAAAAGTACTACTTTCTGATAAACATATTTATATTTATTTGAATTTTTTTAACATTTAACCACCATAATTATATTGCAATAAATCGGTACTCTTTCATTATTACCACGTGTATTGAGAGTGCTGCTGAATTGCCTTGAAATAATGTTAAATTAATGCACACGTGCGTAATAATTAAAGTTCAACTCCAGTTCATTAAACACTATTTATTTAAATATTTGTTAATACAATTTTCCAGTCTAGTGCCAATGGTTGTGAAATTAAATATATAAATACAATTATTAAAATAAGAATAGTAAACATGCCATACTTTTAGAAAATGGAAATTTAAGATTAATATGTAAACACAGAAGTAATGTAAATTAGCAAAATAATAATAATTACAGTTCGTCAGTATTCAAAAAGAAACTTCAATATTGATATAAAAACATTACATTTTAATCTTAAATAATTCGTTGATAAGAGTTAACACTTGATAAAATGTTTCTATCGTCAATATACTAAATAAAAAAATGGAATTATTAAAATGCTTTTTAATGAAATTCACCTCTTCTTAGAAGAAAGAATTTATTTATTTTTCTTCAAAAAAAATTATTCAAAATGTCAAACTAAGTTCGAATAGTATTTAGTATCCTTAGAAAGTAGTTCATGAAGATTATTTGCCATTTTAACCATTCTGCGTTCTGTTGGGTTCTCATAGTCCTCCAATTTCATTTTCAAAACTCTCTTACCAAATACGTCTTCATAATATATATCCTCCAATAAAAATTCAATGTCTGAAGTTGTTATATGAATTGGATAATCTTCGTTTAAGGCTCGTTTGAGATCTACAATACCAGCCTGATTTTTTACATGTATTTCAATTAATAATGGGACTCGTAATGAAGTGTCACCGTTGTTTAGAAATTTTACTACCTCTTCATCAAATGATGGAGAAAAATGTTTAAAAGTACCAAAAGCAACAACATTTTTTCGGTATAGGGACATAAGAAGCCTTTGTGACAAGTCCTTGGTAATAAATTCTGCACGATACAGAACAACTGGTTTTGCAATCCATTCCTGGTCGCATTGTCTAAGCGCGAGTCGACTAACTGCAGCTTCAAGTCGTCTCATTCCATCCTGATTGATAAGCAATCGGTTTTTCACATATGAATGTAATACATAGTAATCCTCGAATCGAAAACGTTGCTCGGCATCTGGTATTTTTCTATAATTTTTGAAAGCTTCTTCTATATTTTGAAAATAAACGAAATCGTACACCTCATGAATTCTACTTGTTGCCGCGGACAAATCAATCACTTCGTCTAAAAATTGTTTTGTTAGCACATCGTGTACGTGGGTGTTGCTTTGTATTTTGTAATTGTTGTAAGAATGCAACATTTTCATTGAAGCAAAATCATTTGCTAACATATCGTAAGTTGGTACAGAATTTGGAGAGCCTGGTGTTATCTTCAAAATAAAATTCGATAGAAACTCCTTTGACGCCTTAAAAGTACATAGTATTGCATTATCAACCATGAAATTAGCAGCTTTTGTAATTTTATACATTCTTGGTGACGCTAGTTCTGATTCCTCCTGTAATATACTTGTCATATCATATTCTCGTGAGAACCTCCAAAATTCTCTCGACATGTCTACATTTTTTAGTTGAACATTCAAAATTTTGTTATTAGCTGTAAAAAATGTATCTTGAATTATAAACATCACGTCGTTAGATATCATATAATTATCATAAAACATGTAATTAAAGTTAGTTAGGTCTACTAAACCACTCGACGTATCAAATGTCAAGTGATAGCGTATTTCTGTTGATAATGAAAATTTAAACATATTCTTCTTTTCCATCGAACCGAATGGCTTATTTTGTAATAAAGTAATATCATTAAAGAAGAAATGTTTTCCTTTTAAACTTCTCAAGAAATCAATACTCTCTTGTTCTTTTACCATTTGTGTACACCAAAGTTTTATCGGTTTCTTCGACAGAATGTTAGAATCTATCTGAAGAAGTGCCAATTTATTAAAAGCTACGCGTAAAAAGTTTTTGTTTGCTTTATCTCGTCTTATAAATTCTATTCCATAATTTTTCAATACCATTAGAATGTCCACGTATTTTGTATACGTTGGTTCTCTTATGATTTTTTTATAAAGATTTTGATCTAATTCCGATAACTTTTGTTTTGATGTCCCGGGAAAATTGTCTAAATTTTCCATTTCATACCGTCTTCGTAGTTTTGTCCCTTGAATAGTTGATATTGAATCAATAGTTCTACTTCTTTTCGGTAAACTTGCACCTGGTATTTTGTTTTGATTTTCTACAATGACACCTTGCATTTGGAGTTGATTTTGTATTTCTGCTTTTGATTCTTCTAGTGGTAGATATATTCTTTTTCTTGGAAGTCTCGCGTCAAATTTTTTGTGAATGTATGGCTGAGCAATTACTGAATCTTCCTCCTTTTTCATTATGCCCGGGAAAATTGTAACTTCATCTTGTGTTCTTTCAGACTTTGGCAATAAAAACTTTTCTTTTTTTGTCTTCTGTGGGATATTTGGATGGATTATCTGAAGAGCATCGGGACCAGTTGCAGTAGTATCAACGACAAATTTATTTTCTAATCGTGGAGCCTTTTCTCCAGTATTCAGAAGATCCCTTAAAGTTGCTGAATATAATGATTGATCAAAATGTAAATTATAGTCCTCTGTTTTTACAGTTGCTTGAGAAGTCCCAGGAAGTTCGAATTTCCGTTCATGTGTAATACTGTGTCCTGCTATGTTTCCTTGGCCCTGAAGACTTTCCAAGTGCTGATAATTTTGTTGAATAACGTATTCTCTAGAATTATCTTGATTCTGAAGTACATTTGGCAGGTGATTTAAATTCTCTTGTTCTGTAGGTGGATTTAAATTGTCATTTGACTTCTCATTAGTTGGCGACTTTTTCCACTCCATTGTGTTATGATAGACATGATAATTACGTAATATGTTTACATTACGTCCTTCAATGAACATTGTGTCTAATAAATATCCAATTCGGTAGAGAACGTCATTCTTATTCATTTTTAGTTTCGTATTCAATATTTCTCCAGTTTCTGGAATGTATTGTTTGTAAAAAGTATTATCAGGATTTGTAATTGCTAGGACGGGAATTTTTGTTGAAGATAATTCGATAGTTCTCAATTCAGCAGATCTTCCTAATGATGATACGCAGCTAGGACCGAAAAAGTTCGACCCACCTGGATAAAAATATCTAACGATGTCATAACCTTCGCGTCTAGCTAGAACCATTGGTACTAAACCTGTTAGATCTGTAACCAAGTTTATATTATCCTTTGTACTTCTTAAGAATGATTTTAAAAATGACAGAAGTTTTTCCACGACTGGAATATTTTTAATTTTAGACAGCACATTTTCAAACAGCTTTTGAAATGCTCGAAATCCAAAGTTGCTTATTTTATAAAATAGTTCAAATCCAGGATCCAGTGTACGAAGAGTTGTTACAAGTAAATCTTTCAGAAGCTTTCGATTCAGGATTTCTTTAGCGATTGTGCGAGCAGCCATTTTTGCAATTTGTTTTAAAGCCGTCATTATTGGTATTTTGGTGATAATTCCTGTTTTGGACAAAGTATTAGTCAGTAAAAACATATTGCCAATGTTTGTTGATAAACTGCTGGTAATTTTTGTTGCATACTTTGCTGCCAAACCGGCAAATGGTATAAGGCTAAGAACATCTAGGCTGCAGCTGAATGCAGCTTGACCACCTTTACCGGCAGTTGCGCTTTCAATACAATTATAAAATGGTATTAGAGATTTAAAAAAGTTTAAATACTTCTCACCTAGAGTTTCTTCGTAATAGTACATTTTAAGGGCGCTTATAAATTGTTTTGTTTTTATGTCCGCAACCCTTTGGACAAATATTTTATAATCTTCGTCTTTGAACTTTAGAGTTGTGGGAATAAGTCCGGTATCCATTTTCAAAGACGAATCATTAGCAACTGTTTGTGCAAAGTTGAGTTCGTTTCCATTGCTGCTAAGTAGACTAAGGGCATTATTCTCTTGCCTGAAAGCGTAATAATTCGAATTATCATTTTCTTTGATAATTGTAAACAAGAGGTATATGTCTTTGTTTATTTTTCGTGGTATTGGTGAACAAAGATTGCAACCCATTGTAGATGGTAGAGAAAGCTTCGCAAGTTTAACAGTAGAATTTAAATCCATTATGTTTAATAATTTACTATCCACTAATAATTTTTCAATCGAGTTTCTCTCAATTTCATTATATGTTTTTTCGATTTCTGGAAATTGTTCATTATACACAGTTTCTAAATCAGGAATATCGGAATCACAAATTTTTGGAAGGAAAAGTTTTGTCAGCCATTTATACAAAGTTTTGTATATGCTAACGTACAGTTCAGGGACTTGTTCTATACTCTCATATTTACAATGAATTTTAAGTATTGTTGCAGCAATATGTGTTCGATTTTGCAATTTATTAAGTTTATGCTCTAGTTTGTTGTGAAGACTGTTCTCTAGGTTATTTCTTACAATTTGCCGCATACTGGAATTAATGTAGGAGAATAATTTTTTATATGCCTCATTCCAAAAATCAAATGTTAATGTTGCATGATAAGTTTTTCGAAATGTTTCTTTGTAATTAAAGGCGTAATAAAATAAAGCTGGAATTTGGAATAGTTTTAAAACCATTTCATCGGTTTCGGTATTTAAATCCTGTAAATCAATCTCGCGTGAAATGAGAATATATTCCTTGAATGTAAAGTTTGTCACTTCAGTAGTAATGGATTTGACGATTTTTAAACCAACCATTGCGTATATATAGCTTACGTCGAGTATGCTGATGTCCTCTTCCGGTTCGGGGAAAATTGTCAAAATGTGGTCGTGGTAGATTTTATCAATTGCCAGTGGAGAAAGTCTAGAGCTGAAATTTCCTGATGAACAGTATTCCTTAGTGATGTACCTTTCAGAAAGTTGTCTTAGAATAATTTTTTTGAATGTTGAATAATTAACCTTATTTGCTCTGTTAATAATTTTTGCCAAATATCCATTAATGTTTCCATAGTGTGAAAACAGAGCCGTGCTAATGATGTAGTTATACGTTTCGTCGACGTATTTCATGTCAAGTGTTTCATTTTCTCCACCACCGTAAAGATCACTTCCTTTTAAAACCTTTTTCAGAAGTTCATATTTAGCCTGAGATTGATTTTCAGACTTGTGGATGTAATCAAATAGGGTATTTAGTACCGGAACGGACTGACTTCTTTCTTCAAGTTTTATCAAATCGTTGTTGTAAAAATAAACACCAAGAATAGTAATGTAGTGACAAACAGAAAGAAATTGAAAGCTGGGTGCTTGTTGAATAAAGATTGATGTCTCATTCATTATTAATAGTTAATATAGAATTTTTCTTTTGCTTTCTGGCCCTGGAACAAATTATTATTTTTTAATCTGACATAATTAGATATAGCAATAAAGCAATCTTATTTGTTTTAACTAATAAATCTTCGATAAAGTTTATTATCTACGCACTTACTTTAAGAATGTTGCTTTATCGCTTAAAATTCGAATAATTCTTTTTGTTCATTGCAGATTTAATTTTATGAATATTTTTCTAGATCTTAGAATTTGTTAGTTACTTGTCACTCTCAAAACTGATAGCTATTTAAATATTAATACTAATGAAAATTTTATTTGAAAAGAAAGATTACTATGTTCTGTTCCATTAATATTGTTAAAGGTGTAGTTATATACCATAAAATATTTGATTAATTTTTATTTACACCTGACTGTTACATCAGTCCATAATTTATTACACGTGAATTAAATATTGATATTAAGTTATTTACAATCGACACATGAACAAATTCATAAGTATGATACAGAGTAATGAAAGACAAAATGATTAGCAAAACGCTTATAATTAACATTTGTCTATTTTTATATTTTTGTAATTAATATAATTAAATTATTCATTTGTAAAAAATTTAATACGGTCAAACAAAAATTACTGTACTTAAATTATGTAATGTAATTTTAACATAAATACTCCTTTTAAAATTGCACACGACTTTTTAAAAAAAATACTATCTTAAACTTCTTACAGACGTAGAATAAAATTTAGTATCTTCAGAAAAGAGTTCATGAAGTCTGTTTGTCATTCGAACCATTCTTCTTTCTGTTGGATTTGGGTTATCATGCATTTTCATAACCAAAACATCCTGATTGGAAATTTTTTTATAATATATTTCATCTAAAACGAAGGGAAAGTCTGATGTTGCTACAAAAAGTGAAATTTCATCGTTAAAAGCACGACCAATGTCGACAACACCAGCTTGATTCGTTAATGTTACTTCCATCACTAACGGAATTTCTGACGTACTGCTAGCTTTATTTAAACAGTTGACGACTTCAACAGCTCCTGATTTAGAAAATTCTTTCATCTGATTGAATGCAATGATATGCTCTTTGAAAAAAGATTTGAAGAACCTTCTTGACATCTCTCTTGTAATAAATTCAGCACGATACAGTACAATTGTGTTTGTAATCCATTCCTCGTCGCATTGTCTAAGCGCGAGTCGATTGATTGCTACTTCCAATCTTCTCATTCCATCCACGTTTGTCAGTAGTCTGTGTTTAACATGTGAATGTAATACATAATAATCCTCAAATCGAAAACGTTTTTCAGCATCTGGTATTCTTCTATAATTACTGAAAGCTTCTTCTATACTTTGGAAATAAACGGAATCATACACCTCATGAATTCTACTTCTTGCCACGGACAAATCAATCACATCATCTAATTTTTGTTCCTGTAATACATCTTTAATGTATGTGTCACTCTGTATTCTCCAGTTATCATAATAATTTATACTGTTTCCTTCTATAACATCATTAGCTAACATGCTATAGGAAGGTACGATACTAGAAGTACTTTGCTTTGTATTCAAAATATAATTTAATAGAAAATCGAAGGAAACTTTGAAGGTACTCAGAATACCGTTTTCGACAAAGATGTTGGCAGCTTCTGTAATTCTTTTCATTCGTGGAGAATCTATCATACCCTTCTCCTTCTCCAAACTTTCCATATCTTGCTGTCTCAAAGACTTCCAATAATCTTTCGATATATTGTCAATCTTAAGGAGAATATTCAAAACTTGTTTATCATCATTGAAATAAGTATTCGTTACTGTGAAGAATATATCGTTAAATGTTACGTATTTATTTTGAAGTTTCTCGTGAAAATGATCCAAGTCTACAAAACCATATGGAGAGTCAACTGTCAAATGATAGACCACTTCTACTCTTACGGGTAGTTCACCAATTTTATTCTTTGATGGTAGTTCCAAAGGGTTACTTGTCAATAGAGTTATATCATTGAAGAAGAAATACTTTAAGTTTTTTAATGCATCAATTTTTCTTTGTCCGAATACGATTTGACTGAACCATAGTTTATTTGGTATTTGTACAGGTGTATGCAGTTGAAGGAGGGCCAGTTCGTTTACTGATTTGCGAAGGAATAACATGTTTGCATTACTTTGCCTGATTAAAGATAATCCTTTTTCTTTCCACGCAATTAGAATTTGTGAATATATTGAATATGATGGATTCTTTATAACATTTTTGTAGAATTTCGGACTCAATTCAATTACTTGTCTTGAAATTCCTGCTAAATCATCCAATTTTTTCATTTTATTCTTATTTTGTAGAGAAGATTCTGGATTCTCTGATTTCTTGTCAACGTTTTTATTCTTTTCCTGAACAACTTGTTTTTGCTGTTGATTTAAAGTATTTGGTCCTTCTGATAAAATGTTTACTCTGCCTGATTTTCCCGGTATTTCAACATCAAATTTTTTATGAACGTATTGGAAAGTAATTTCTGGCTCTCCTGGTCTGTCAATTCTTCTAATCTTTGTAGGAATGTTTCCTTCTTCTGCTCCTTGAACTATTGATATTAAAGGCACACCTCTTTCAATCCCTGAAATTCTTGTAGTATCGGATGATGGAACATTTTCTACAGCTCTAAAAATGTTTTGCAAATTCGTGGAATGTAATGCATTACTAGATTGTGGCATCTCATCGTTAGTCTTTTTTAACTTAGATGTTTCCGAAAATTCAGGTTTTAAGCTTTCTGGAATCAGTCTTTCTTCGGTAGAGTGTTGTTGAAAATTTGGATACAAGACATTTTCTTTGTTATCAACTTGCTTCACAATAGTTTCCAGATGTTGCAATGTATTGTCCATTTCGATAGGTTGATTCAAATTTTGGCTAGAAGTCTCCTGAGTAGGTGTCTTTTTCCAATCCATTGTATTATGATAGACTTGATAATTACGTAATATGTTTACATTATGTCCTTCAAGAACCATTTTGTCTATTAAATATCCAATTCGGTGGAGAACGTCATTGCCATCCATTTTTAGTTTCGAATTCAATATTTCACCCGTTTCTGGAATGTATTGTTTGTAGAAGGTTTTATCAGAATTTGTAATTGCAAGGACAGGGATTTTTGTTGAGGATCCTTCGATAGTTCTCAATTCAGCAGATCTTCCCAATGATGATACGCAGCTGGGACCGAAAAAATGCGAACCTCCGGGATAAATGTATCTAACGATGTTATACCCTTCGCGTCTGGCTAGAACCATTGGAACTAAACCCGTCAAATCCGTTACCAAATTTACTTCCTCTTTTACTGTTGTTAACAATAACTTTAACAACTTTTGAATGTTTTCCAATTTGACGAAATTTTTAAAACTTGCTACAATATTTTGAAGCATTTGATAAATTTTTTTAATACCATAATTGCTTACTTTGTAGAACAGTTCAAATCCAGGATCTAATGTTCGAAGAGTCGTTACTGTCAAGTCTTTCAGGAGATTTCGATTAAGAATTTCTTTAGCTATGGTACCAGCAGCAATTTTTGCAATTTTGTTTAAGGATCTCATTATCGGTAATTTGGTGATAATTCCTGTTTTTGCAAGGGTATTAGTGGTCAAAAACATATTACCAATGTTTGTTGATAAACCGCTGCCAATTTTTGTTGAATACTTTGCTGCCAAACCGGTAAATGGAATGAGACTAAAAACATCTAGGCTGCAGCTGAATGCAGCTTCTCCACTTCTACCGGCTTTAGCGCTTTCAATACAATTATAAAACGGTATAAGTGATTTGAAAAAGTTTAAGTACTTTTCACCCAATGTTTCGTCGTAATAGTACATTTTAAGACCACTTATAAATTGTTTGGTTTTTATATCCGCAACTCTTTGGACAAATATTTTATAATCTTCGTCTTTGAACTTTAGTGTTGTAGGAATTAGTCCGGTATTCATTCTTAAAGACGAATCATTAGCGACTGCTATTGCAAAGTTGCGTTCGTTTTTGCTGCTGCGAAGTAGACTGAGAACATTATTTTCTTGTTTCAAAGCGTAATAAATTGAGTATTTATCTTTTCTGATGATTGTAAACAAGAGATATATGTCTTTGTTCATTTCTCGTGCTATTGGTGCGCAGAGATTACAACCCATCGTCGATAGTAGAGGAAGTTGTCCAAGTTGAACAATTGAATTTACATCCATTATGTCCAATAGATTACTATCTTTTAGGACTTTTTCTATTGAGTTTCTCTCAATTTCATTATACGTTTTTTCGACTTCTGTAAATTGATCGTAGTATAAAGTTTCTAAATCTGGAAGATCGTCACGACAATGTATGGGAAGTAAAATTTTTGCCAACCATTTGTAGAATGTTTTGTATATACTTGTATGCAGTTCAGGAACATTTGTTGTATTTTGATAGTCACAATATTTTTGAAGTATTACTTCGGCTGTATAGGTTCGGTTCTTAAGATTGCTGACTTGCTCCTCCAGTTTGTTGTAGAGACTGTTTTCCAGATTTTCCTTAACTATTTCACGCATATTAGAATTAATGTACATGAATAATTTTTCGTAAGCCTCTTTCCAAAATTCAACGCTTAATCTGAATTTATCGGTATTGCGAAATTTTTCCTTATGCTTAAATGCGTAACAAAGTAATGCTGGAGTAGAGAACAGTTTTAAAACCATTTGATCGGTTTCGTCATTCAAAACTTGCAGATCAATTTCACGGGCTATGAGAATATATTCGTGGAAAGTAAAGTTTGTCACTTCAGTTATGGATCTGACGATTTTTAAACCAACCATTGCGTATATGTAACTTACATCAAGAATGCTTACGTCCTCTTCTGGTTCGGGAAAAATGGGCAAAATGTGGTCATGGTAAATTTTATCAATTGCCAGTGGAGAAAGTTTGGAGCTGAAATTTCTTGACGAACAATATTCCTTAGTGATGTATCTTTCAGAAAGATGTCGTAAAATCATTTCTTTGAATGCTGAATACTTAACATCATTTGCCCTGTTAATGATTTTTGCCAAATATCCATTAATGTTCCCATAGTGAGAAAACAGAACCGTACTAATGATGTAGTGATACGTTTCATCCACGTATTTCATGTCAAGTGTTTCATTTTCTCCACCACCGTAAAGATCACTTCCTTTTAAGATTTTTTTCAAAAGTTCATATTTAGCCTGGGATTGATTTCCAGACTTGTTAATGTAATCAAAAAGGGTATTCAGTACCGGAACAGACTGATTTCTTTTTTCAAGTTTTATCAAATCGTTGTTGTAAAAATAAACACCAAGAATTGTAATGTAGTGACAAGCAGAGAGAAATTGAAAGTTTGGTGCTTGTTGAATGAAAATTGTTGTATTATCCATCTTTACATGTATGGTAATTGTTCTTGATTTCTTTTCCTAGCCTCTTGATTCTAAAAATTGGTATATTTTTGTAAGATTAACTCGAAAGGAAAATAATAAGACATCTAGAAATTGTTAACGGTACATAAAATAGATCTATAGCTAATACTTATGATATACTTATATTTAAAATATTTATCATCTACCTTCTTTTTAGATATTCGATTCGCTTCACAGTCTGTACAATGTTTCTGGTTGATTTTGGCTATCAAACCACACATAAGAATATCTTGTTCAAAAAATTAATATTCGCTATAGTTTAATGATCCTCAAAGATTCCTACTATCAAAGTAGCTATTAATCTTTGAATTTATATTCAAACAATGCTACTTTCTTCTAAACAGATTTTTTATATGTTCAGTTGTATTTAATATTTTTATTTGTTTAATATTTATATTTCATACAGCATTATAATAAATCAATTTTTATTCATTCTTAACAAGTCTATTAAAATTAAATTTTTATCGTTAATGTAAAAAGAAATTAAATTCCACTTCGGTTCATTGTATCTTGTTTATTTAAATATTCAATAATACAATTTATCGCAGTATATTTACATCGCTAATTTAATAAAGTAATTTAATAAAGTAATTTAAATACAATGATTAATATTACATTTGTAATCAAGTTATACTTTTAACAATAGAAGATTTTTGATTAATGGCTTCTTAAATATAGTATAAAATAGAAAAATAAAATTTTAGTTTCTTCTTATTGGAAATATAACGCAAATATTGATTTAAGAATATTAAATTTTTATCTCAAATAATTCGATGATAAAAATCAACACTTGATAAAATTTTTCAATAATGAATATATTAAAGAAGAAGTGAAATTATTAAAACTTGTTTTTTAAAGAAGTTTTTTTAGAAGTCACTTTTTCAAGGAGAAAAAAATTTATCTATATTTTTCATTAATGAACATTATTCCCAGCTTTAAAATAATTCGGAATAAAATTTAGTATCTTTGGACAAGATTTCATGAAGACTGTTTGCTACTTTAATCATTCTCATTTCATATGGGGTTGGACAGTCTATCAATTTCATCATCAATACTTTCTGACCGTAAATATATTGATAATGTAAATCATAATCCAGGGAAAATTCAAGACCTGTAGTTGTCAAATGAATTGAAACATCATCGTTCAGAGGACGACTGAGGTCTACAATACCCGCTTGATTTTTGACATTAATTTCAATTAATAAGGGTACTTGGGTTGATGTACCAACACTATTTAGAAATTTTAGCACTTCTACGTCGCGTATTGGAGAAAAGTTTTTAAATGCACCGAAAGCAACAACATTCGTTCGGATAACGGATTTCGTGAGTCTTTCTGATAAATCCTTGGTAATAAATTCTGCACGATACAGTACAATTGGGTTCGTAATCCATTCCTCGTCGCATTGTCTAAGGGCTAGTCGATTAATTGCAGCTTCAAGTCGTCTCATTCCGTGACTGTTGATTAGCATTCGGTTTTTAATATATGAATGTAATACATAGTAATCCTCGAATCGGAAATGTTGCTCAGCACTTGGTATATTTTTGTAATTTGCAAAGGCTTCTTCTATATTTTGAAAGTAAAAGAAATCGTACACATCGTGTATTCTTCGTTTCGCTACACTTATGTCAGTTATTTCGTCTAAATTTTGTCTCGTTAACACATCGGTAATGTAGGGGTGTTTTTTTATTTTGTACTTATTATAAACGTCCATCCTGCTCATTGAAATAAAGTCAATTGCTAACTTATCATAAGTTGGAATATTTGTAATGCTTGGTTTTATGCATAAAATGAAGTTTGACAGAAAGTCCCTTGATGCTGTAAGGGTACTTAAAGGAGCATTAGTAGCCATAAAATTAGCTGCTTTCATAATTTTAGTCATTCTTACAGTTTCTGCTGTTCTTGCCTCCTGATGTAAGCCTTGCAAATCATTGTGCCTTATAAACTGCCAGTAATCCCTCGATTTATCTATACATTGTAGTTGAACATTTAAAACTTTTTTGTTTGCGGAAAAAAATGTATCCTTTACTAAAAAGAACACGTCGTTAAATGTTGCGTAACTACCTTGAAGTTTATCGTTAAATACGGTCAAGTCTACCAAACCATAGGAGGATTCAAATGTCAAGTGATAACGTACTTGAACGCTTACTGGGAAGAAAAAGATTTTCTCTTTATCTATCGAACCTGGTGGTATATCTGTTAACAGAGTAATGTCATTGAAGAAAAATGGTCTTTGTTTCAAGCTTCTTATGACATCTATATTCTCTTGTCCTTCTACAATGTTTGTGCACCAAAGTTTCAATGGTGTCTTCACTGAAATTTGTAGTTCAGTTTGCAGAAGAGCCAGTTTGTTCAAAGATGTGCGTAGAAAGTCTATTTGCATTTTGTCTTGTTTTAAAACTGTTAAACCGTAATTTTTCCACATTAGGAAAATATCTACATTTCTTGTGTACGTTGGCTCTCGTATAATCATTTTGTAGAAGTTTTGATCACTTTTAGGCCGAAATTGTTTTGATGTCCCCGGAATATTATCCTGGTTTTTCATATCGAACTCTCCTTGCATTCTACCTTTTTTTTGTTTATTTAATAGACTTTTACTAATGTCTTCTTGTTCCCTTACTTTTGCAACGTTGTCTGCATAACTAGAATCCTGGTGTTGATTTTTAATTGGAGCTTCTTCTGGTGTTTCAGCTAATTTTCTTTTTGAAACTACTGCGTCAAATTTCTTGTGAATGTATTGAGGACTTTGTGGATCTTCTATTTTTTCCTCTTTAATTTCTGGAAAAATTGTAACCTCATCCTGTGGTTTTCGACTTTTAGGTAATATGAACTGTTCAGTTTTCAAATTCTGCGGATTCTTGAGATGAATTATCTGAATAGCATTAGGACCAGTTGCAGTAGTGTCAAGGACAAATTTATTAAATACGGGAGGAGCCTTCTCTCCAGCATTCAAAAGATCTCTTAAACTTGTAGAATATAATAAGTCGAGATAACTTGGCATGTAGTTCCCTGTTGGTACAGTCTCTTTAGAAGTTCCTGGAAGATCGGTATTCACGTAACTTGGAAAATTTCGTACTGCTTTATCACTGTCTGATTCGCTGTATCTTCTGTTAGTTATTAGAGGGAAATTGTGACTTTGTACAATTCCTTTAGAAGTACTTGCAAGTTCCGTGTCAACAAGTAGTGGTTCGTTAAAACTACTTTCTGGTATGTTACTTTGAACTTGTGAACCTGCCATTTGTCGATAACTATGTTGCACAACGTACTCTCTAGCATTAAATTGATTGACAAATGTAAGTGGTGAACCATCTTCTTCATTAGGTAGACTTAAGTCATCAGTAGGCTTCTCATCAATAGGGTTGTTTTTCCATTCCATTGTATTATGATAGACATGATAATTGCGTAATATCTTTACATTACGTCCTTCGCTATTCATTTCGTCCAATAGATATCCAACTCGCTGGAGAATGTCATTACTATTCATTTTTATTCTAGGCTTCAGTACTTCACCAGTTTCAGGAATATATTGATGGTAGAAAGTTTTATAAGGGTGTGCAATTGGCACAACAGGAATTTCGGCTGAAGATCCTTCGATGCTTCTCAATTCAGCAGATCTTCCGAAGGATGATACACATCGCGGTCCGAAAAAGTTCGATCCACCTGGGTAAAAGTATCTAACGATGTCGAAACCATCAAACTCGGTCAAAATCATTGGTACTAAGCCTGTCATATCGGAAATCGAATTTCTTTTCTGTTTCATCGTTCGTAATAGTGATGATTTTAATAAATTTTGAATTTTTTCCACTATTGGAATATTTCTAATGTTTGAAAGCATACTTCGAAGTAGTTTACGCAATGCTTTAAATCCGGCATTTGTCATTTTGTAAAACAATTCAAATCCTGGATCCATTGTGCGAAGAGTAGCTATAACTAGATCTTTCACGAGTCCGCGATTAAGAATTTCATTAGCTATTGTTCGAACAGCCATTTTTGATATTTGTTTTAAGGATGTAATTAACGGTAACTTAGTGACAATACCGGCTCTTGACAAAGTGTTGGTCATCAAAAACATATTTCCGAAATTCGTTGCCAAACTGGTGCTAATTTTTGCTGAATATTTTGCTGCCAAACCGGCAAATGGAATAAGGCTGAGGACATCTAGGCTGCAGCTAAATGCTGCTTCTCCACCTCTACCTTTAATTGCGCTTTCAATGCAATTATAAAACGGTATAAGTGATTTGAAAAAGTTTAAATACTTCTCACCCAGAGTTTCTTCGTAATAGTACATTTTGAGTCCGTTTATAAATTGTTTTGTTTTTATGTCCGCAACCCTTTGGACAAATAATTTATAATCTTCGTGTTTGAACTTCAACGTTGTGGGAATTAGTCCGGTATTCATTTTTAAAGACGAATCATTAGCAACTACTTTTGCAAAGTTGCGTTCGTTACCATTGCTATTAAGTAGGGTGAGGGTATTATTTTCCTGTCTTAAAGCGTAATAATTCGAATCTTCACTTTCTCTGATGATTGTAAACAAAAGGTGTATGTCTTTGTTCATTTCTCGTTGTATAGGTGCACAGAGATTGCAACCCAATGTAGATGGTAGAGGAAGTTGTCCAAGTTTAACAGTTGAATTCACATCCATTATGTCCAGTAGATTACTATCCACTAAGACCTTTTCAATCGAATTTCTCTCAATTTCATTATACGTTTTTTCGACTTCTTTGAATTGTTCATTATACACAGTTTCTAAATCAGGAATATCGGAATCACAACGATTTGGAAGTAACAGTTTTGTCAGCCACCTGTACAAAGTTTTATACATACCTATGTACAGTTCAGAGACTTGAAATGGACTTTCATATTTACAATAGACTTGAAGTACTGTGATGGCAATCGCCGTTCGACTTTGTAATTGATTAAGCTGCCGCTCTAACTTGAAATGCAAACTTTTCCTCAGATTATCGTTCACAATTCCACGCATACTGGAATTTATGAATGAAAACAATTTTTCAAAAGCCTCTTTCCAAAATTCATCTGTTAATACCAATAGATCTGCTTCTAGGAATTTTTCTTTGTAATTAAAGGCGTAATAAAATAAAGCTGGAGTTTGGAGTAGTTTTAAAACCATTTCATCGGTTTCGGCATTTAAATCCTGTAAATCAATCTCGCGTGATATGAGAATATATTCTTGGAACGTAAAGTTCGTGACTTCGGCTGATATCGTATTGACGGTTTTTAAACCAACCATTGCGTATATATAACTTACGTCGAGTATGCTGATGTCCTCTTCAGGTTCGGGGAAAATTGGCAAAATGTGCTCCTTGTAAACTTTATCAATCGCTAGTCGAGAAAGTTTGGAGCTGAAATTTCCTTGGGAACAATATTCCTTAGCGATGTAGGTTTCAGAAAGATGTCGTAGAACCATTTCTTTAAATGCTGAATAATTAACATTATCAGCCTCGTTAATAATTTTTGCCAAATATCCATTAATGTTTCCATAGTGAGAAAACAGAACCGTACTAATGATGTAGTGATACGTTTCATCCACGTATTTCATGTCAAGTGTTTCTTTTTCTCCACCACCGTAAAGATCACTTCCTTTTAAAACTTTTTTCAGAAGTTCATATTTAGCCTGTGTTGCATTTTCAGACTTGTCGATGTAATCAAAAAGAGTATTTAGTACCGGTACAGACTGATTTCTTTCTTCAAGTTTTATCAAATCGTTGTTGTAAAAATAAATACCAAACATTGTAATATAGTGACAAACAGAAAGAAATTGAAAGCTCGGTGGTTGCTGAATAAAGATTGATGTTCTGTCCATTGTAAATGTAGACTATTGAAGTTCTCTGCAGTTTACTTTTTTGATCTTTTGATTCTGAAATAGGTATTTTTTTAAATTTCTAATAGGTAGATATAGAAATGAAAAATGCTGTAACTATAATGATTTAATTTTTGAAATTTATCTAATCTGTTTATTTGAAAACAGAAAATTGACTAGTTTAATTTTGCATTAGGTTTAAAGTAATGTTTTTTGAGGCAGAAAAAGAAAAGTTTATAGTATTTTTATTCTTACGTTTGATTGCTTTACATGTGTATTTCTTCCTGTTTAGTAAATTTTGTATTAGAATTTTAACTATCGTTATAATTTAGTTGTTCATTATTTGCCACTTTAGGAATATTATTACTATTGATCTGTTAATACTTTTTTTAATTTTCAATGAAAACGAAGAACTTTATGTAAGGTTTTACAACATCTTTTATACGTGCAATTGTATACACTGATATATTTGTTTTATTTTTATTTACACCTGAATATAATATTGGCTCATGAGTTATTACACGTGAAGTAAATATTGATATAGTAATACTTTCATTTGAGCAATGAAAAAATTTAGAAATACTATTTATAATTCTGAAGGACAAATGTATTAGATACACAATTACAATTTTTTCTCGAATTCCGAATTAAGAGAGCTTTTTTTATTTAAAGGGTTTGTTCGGTTCTCGGCAAAATATAATTTTTTAAAAATTCTTTAAATTAAAAAGCTTCTTTACAAGGATTTAATAATTTTTTTAAACATTTACTTAAATTGTAATTTCACAGTAATAATATTTTTTCAAGGCTTCGTACATTTCGTATTTCGTGTTAACAGTTTTTATTTTTCAAACTAAAAACAAATATACTATTCTAATGATCTTGCAGGCGCAGAATAAAATTTAGTATCTTCAGAAAACAGTTCATGAAGTCTGTTTGCCATTCGAACCATTCTTCCTTCTGTTGGATTCTGATTGTCACGAATTTTCATGTAGAGAACTTGATGACCAAACATATTTTTATGATAAATTTCGTCAATCATGAACTGAAAGTCCGCTGTTACTATGTGATATGAAGTTACATCGTTTATAGCACGACGAATGTCTGCAATGCCAGCTTGATTTTTTATTCTTGCTTCCATCACCAATGGAATTTCTGATGTGCGGCCAACTCTATTTAAACAGTTCACGACTTCAAGTGCTTCTGATTTGGAAAATCTTTTCATTTGATCAAACGCAACGATATGTTCTTTGAAAAAAGAGTTGAATAACCTTTGTGACATCTCTTTAGATATAAATTCAGTTCGATATAGTGCAATTGGATTGTTCGTCCAATCCTCGCTAGATTGTCTGAGCGCGAGTCGATTAATTGCCGCCTCAAATCGTCTCATTCCATCCTGATTGACTAGCAATCGGTTTTTTATATACGAATGCAGTACATAGTAATCCTCGAAACGAAAACGTTGCTCAGCATCTGGTATTCTTCTATAATTTCTGAAAGCTTCTTCTATATTTTGGAAATAAACGAAATTGTACACCTCATGAATTCTACTTGTTGCCACAGGCAAATCAATCTCATAGTCCAAATATTTTTTTGTCAACACATCTTGAATAAAGGTGTTGCTCTTTATTTTCCAATTATCATAAAACTTCATATTTCTTCCTTTTAGAGCATCAATTACCAGCATAGCATAAGTGGGTACAATATGATAATTCTTTTGCTTTGAACTCAAAATGTAACTTAATAGAAACTCAGTGGAACTTTTAAACGTACTCAGCAGACCTTCTTCGACAAAAACGTTGGCTGCTTCCATAATTCTCTTCATTCGTGGAGAATCTATATTTCTCTTCTCCAGTTCCAAGTTTTCCAAATCTTGCTGTCTCAAATACATCCAATTATCCTTCGACATACTCTCCTGCTTAAGAACAATGTTCAAAACTCTTTTATCTTCACTGAAATAAGTATTCGTTACTGTGAAGAATATGTCGCTGAATGTTACATAATTATTTTGTAGTTTTGCGTGAAAATTAGTCAAGTCTACGAAACCATATGGAGAGTCAATTGTCAAATGATAATGTACTTGTGTTTTTAAGGAGAATTTGCCAATTTTATTATTTGTTAATAGTTCGAAATAGTTATTTGTCAGCAAAGTTATGTCATTGAAGAAAAATTCCTTTCCTATCAAGCTTCTTAAGAAGTCAATTTTTTTCTGTTCTTTTACAATCTGAACGCACCAGAGTGTATTCGGCATTAGTAGACGTCTGTCCAGCTGCAGGAGAGCCAGTGCATTTACAGTTTTGCGTAAAAAGTATATTTGTGCTACATCTTTTCTGATAAAAGTTGAACTTGTCTCCTTCCACATTGTTAGAATTTCTGAATATCTCGTGTATGTTGGGTCCTTTATAATATTTTTGTACACTTCTGGATTCAATCCGGTTACTTTTCTTGAAGTTCCTAGTATGACGTCAGGGTTTGCCCTTCTGTGCCAAAAATCGTTTAGAGTTGATTTTGTGTCGAGATTTCTATTATTGTTCTCAATTATTAAACCTTTGTTTTGCTCAGGATGTGAAGTTCTCGGTCTTTCTGATATTATTTGTACTCTTCGCACTGCTCCTGGAATTTTTACGTCAAATTTCTTGTGAATGTATTGTTGAGTTATTTCTTGGTTTCCTATTATTTCTACTCTTCTAATCTTTTCTGGAATGTTTGTTTCTTCTGCTACTTTAGTGTTTGATGAGGAAAACATTTCTCTCTTGGCCCCTGTAATTCTTGTATTACTTAGGGAGGAAGAATCAGTATTACTTAGAACTGTAGGAGACACTAACGTATCATCAGATTTTGGTATATTATCACCCAACTCAACAGGTTGTTGCAAATTGCTAAAATGTAGTGATGTACCAGCTTGCGGAGGATTTTGTTCGATTTTTACAATTTCCGTGTCTGCTTGTGAAGAACCTTGAAATTGAGTGTTTGTAATAATTTGATAATTTTGTTGATTGGCATTTTCTCTGGTATTAAGATAACTTAGAAATGATTCCTGATATTGCAAAGCATTATCCCTTTCGATAGGTTGATCCAAATTTTGGCTAGAAGTCTCCTGAGTAGGTGTCTTTTTCCAATCCATTGTATTATGATAGACGTGATAATTACGTAATATGTTTACATTAAGTCCTTCGACAACCATGTTGTCTATTAGGTATCCAATTCGGTGGAGAATATCGTTGTCATCCATTTTTAGTTTAAATCTAGATATTTCTCCCGTTTCAGGAAGGTATTGTTTGTAAACGGTTGAACCTGGATTTGTAATCGCCAAAACGGGAACTTGAAATGAATATCCGTCGATGGTTCTTAATTCAGCTGTTCTTCCGAAAGATGCTACGCATCTAGGTCCAAAAAATTCGGAACCACCAGGATAGATGTATCTAACGATGTTATAACCATCACGTTCAGCTGTGACTACAGGTACGAGACCTGTCAGATCAGGAACCAAATTTTTCTTCTGCTTTACAGTTTGTAATAAATATTTTAAAATCTTCTGAATTGTGTCTACTGGAAAATAATTTTTAGCACTTGAAACTATATTTTGAAACAGTTCGGAGAATTTTTTAAGACCAGATTTACTAACTTTGTAAAATAGTTCAAATCCAGGATCCAGTGTGCGAAGAGATGTTACAAGTAAATCTTTCAGGAGCTTTCGATTCAGGATTTCTTTAGCGATTGTTCGAACAGCCATTTTTGATATTTGTTTTAAGGATGTAATTAACGGTAACTTAGTGACAATACCGGCTCTTGACAAAGTGTTGGTCATCAAAAACATATTTCCGAAATTCGTTGCCAAACTGGTGCTAATTTTTGCTGAATATTTTGCTGCCAAACCGGCAAATGGAATAAGGCTGAGGACATCTAGGCTGCAGCTAAATGCTGCTTCTCCACCTCTACCGGAAGTTGCGCTTTCGATACAATTATAAAATGGTATTAGTGATTTAAAAAAATTTAAATACTTCTCACCCAGAGTTTCTTCGTAATAGTACATTTTGAGTCCGTTTATAAATTGTTTTGTTTTCATGTCCGCAACCCTTTGGACAAATAATTTATAATCTTCGTGTTTGAACTTCAATGTGGTGGGAATTAGTCCGGTATCCATTTTTAAAGACGACTCATTAGCAACTGTTTGTGCAAAGTTGGGATCGTTTCTATTGCTACTAAGTAGCGTGAGGGTATAATTCTCCTGCCTCAACGCATAATAATTCGAATCATCATTTTCTTTGATAATTGTAAACAAGAGATATATGTTTTTGTTCATTTCTCTTCGTATTGGCGAACAGAGATTACAACCCATTGTAGACGGTAGAGAAAGTTGCCCAAGTTTAACAGTAGAATTCACATCCATTATGTCCAATAAATTACTATCCACCAAGACCTTTTCAATCGAGTTTCTCTCAATTTCATTATACGTTTTTTCGACTTCTTGGAATTGTTCATTATACACAGTTTCTAAATCGGGAATATCGGAATTACAACGATTTGGAAGTAACAGTTTTGTCAGCCACGTATACAAAGTTTTATAGATATCTATGTACAGGTCAGAGACATAAAGTGGTCTATCGTATTTACAAAAGACTTGAAGTACTGTGATGGCAATCATCGTTCTACTTTGCAATTTGCTGAGTTGCTGCTCTAACTTGTGATGCAAACTTTCCTCTAGATTATCGTTTACAATTCTACGCATACTGGAATTTATGAATGAAAACAATTTTTCATAAGCCTCTTTCCAAAATTCGTCTGTTAATACAAATTCATCTGTTTCAGGGAATTTCTCCTTTTGGGTAAATGCGTAGAAGAATAAAGCTGGAATTTGGAATAGTTTTAAAACCATTTCATCGTTGACGTAATTCGAATCTTGGGAATCAATTTCACGTGCTATGATAATGTATTCCTTGAATGTAAAGTTTGTCACTTTATCAGTTATAGATTTGACGATTTTTAAACCAACCATTGCGTATATATAACTTACGTCGAGTATGCTGATGTCCTCTTCAGGTTCGGGGAAAATTGGCAAAATGTGCTCCTGGTAAACTTTATCAATTGCCAGTGGAGAAAGTCTAGAGCTAAAATTTCCTGACGAACAGTATTCCTTAGCAATGTACCTTTCGGAAAGATGTCGTAGAACCATTTCCTTAAATGCTGAATAATTAACAGAATCTGCTTCGTTAATAATTTTGGCCAAATAACCATTAATGTTTCCATAGTGAGAAAACAGAACCGTACTAATGATGTACTGATACGTTTCGTCGACGTATTTCATGTCAAGTGTTTCATTTTCGCCACCACCGTAGAGATCACTTCCCTTTAAAACTTTTTTCAGAATTTGATATTTGGTCTGGGATTGATTTCCAGATTTTTCGATGTAATCAAACAGGGTATTTAGAACAGAAACAGACTCATTTTTCTCTTCATGTTTTATCAAATCATTGTTGTAGAAATAAACACCAAGAATAGTAATGTAGTGACAAGCAGAAAGAAATTGAAAGTTTAGTCCTTGTTGAATGAAGACTGATGGGTCCTCCATCAGGATGTTTTAATACACAATTTTTCAGTATTCGATCTTTGGTTTTTTGCCTCTCGAACCTAAAACTGATAATAATTTCCCTTTTATAGGTTCATAAGTAAAATAAATTGTAGGAAATGGTCGTAATGTACCATTTAATATTTCGGCTCTTGAGTTATTGCTTTTTTAATAAATAATAAATATCTGTTTTAATAAATCATGACTCCACTATGTCGCAACACATTCGTCATTGTTCGTCTATTTTTTTCTGGAATGGTTTCTTGTCTAATAATTCATTAAACTTTTTTGTTTGTTCAAATGTTGACTGTTTGTTTAGGTATTGAAAAATGACTATCAGACAAGTTCATCGCTCACGACACGTGTTAAAATTAATTATTTTCTCCGGGAGATAAAGGAGGGCTTTTGATTACAGTTGATGGCTATTTATGAAATTGATGGTAGAATGAAAAAATGAGGGTTCACCAATACCGATTACAAGCTTGTAACAGATCTTTTATTAATACGCGAATTAATTTGTATCGACCGTTCAATGATTCCACAACACAAAAAACCAAAAATATATGTTAGAGGAGGTTCCGCTTCAGACCCAAAACCAACCGATACAAACGATGGCGAGACAAGACGATAAAAATGAATAACACAAAGAATTCAATAATCATTGGCCTATTTATTAAACACAAAAATTTGATTTAATACACCATATACACGACTCTAACGAAAACCCTAAGGTTTCCAAAACGGTGAAAACCCCGAGTAAAATTTAGTCCCATCCGGAAAATGGCCTATGAGCAACTGAAGACGGATTGTCACGTTGACTGGCTTCTTCCTTCTTTGGACAAGATTTAAGTAACAAAATGCTTCGTTGCAAGCTAAATCCTTAACCAATCACAGATTCGGGATTTAGCTGGAAATCAGCAGTGAATAATTGCAATTTTCTTTATGCTATTTTTCAGATTAAGGAATGGGTGTTTGAGATGAGTGACGATCCGTTCGAGGTACGTTTGCGCGATATTCACGAACTACTCGAAGATGAGTACAAGGAGAGTCTGAAGCGTCAGGCGATGCTCGCGGCAAAGGTGGAAGAACTCTGTCGAACGCACTTCCTACTACCGGAGGAGAAGGTCGAGAAGCTCTACACGAGTTTGGATAAGAAAAATGCGGAAATTTATGTCCAACGCTGGAAGCAAATGCAGCGGGCAGGTCCTTCTAGAACTCGTCTCTTTGCTTGGACAATGAAGGACCTGGAGATACTGGCTCTTGCTGATCCGTCAATAGATGGTACGGAACGGGCCACTAAGGCAATTCAGGAAATGGACTTCGAAACTCCCTGGCCTGAGGATGGTTTGGAGTTTAGTATTCTTTGGGTGAGAGGGATTTCGCTAAAGTGTGCCGAGTGGAAGTTGCAACTTCGGGACTTTCCGCAACCGCTGCTGCTTGTCGAGGAACTCAGTATTTGGGGAAGACTGGCCGGAGCCGAGGCTTTGGCGCCTCCTCGAGCGCGAAGGACCGTTCGGATTGAGGTCGGAGCTCCTTGGCCTGATATCCAAGTAGAACGGGGCATGACTTCCTTGAAGTACTACCACGATCTCAATTGGGATATCGATAAGTATAAGTACGCCTTTGGACCGTGTTGGGAGCCGGTCATCGCCCAGTGTAATTTGAGTTTTGAGAAGATTCTCCATCCTTCACGCGATCCCAGTCCTCCGCTGCCTTTTTGGGACAAAATGCGTTTGATGCTTCACGGGAGGTTGACGCTTTGCGTTAAGCAGTTGACGGTTCTTCTCCACGCATCACTGGATCCCTATAACACCACCGAGGAGATGGAGCTGACCTGGTCGAGCCTGGAACTCGACTGGACGAATGGGAAGATTATTATCAAAGGGGATTTGGATGTTTACGTGAGGACTGCGAGCAAATACGACGATTGTCGTCTTCTGCACCTACCGAACGTTCGGCTGAGTATGAAACTCGCTTGGGTTTGTCTCGGAGATCCGCGGGACCATCACGCGGCAATACCGTGTGCTCCCGATCGCTTGCCGGAGTACTCGAGTAATCAGGAGCACGACTCCTTCCGCGCGTTTCGATCCGAAAATCTCAATGTTCGATTGTCTTTAGAGACAAAGCCGACCGGTTCTCCTAACTCGACGAGCGCCCCTACGGCCACGCTTTACGGGAGTACGCTCCGATGGTTCGAGAACTTGAAATTTATCCTCTCGGGCGCGACGAGGCCGACTAGGAAAGGAGCTTTGTTTAAGAACACCAGGGCTAGGAAGAAGCAACTCAGTCGACATTATCGTAAGGTTAGGTTGACACTGGCTTTTCATCGGTTTCATGTGAGCTACTGGATGTCCTTCGCGATGCAACGGGGTTTCGAGGTAACGGGCGGTAGAGTCGGTTGCAGTTCGGAGCACAACTTGTCCCTTCATCCAATAGACGATGGATTGATCCATAGACCACGGGCCGAGTGGTCAGTCGTCTACATGAACTGCGAGTTAAGCGATGCGGAGATTTGGCTAAAGTCCGCTTTGCAAGAGGAGGGAAAAAGCGAATCAATGAGTCAACCTGTGGAGAAGTGCTACTGTTTGAGTGTCGAGCGGGTGAGTTACGGTAGAGAGGCGATGGTGACAGGAGTCAGTGCCGACACTCCAACGCACCGGTTAGTGGTTCACGATCTACGAGGCGCCTGGACTGTGACGAATCGCGACGTCGCCTTCGCCCTTTTTGACTCTTTCATCAAAACGCAGCAGCTGAAGAAGAATCTCTCCACTTTTGGTCTCAAGGGTTTTCACCGGGAGAAGAGCTCCACTCCGAATAAGAATCGAAATCAGAGTTCGAAGACCCCGACCCCGGTGACGCCGTCTTCGACTGTGACCAAGCCGCAGCAGGGCGAAGCTGCCGAAATGCTCCAGCGACTGATTGCGGAAGCTGCCAACAAGCCGGTGGCGTTCAGTGACGATATGTCTGTCCAGACCCGGGGGCATCAATTGCGGGGACTCGCCGCTTGTCACCAGGACGATGTGCTTCATAAGAATTGGCTGATCGCTTTGGTTAATAGTCAGGTTCTACTAAAGGGAATAGAGACGCGTGGGTACGTCATTCTCTCGGCGGCGAAGGCGGAGATTCTGCAGAGGATCCACCGCCCGGTGTGGAAGGACCGGACCCTTGTGTCGAAAACCACCTGGGTTGGTTCCTTGGAGTGTATGCAGTACTACGCGACGGTCAGCGCGAACACAGATGGGAATATTATTGACAACATCATGTGGCTCACGCTCGACAATATTCAGGAGAAGGATTCTACTGTGATTTCGGGTTTGCCTGACGTTCCAGCCCTGGTGGGCTCGGGACAGAGCGTTGGCGGTGTGGTGAGTCAGACCGTCGGTGGTGGTGGCGGACTGCAGCACCAATTGCAGCGAATCGTCTCGCGCTGCAAGTGCGAGTTCATCTACGTTGGCTATGGTCAGGCTTTGGACGCGGACCTTCTGGACGAGGTTCCACCGCCCCCTGGGGAAGAGGTCTCTCTCTGGGAGCGTAGGGAACTCTCCGCCGCTGACGCTTTCACTCTAATGCACCACGATCTCGACGTCTGCACCAATTCCCTCCAGTACGCCATGATTCTCGACGTCGTCAACAATTTGCTCCTGTGCGTCGAGCCCCGTCGCAAGGAAGCTCTGGAACGTCTCCAGCGGATGAGGTTCCAACTCCAGCTCTCTGCCGAGGATCAGAAACGCCCAATTCAGCAACTACAGAACATTGTTCGTGGTCTCGTGTCCAAACTTCGACGCCTGGAGAAAGAAACCTATCTGGTTCACAAAGCCTTAGCCGACGATCACAGCGAGGAATTGAAGACGGAAATGAAACGTCTGGAGTTGAGAGTTTTCGAGTGCAAGGAACAGTTGAATTTGCGCGCCGATGAATTGGACGTGATGCTGAGTTGCTACAAGGAGACGACGACGCCAGCAACGGCCACGGCGACGCTCAAGGACAAATCGGCGGCGGTGACGAGAGCGGCGGAAATATGCTTCAAGCACGCACAATGGAGATTGACGGACGCTGATGGTCTGCTGGGAATTGCTGACCTGATACTCACCAACTTTTTGTACACGAAAACGAGCAAGACTGACGACTCGGTGGAGCATTTACTGGAATTGGGCTATGTGCGAATGACGAATCTTTTGCCGAATCAAATTTACACGGAGGTTTTGGTGCCAACGGAACTTCAGAGTAACATGCCGGTGGATCGACAGAGGGCGTTGAGGGTCTTTTGCAGGGAGAAAGCGCCGGTCGCTGGGATTTCCGTTAAGGAGCATTTCGAAATTAATGTCGTTCCTCTCACAATTGGTACGTTATTTTTAATATCAATTTATTAGGAATCTGTAATTGATAACCGTTTGATTTCTTCTGTCAACGAAGGCAATAATTTGACGCGATTTTGTTTTTTGTTTTCTTTTATTCAATTGTTTAAAAAAATAATTTAATTTTTCACAAAAGATTTATTATTTTTAAAAAATAATTTAATTTTTCACAAAAGATTTATTATTTTTTTTAAATAATTGAATTTTTCACAAAAGATTTATTATTTTTTTTAAATAATTGAATTTTTCACAAAAGATTTATTATTTTTAAAAAATAATTGAATTTTTCACAAAAGGTTTATTATTTTTAAAAAATAATTGAATTTTTCACAAAAGATTTATTATTTTTCATAAAAATAATTGAACTTTTTTCGAAAAGTTCAATTATTTAAAAAAACTTTTAATAAAATCCAGATTAAGAATTTAATTATTTTTCAAAATAAAAAAGGTTTTTGCTAGAATTCAATTATTTTAAGTATAAATTCGAATTGGATGAAAAATAAATTATTTTTAAACCTTTTTTTAAAAATTTTTCGAAAGAATTTAATAATATTAATAAATAGTAAATTTTTTTCCAGGAATACAATTATTTTAAAGTTTAAATATAATTTTGATGAAATTCTTCTTAAAAATTCAATTATTTTTCAAAATTTTTTTTATTCAATTATTTTTTAAAAAATAATGAACTTGAAATAATTGAACTTTTTCCAAAAGTTCAATTATTTAAAAAACTTTTAATAAAATTCAATTCAGGAATTTAATTAGTTTTTAAAATAAAAAAGGTTTTTGCTAGAATTCAATTATTTTAAGTATAAATTCGAATTGGATGAAAAATAAATTATTTTTAAACATTTTTTAAAAATTCTTCGAAAGAATTTAATAATATTAATTATTAATAAATAGTAAATTTGATTCCAAAAATACAATTTTTTAAAAATTTAAATACAATTTTTGATAAAATTCTTCTTAAAAATTCAAATTTGAAATAATTTAATTTAAAAAAAAAATAAAATAAAAAATAAAAAAATTTAAAAAAAAATTAAATTAAATTAAATTTAATTTAAATTTTCAATTATTTTATTAACATATTTTTCAATGAAAAATGAATTCTGTTGAGAAAATGTAATTAAAACTGAAAATATTTTAATTCTTGGCAAGATTTTTATTAAAATTTTTTAAAATAATTACTTTGTTCTGAAGAATTTATTTAAATTTTATTGAAAATAATTTTTTTTTTTAAATAATTGTTATTGAATATTTTGAAAATAATTAAGTTTTGTGAAGACATTTCTGTATGTAGAGTAATTGTGTTTGTTCTAAATTTAATTGTACTTAATAATTTTTCTATTAAAATATATTAATATTATTCATAGAAAATTAAATTATGCTTTTAAAAAATGTTATTAGAGTTTTTGAAAATAATTACATTTTTTAAAGAGTTTTATAAAGTTTCGTATAAATAATGTAATTTTTTAAAGTAATTTTAATTGAAAGTTTGAAAAATAATTGAATTTCAAAAAAGAATATTCAATTATTTCCGAAAATAATTGCATTTTTTCCAAGAAATTGAATTAAAATTCTACTGAAAATAATTGAATTTCTCAGAGAAGTTTTATTAAGTTTTTACAAAAATAATTGAATTTCAAAAAAGAATTTTTAATTATTTTTGAAAAAAATTGCTTTTTTAACAAGAGTTTTTACAATTTATAAAAAATAATTAAATTGTTTTGAAGAATTTTTTTTAATCGGAATTGTTAAGAACAATTGAATTTTGGATAACTTTCGAGAATCATTGAATTTTTTCAAAAGTTTTAAAAATAATTGAATCTCTACGAAACATTCTATTATTTATATAAAATAATTAAATTCCTCTTACAAAATTTATTATGTATGCAAATATTCTAATTCTTATTAAGAATTTATTTACAAAAAATTTTGAAAAAAGTTTTCAATAATAATTGAATTGTTTTAAAGATTTTTATTTCAATTTTTGAAAATAAGTGAATTTTTCTCAAAGGGAATTTCATTAAAATTTTATTGAAAAAAAATTGCATTGAAAGTAATCGAATTTTTCAGATGAATTTTAATTATTTACGATAATAATAGAATTCTGGCCATAAAGATTAGAATTTTAATAATTAATTAAATTGTTTTAAAGATTTTTATTAATAAACATTGAAAAAGAATTGAATTTTGTTAAAATTTTTAAAATACAATTGAATTTTATTTAAAATTTGAAAAATAATGGAATTTTATTAAAAATTTTTGAAACTAATTGAATTTTATTAAAAATTTTGAAAATAACGATTTTTTAAAAAAGAATTTCATCAAAATTGTTGAAAATAATTGAATTTATTTTTAAATTCTTGAAAATAATCGATTTCAATTAATATTTTTAAAAATTGTATTGAAAATTATTGAATTCTTGTAAAATAATTGCCTATATTTTTTCTTCTATTTCTTTTAGGACTGACGAAGAAATTTTTTAACACCATGCTGAAGTTTTGCTTTCCCGAACGCGATCCTGAGGGAATTGAAGAGCCAACGGCGCCGCAGAGAGACTCCTCCTTCTATGTTCCAATGGAGAGAAAGGACGATGTCGATAAAATGAAGGAGAGAGCTGATAAAAATAAATTATTTATTTACATCAAAATACCGGAGGTGCCCGTTCGTGTTTCTTACAAGGTACGAAAAAAAACTATTTTTTTTAAAGGAAGTTTGCCCTTTCGTATTATTATCTTTTTTATTTTTATTATTTTTATTATTATTAATATATTTATTATTATTATTATTATTATTATTATTATTATTATTATTATTATTATTATTATTATTATTATTATTATTATTATTATTATTATTATTATTATTATTATTATTATTACTTTTATTATTATTACTTTTATTATTACTTTTATTATTATTACTTTTATTATTATTATTATTATTATTCTTTTACTGTTAATTATTATTTTACTATTTTACTGATTAAAGAAAAATTAAAAAAATCTCTGCGGCAAAATAAAATTTTTTTTCAACTATTATTTCCAGGGGAACAAGGAGAAAAATCTCGAGGACGTGAGAGACTTTGCTCTAGTGATTCCAACACTGGAGTATCACAATGTCACGTGGACGTGGTTGGACCTTTTGCTGGCAATGAAGAGTGATTCGCGCCGCGTTATTTTGAGTCAAGCGATAAAGCAAAAATTACAAATCAAACCGCGAGGACCGCAGGAGGAGACAACGCCACAGGAGGAGGACAAGGCACGATTATTACTTGGTGCACGACATCTTCCCGGGGAGTCGAAGAAAAAATCTGGATTTAAATTCAAATAATTTGGGGTATTGAATTTTTTTTTTCTTTCTGTAAAAAGAAAACAAAGATGGTATTTTTTAGAAAGAGAGCGTATTTTATCGAACAGCTGGCTGTTTTTTGCCTCTGGAAATTTAGAATCAACTCGATCGAATTTTTATCTTATTTATTGCTTTCTTTTTTTCTATTGTCTGCGTTCGATCGAGTCTTCTAAATTCCAGAGGAGACGTGTAGATAAATAAATAAATTATTTATTTCTCATCGAATTCGAAGGGTTTTTTTCCGTAATTCTTTTCTTTTGAATTAGGAAAAAAATATTTTTTCTTTATAATCTTTTATAGAATAATAATAATAATAATATTTCGATAATATTTATTCGTTGTTGAATATTGTTTTTGGAAAGAAATGACGAATCGTAATGAGAAAGATTTTTTTATTCTATCAAACTAAATTATTTGAAAACAAAACATATTTGCATTATCGACTAGTATATTTTTGAATTTAAATTAAATTGTTCATTTTAATCGATTAATTTTTAGTATAATTTTTATATAAATATTTGTTTTTTTATTTTTTTTAATTTGGTTCACTTTTTTTGAATTTTTTTCCCCCTTTTTTTGAATTTTTTCTCCCCGCTTTTCTTTTTAGAGATAAATAAGTGGCGCTTCGGCATTTCGTTTTGCGTGTCTCCATTCATTGAGATCGACGAGTATTTTGCGTCCGTATAAATTGTGTAATTCCTTGAAGGAGACTCGCGTTCGGGGAACGTTTTCAGTTCGTCCGGGCGCCGATCGGACGCTTTGGGAACGATGATGCGACTCGGGACGATTAAATGGATTGTGCCTTTGGCGAGGTGGGGCCTTTGGCGACTCCTGCTGCTGCGGAGTTATTGCCGTCGTCTCTTCTTCGGCAGCGTCCAATTGCCGCTGCAATTCGGCGACCATTAACTTCATGTAATCGTAACTGGCGCACGCCAACGCCTTCATCCATTGCTCCATCGATTCCTGAAGGAAAAAAAATAGAATTCTTGAAATACTTTAAAAATTCTATTTGTTAAAAAGCTTCTAATGAAATTCTTTAACAAATTTAATTACATATTTATAAATCGATTGTCCGTTAATTTATTTTTAAATCAATTTTTATTAGATAATTCTAGAAAAATTCAATTATTTAAATTTAAAGAAAAATAATTTATTCAATATTAGCATCTTTGTTAAAATTTAATTCTCATAAATAAATAAAAAATAAAATAAATAAATAAATAAAATAAATAATAAATTTTTAAATATATGAATTCAATTTGACAAATTTTAATAAAAAGTTTTAAGAATAATTACATTTTTCAAGGAATTTGATTAAAATATATATTGTATAAAAAGTCATTAAAATTCTGCGATGAGTTTTATTACTTAGGAAAATAATTTAAATTTTTTTAAAATTTCCCTAAAATAATTGAATTTTGGAGAAGAATTTTATTATTTATAAAGTTACATGGAATTTTAACAAGAATTTTGTTTTAATTTTCGAATACAATTGGATTTCTGCGAAAAATTTTATTACATTTTAAAAATAATTTAATTCTTCCAATGAATTTTATTCAAGTTTATATGAATAATTGAATTCTTACAACGAATTTTATTCAAGTTTATAAAAGTAATTGAATTTGGGTGAAGAATTTTATTATTTATAGAAATATTTTTTTATAATTGATATTTTTCGAAAAATTTTATTAAATTTTGTAAATAAATTTTGTAAATAGTTGTATTCCTGTGAAAAATTTTATTACTACTTATGAAAATAATTGAATTATTTTGAAAAAATTTATTAAAAATAGAATAATTGAATTCTTGTGGAATTTTGTCAAGAATTTTATTAAAGCTTTTAAAAATAATTGAATTTCAATGAAGTATTTTATTATTTATAAAAATAATTATTGTAATTTTGACGAGAATTGTTTTTAAATGTTTCAAAATAATTGAAATTCTGCGAAGAATTTTTGTAACTTTTCAAAATAATTGAATTTCTGTAATCATTTGTAACTTTTTTAAAATCTAATTTTTTTAGTATTTTTAACTAAAATTCTTTCATCAATCTAGTATTTATGAAAATTGTAAAAATTATGCATAAAATAATTTATAAGTCATAATTTATTATAGTTATTATTAATTTTATTTAATTATTATTTATTATTATTATTTATTTATTATTATTATTTATTAATTATTATTATTTATTTATTATTAATTTTATGATAGTTTTTGAAAATTTGAGTTATTTAAAAAGAAATTATTGTCAGAAATAGAAAAAATTGAAGGTTTTGCATTAAAATTTGTGGTAATTTTATGAAAATTTACGAGACAAGAAGAAAAAAAATTCAGTTTTCTCATGAATTTTAAAAATTCAATTTTTTCCAGTACTTTTAGTAAAAATCCCTGACTTCTATTATATATACTTTTTATACTAATAAAAATCGAAAATCCGAAGCCAGCAATTGAAAGAATTGCTTCCAGCAATTGGAAGAATTTTTTGAGGTTATGTTTGAAAATTTATTTGTTTTCTTTTCCCGTATAAAATTAATACAGATTAAAAGTTTTTTTTTAACTTTTTAAATACATAATTGAACAAAATTGGACTATTTTTGAATTTCGAAATTAAATGTTTAAATAAATTCGAAAGGGTAATTATAATATTTTACCTGCGACTCTGCGCCGAGAGCATAACTCCGATTATTTGGACCGTGGAAAACAATTTTAAAACCAAATTGCTCCTCGTCCTCGGCGAGTTCAATGGTGCAGCCCTCGAGGACAATCATTCCCACGGGCTCCTTGTCACCGCGACGATCGAAATAGAATAAAATATTCCCCTTGAGAACGAACCATCGTCGTTGATAACCGCGATTCACTTCCCCACGTTTATTTAACCAACCCTCGCGATCAACGGGTGTTGCCGACGTTGCAAACGCCATCATATTCTTCTCGTTTATCTTCATGTTTATCACCAATTTTTTTTACAATTAAAAAAGCGAATATTTATCTCTATTTCCGCAATCTCCCTCCCGCAACTCCTCTTATTAAAATATTAAAAATAACCAAATTTTTTCTCCTTATATTTATATTTTACATTTACGAATTTTAATTCTCTTTTTCTCCATTTATTTACACTCCGAAAAGTATAAATGGGTATTTAAATTTTAAAAAATTGCATTGTAATAATTGTGCGTAAACTGCAATCACGAATCAGCTGATGACATGTCAGAAAAGTGAGGTTATGTTGACACTTTTGGCATTTTTTCCCCCTCTCCATCTCTCTCTTTCTCTTTTTATTTCCAAAGTCAGAATAATAACTAAATTAGAATTAAAAATCATTAAAAAAGTTACCGTCTATATTCTCTTTAAATTCGTGAAACAATTTTCTCAATGAAAAATAATGTCAAGCGATTAATCTTGTAAAAATTCGTGGAGAAAAAAAAATAAAAATGGAAAAATTGGAGAAAAAAGAAACTAAAAGAAGGAGAAAAAAAACTAGCGTAGTGATGAAAAAGTTAAATGGACGAACTTTAGTCGATTAAGTGAGAACGTCAATTTTTCAGGAGAAAAAATTTTTTTTCCCTAAATTATTTCTGTGTTTTTTTTGGGTGAAATTTTTCTGTTTCGAGTGAAAAATGGGGAAGGGGTTTAATAATTATATGTGTAAAAAATTCTTTCATCCTGCATCGAGGGATAATTTAAAGAGAGTAAGTAGGAGGTTTTTTTTTTGTAGAGAGAAGAGTGAAATTTTTTCGTTTTGATACATATTTTTTTTTTTATTTTTAAACAATTTGTTTAGGTATGGATGGCAGAACAGCAAGCGGACGCTTACAAGAAGAAACAGGAGGAACTTCGTGTACAGTATGAGAAGGAGCAGGATCTTCATAACAATAAGTGAGTATATTGCGTGTGAATTTGAGGTTAGGTTCGCCATTGACAATTTTTCCAAGAGATGTGGAAATATTGATCCGAAATTTTGCCTCTTGGGATTTCTAACAGTGCTTTGAGATTAGAAATTTAGATATTTGACGAGGGGAATTTTAGGTGATTGTTCGCTTTTGAAAAGGGGGGAAATAAATCTTTATTATTGGGAAATAAATCTTTATTATTGAGAAGTAAATTTTCTTTTTTTTCAGAGCTTTATTGAGTAAGGAGAGTAAGGATAAACTTAGTGTGAATTTTATGTACGAGGCTCCTCCGGGAGCAAAGAAGGAACGTGAAAAAGAGGACAACGAACCGGAGTATAAATTTGAGTGGCAGAGGAAATATAACGCTCCACGTGAAAGTTATTGCAAGGGCGACAGTGAAATTCGCGATCAACCGTTTGGAATTCAAGTGAGAAACGTTCGTTGCATAAAGTGTCATAAATGGGGCCACATTAATACCGGTGAGTTCCTTGAAGAAAATTTTCTCCTCTTTTATCTATCTAGTAATAAAAAAAAGTAGTTTTTTAAAAAATTTTACTCAAAACACAAAAAGAAACCTTTTGAAATACAATTAGCAATTTTAAAAATAGCAGAATGTCAAAATTTTTAATACAAATTTCTTTATAGAATTGTAAATTGAAAAATGCAGTTTTAATATTACTATAATTTTTAATTATAATCTGACATAGGGAATTTAGGGAAAACTCGAGAATTTTTTTAAAAGTACTGAAAAAAATTAAATTTCTAAAAGTACTGAAAAAAATTAAATTTTTAAAATTCATAAGAAAATTCTAAATTTTTGTTTCTCTTTTTAAACTGAAACTATAAAATTCCCGCGAATTTTAATACAAAACGTTCAATTTTTCCAATTTCTGACAAAAATTTCTTACTAAATAACTTAAATCTTGAACAACATAAAGTAAATAAATTATTTAATGAATAATTTTACTTAAATAAATTAATTCGATTTTCAAAGATTTGCGTTTACAATTTATATAAACAAATTAACTTGAAACCGTAACAATTTCAATCTTTAGAAACTTTCAATTCTTTAATTAGTTAGAATGTTTAATAAACTTAGATTTTTGGAAAAATTTTAATAACTCCAAAACTTCTAAAATTAGTTAAATTTATCAACATATATTTAATTAATTATTAAAAATAATGAAGAATTTTATAATTAAAAACACTAAAAAATTGAACTTTCAAAACGTTACAAATGATTGCGAGAAATTTAATTCTTTTGGAAAAATTTTACTTAGCTAAAAACATTTTTGTAATAATTTCAATTATGTTGAATAATTTTTTTTACATTCTCGTCAAAAATTTGAATTATCTGTAAAATTAATAAAATTTTTGCTCCAAATTTTAATTATTTTCAAAAACTTCAATAATATGAGTAATTGGAAGAATTTTTATTTTCAAAAATTTTTATCGATTCCAAAGATTTTTAATATCTACTGTTAGAATTTTTCAAAAAGAATTTAATTATTTAGAAACAATTTTAAAATTCAATTTTTTTCAACAATTTTGATGAAAAATCAATTATTCTCAACAGTTTTAATAAAAATACAATTATTTGCAAAAGTTTTGATGAAAATTCAATTATTTTCAACAAATTTGATGAAAAATGATGAAAATTCAATTATTTTCAACAATTTTGATGAAAATTCAATTATTTTCAACAATTTTGATGAAAATTCAATTATTTTCAACAAATTTGATGAAAATTCAATTATTTTCAACAGTTTTAAAATAAAAATACAATTATATGCAAAAGTTTTGATGAAAATTCAATTATTTTCAACAATTTTGATGAAAATTCAATTATTTTCAACAGTTTTAAAATAAAAATACAATTATATGCAAAAGTTTTGATGAAAATTCAATTATTTTCAACAATTTTGATAAAAATTCAATTATTTTCAACAATTTTGATCAAAATTCAATTATTTTCAACAGTTTTAATAAAAATACAATTATTTGCAAAAGTTTTGATGAAAATTCAATTATTTTCAACAATTTTGATAAAAATTCAATTATTTTCAACAATTTTGATGAAACTTCAATTTTTTCAACAATTTTGATGAAAATATAATTATTTTCACGATTTTTTATAAAAATTCAATTATTTTTAACAATTTTAATGAAAATTCAATTATTTTTAACAGTTTTGATGAAAATACAATTAATTTCAAAAGTTTTGAAAAAAATTCAATTATTTTGAAACAGTTTTGTTGAAAATACAATTTTTTTCAACAGACTTGACGAAAATTTAAATATTTTCAACAATTTTGATGAAAATTCAATTTTTTTCAACAATTAGAAACAATTTTAATAAAATTAGACACAAGCATTTAATTATTTTCACAAATAATAAAAAATTTCCCAAGAATTCAAATATTTACAAATTTTTTTATAAATTTCTTCACAATAATTCAATTATTTTCATGAATTTATAAAAGTCATCGCTGAGTTTTAATTATTTTTAATACAATTTTTTTCCGGTTTTTTTTTAAAAATGTAACTATTCGAATTTTTATTAAAATTCGTTAAAAGAATTCAATTATTTCAAATTTGTTAATAAAATTCTTTATAAGAATTAAATATCATGAAAGCTTCAATTACTCAATAAATAATTTACCTTTGTATTTAAATATTGAATTCTCGTAGAATTTTCTAATAAAAATTTATTTAAAAATGAATTTTCGTTAAAAAAAAATGTTTAAAAAAAGTTAGAATGTTTTTAGATAATAGAATGTAAAAATAATTTTTAAGAAGTTACAAAGTAACAATATTTTTATAACATAAAATAATGATTTCAAACACTCGATCAACTTTTAATTATTATAAAACCTGAAGAAAGCGATTGTTACTTAATTGTTATCTTTATGTTTTAATACAATATTATTAAAGTTGATTAATTTAAAAAAAAATTTGACTTTGAAATTTTTGAAAATCTTAATTCCGTTGGGAAAAATAATCATAATTAAATATATTTAAGAAAGATATTATTCCTTTCGAATAATTTTACAATTAATGAAATTCCTATATAAATTTAACAGAAGAATATTTTTTTCCAATAAAATGTTTTCCTTTATTTTCTAAAAAATTTTCAATTAAATTTTCTAATTGACAAATGTAATTTATAAACATTTTCTTTCTTTATTTTAGAAAAAAACTTTGAATTTTAGTAAGAAATAGAAAATAGAAATAATTAAATTAAGAATTTGATTTGATGCAAATTATTTCCTTATGAAAATTTTTTACAAAATCTTTACAGGAGAAAAAATGAGTTTGTAAAAAATATTGTAATTGAGAAAGATAAATGATAAACATAATTTTAACTATTATCAATTTTCTAATATTTTTTCTAAATAAAAAGTAGAATAATTTTTATAATATAAAGATCAGTGAAACAAAATTTATTGTGTACAAAAAAGCATATAAAAAAACAAAAATGGGCCTGTTTTTTATTTCAATTTCAATTCAAGAAGAAAAATTTATAAAATTCTTACAAAATTCAATTATTTTCGTAAATAATAAAATTCACCGAAAGGTTTCAATTATTATTTTTAATACAATTTCACGAGAATCGATAAAAAATTGTAATTTTCTTTAAATTTAATTTCAATTTCTCGAAAAAATCAATTATTTATAAAAGTGTTTTTTTAAATTCTTTGGCAGCATGTAATTATTTACAAAAATATTAGAATTTTTCACATTGTCTAAAAATTACTCGAAAGTGAAATTGAGATTGGTGGAAGAATATATTTTTTATATTTTCAGATAAGGAATGTCCTCTCTATTGTCAGTCGATGAGCGTTGTGATTAGCAGCGAGAACAAAAATCAGGAATCCCTCGACGCACTAACATTAGTTCAACAAATGCGAGAAGACGGTTTGGCACTTAAAAAGTCAGTGAATTTAACTTTATTATAATTTTCTAATTCTCTAATTTTCTAAATTTCTAAATAAAAAAAAATATATAAAAATTTATAAAAATAAAAATAAAAACTGAAAATTCAGTTAATTAAGAACGAAAAATTTTAATTTTACTCCAGATCTGCACTGGACGCTCAACAACATTTACGAGTACCAACGAATGAGCATCTAATGGTTTCCGAGGACGAAGCAGAGCAAGAAGTTTCCTTTCTAAAGTCTCTTTCGAAAAAAGAGAAGAAGAAACTCTTAAAGTAAGTTTCGATTTCCTTTTTTTTGTTTTTTATTTTCAATTTCTGGAGAAAAAAATAGTTTTTTGTAGAATTTTTCAGTTGGAGAAATATTTTTTTTGTTATAAAATTCTTTGTGTTTATATAGTAAAATTTTTGTCTGTAGAAAACTTCAGAAATTCGAGAAGAAGAGTAAATTTTTTGTAGAATTCTCCAGTTGGAGAAATATTTTTTTTTTTTTGTAAAATTCTTTGTGTTTATATAGTAAAATTTTTGTCTGCAGAAAACTTCAGAAATTGGAGAAGAAGAGTAGAAAATCGAAGAAAAAATCACGAAAATCAAGTGAATCGAGTGAATCAAGTTCTTCGGATGAGAGACGAAAGAAAAAATACGCAAAATCACGAAAATCGGATTCCGAGTCCGATTCATCGGGACGACGAGACAGGAAACGTGACAAGGATGTAATGTCACGAATTAAAGAGGAAAAGGAAAATCACAAATCAAAGGATAAGAATCGTCGCAAAAGACACGCGGACGATTCGGACGATGAACGAAGACGAAGCGATCGAAAGGATAAACGACGAAAACATAATTAAACACTTTTTTTGTAAATATTCTCTCTTCTTTTAATTTAGTATTTATGGGAAATTTTTCTTTCTTGAATTTTGATTCTTTTGGAATCAAGTCATTAATTAGAATTACTTGAGTTATTTATTTACTTGCATTTTCAATATCAAGTACGATACTTGAATTGTTGGGAATGTTTTCTTAAGTTGCTTAAAAAGAACAATTTTTTTTACTTCTTTAATCAGATGTAGAAATTTTTTAATTTTGGATGATTTACAATTTTACTGAAGTAGTTTTTTTTGACAGAAAAAGTATTCTAATTCACATGTAAACAGAAAAATCTATTCTAATCACAAAGTTCACTTGAAAACGAAATAAGTTTAAAGTTACCGTCTCATACGTTAAAGTTGTAAATAATTTTTTGTGAAAATTGGATTTCAATTTTCAATTTATTATGAATAGTTAAATATAGTATATTTTTTTAAATTAGTCAAATTCTTTTGAATATTTATTTAATTTTTAATTTTTTAATATTTAAATATTTGAATATTTGAATACATATTTAATTTATTTAAATAGTTTAAATTAAAGATTAAATAAATATTAAGAGAAGAAATGTTTAAAAATACATTGAATATTTTAATATCATTGATAATTTCTAATTATTAATATTTTGATATTATAAATATTTTATTATGAATATTATAAATTTTTCAATAGCTGAATATTTCAATGGTTATATTATTATTATTACTATTATATTATTACTGAATATGAATTGATTGATATTTTAATATATTACATATATTAATTAATATTTCGATATTATAAATAATTTAACAGTGATATTTTCAATATATTATATTTAATGCTGATATAATAATTATTATTATAATATAATAATAATATATGAATAAATAAATCCGTTATACTATTAATTTGTTGTACTCATTGAAAAAATTGTTTTATTTTTTGAAAAAAATTTTCTTTTTATAAATATTTTATTATTTTTAATACGATTTTCATAAAATTTTTCGAAAGAATACAAATGTTTCAAAAAATATTATTTAAATTAAATTATTTTCAAAAAATTTTGATGACAATTCAATTGTTTACAAAAAATTTGGTGAAAATTCAATTATTTTCAAGAATTTGGATGAAAATTAAATTATTTTCAACAATTTTAATGAAAATTCAATTATTTTCAATAGTTTTGATAAAAATACAATTATTTTCCACAGTTTTGTTGAAATTCAATTATTTTCAACGAATTTGATGAAAAATGATGAAAATTAAATTATTTTCAACAATTTTGATGAAAATTCAATTTTTTTCAACAATTTTTACGAAAATTCAATTATTTTTAACAATTATTTTCAACAATTTTGATGAAAAGTCAATTATTTTCACTATTTTTTATGAAAATTCAATTATTTTCAACAAATTTGATAAAAAATGATGAAAATTAAATTATTTTCAACAATTTTGATGAAAATTCAATTATTTTCAACAATTTTAATTAAAATTCAATTTTTTTCAACAATTTTTATGAAAAATCAATTATTTTTAACAAATTTGATGAAAAATGATGAAAATTCAATTATTTTCATCAATTTTGATGAAAGTTCAATTTTTTTCAACAATTTTGATGAAAATTCAATTATTTTCAACAATTTTAATTAAAAAAAAAAAATGTTAATCAATTTATTTTTATAAATTGTCATTAACTTTCCTAAACAATTGAATTGTTCTCAAAAGTTTCAATTATTTTTATAGACATAAATTAATTTTCTCGGAGAAGTTTTACAAGGTTTTTAAAATTTAGTAATTGAAACTTTCGTAGAAATCGATTAAAATTGTATTGAAAATAAGTGAAATTTTGATTAAAATTTTATTTTTTACTTAAAAATAATTAAATTAAATTCTAATAATAATTATGAATTACTTTAAAACCTGTATTTTTACTCCGAAATTATAAACATATAACCTAAAAATTCGTTTAAATCGCGACGAATTGCATTTTTTACACGAGAGAGAAAAGGATAGAAACATCTTCTGTTCTTTTTTAGAAAGAGACAATGATAGAAAGGCGCATTATGAATCGAGCTTTATAATTTCTATTCTCCACAAGGGATGGATAGCAAATGGAATACTTGCGCACAAATTGAAAATTATTGTCGCCACCGCGCATTGTGCGTGTTTAGATCGTGTGTCATCGACAAAAAATTCGTTGCAAAAGCACCTTTAATGAGTTTGACACTTATCACGTGATTTTGTTTTGAAAAGTTTCCAAATTCCGCAAACTTTAAATTTACCCCCTTTTTCTATCTCCCCATATCCCCCGAAAGGCCCACTTTTGGATTTCTTTGTTGCCCCCCTCCCTGAAGAAAAGCACCTGCCGTTAAAAAAAACTATTAATTTTTATGTTTGCTCTCATTAATCGATTATCTTTATACATAAATATTTGCTTATCGCAGTCAAATTTGTAAAGTAATGATAACATGAAAAATATACTCGTTACGCAGTATTTATGAAAATTAAGGGAGAGAGGATTTTGTAGGGAGAATTAGAATTATTTGTAGATTAGTCGGTCGATTTAATTGAATTGATTTTTTTAAATTGTTATTGGGAGGGGTAAAGGGGAGGGGGAGAGAGAGAGAGATAGAGGGAATTATTTTGTCAATTATTTTTTATGTTGAGAAATATGTTGTTGTGTGAGTCGTATGTGAACGGGCAGCAAGCAGCAGCAGACAAACGCAAACGCTGAAATCAGCTCGGTTAACGATCGATGCGATAAATGGATGGATGCGATTGGTAGCCGGGAAAATCGATGATGAACAGAGGGCACCCTTCGTGTATACACGCACATATACACATTGAAAACAACCACCGCGCACACACCAATCGCATGTATGTATATATATACGTGTGAAAAAAAACTGCACACAAACGTTGAACAGTGGTAGTAACAGAAGCATCAGCAGCAGCAGCACCACCAGGAGAATGGAGCAAAGACCGAAATATCGATTTTTAGGTCCCTACATGTCTGTTCGTTCGATTCTCATATAGTTTCCCCCGTGTCTAGACCGCCTTCAAAACAAGACGCGCGCGCGCGACATAAATTATATTTTCCTTTATTATTATTTCTGCGAAAAAGAAGGAAAAAAGAAAAAAAAACTAAATAAATAAAAACAGAATACATCGCATTTTGGGAAAAGGTGGGAATTGACAATTTTCGGGAAAAGTGGTGGTGATTGGGGGGAAATTGCATTTAATTTTCTGTGTATATTGAAAATTAATACTAACTAGAGACTGATAGGATATTAATTCTATCATCTCGTTCTCGGTGTGATTGGGAATTTCGTCATATAATGACGACAGGTAAATATAGTAACAAATTAAAAGTGGTTTTTTTTTTGGTTGAGAAAGTGAAAAATTAGATCTTTGCTGCGTGCAATAAATGTGTGAATGTTGTGTGTATGTGTGCGTGTGTGTGTATGAAAGAAAGATGAGGGTTGCCTTAAATTGGGTAATGTATAATCTTTTTTCGTTTCACGTAAATTTTCAATTTCACGAAAATTCAAATTTTGGGAAAACAATTAAAAGACCGCTTTAGTAGAGTAGAGGTCTTTGTATTTTCCTTACCAACAGACCTGAACTTTGCGTCTTTCAATGGGAAATTTGTATTAAAAAAACGGAAGTGAAAAAATAAAATTTTCTGATTTTTTCACAAAATTTACTATTATGTTGATGACAGTTCTTAGAATATTTACAGTTTTGACTTTTTTGGATTGAAATTCTTGTCACGTTAAAAAATACACGGTATTTATTAATTAGCAATTAGGTATTATTAATTGATGTTAATTATTCAATTGTTATTTATATTATTTATTTTTTTAGAGTTATTTCACTACGAATTGAGAGAATGATGAATTTTGTATTAAGTATTTTTTCAATAAACAGTTTGCTGAATGAATCAACGAATGAAAATGAATTAACTTTTATTTTGAAGTTTCGTATTTTAAATATATAATTAATTATTAATTATATATGATTATAATTATATATAAATTAATTATATAATTAAATATATAATTTTAACCTTATTTTTTCAATGTTTATTATTAATTTTCATTTTTTATTTTCGATGTTTATTATTAATTTTCAATTTTTTTTCAATGTTTATTATTAATTTTCATTTTTTATTTTCAATGTTTATTATTAATTTTTTTATTATTTATTTTCAATGTTTATTATTAATTTTCAATTTCCAGTTTTTATTTTTCCGTTTGAAAAATAAATTTTGAAAACTGTGGAAACATTTTTTTTGCGCTAAAAAATTCGGGGAAAATTTGAATAATTTTTAATTTTTATTTTTGTTTTCAATTTTTTTTAATTGAAATGGCAATTTTCTTTGACGCAGAAAAAATGTCCATCGCAGCTTCTGAGAATTACCAACTCAAGTGGCATAGTTACAGTGCACACTTACACAGTTCGGTGGCAACTTTATTACATTCGGAATCGTTTGCCGATGTGCTATTGGCAACGTCCTGCGGACGACATGTAGCGGCTCATCGTTTTGTCCTCGCCGCTTGCTCCTCTTATTTGAGTCACATTTTCCAAACATGTCACTTTGGCGCAAACACAAATGCACCATACATTGTGGTGAGTAAATTTTCCCCCTTTTTTCAGCTTGTCACACTCATTTTTTTCGAAACAATCAAGGACGATTGTCTCTTCTTTTGTTTTGGCAATTTTCTATTGTTGAAATAATGTTAGATCACAGTAGAGAAGAAAACAATCGTAGAGAAGGGAACAAAAAAAAACGTCGGAAAGTGTGACGCGCTGTGAAGAAAGGGTTAAGCGGTTTAGACTAATTTTTAGGTTATGTTTGTCAGATAACTTTATTGGTTTTTCTTTTGCGTCAAATAATTAAATTGTTTCGAAGAATTTCTTTGAATTTTTTTGGAAATAAAGGAGTTTTCAAAAATAATTTTTACTGAAAATTATATTAAAATAATCGACATAATCTGTCTTCACCTGAAATTAACGTTGTTTTATTACAATGTTTTGTTTTATAGTTTAAATTGATATGTCAAAAGATGGAAAGTTAATTTGTAGACTGTGTGTAAAATAATGTGTAGAAAATCCTAGAAAATTAATTAAACTTTGAAAGATTTGCAGTTCAAATTTTTAAGTATTTCGAAATTTTAAGCAAATAAAGAACACTAATTAGTTTAAATATTTATTTTACAAAAGTTATTAAAATTTGGAAAATTTAATTTGGACATTTTTAAAAAATTAGGTTTTTGAAAAATACTAATTAATATTTTTTCAAGAAAAAGTTACTTGAATTTACAATAATAATTTTAAGAAATTGAAACAATTGGAAATTCTGTAAAATTTCGTATTTTAAAGAATTTTATTTTTTCCTCTTTAAAAATTGTCTTTAAATATAATTGTATTTTTGAAATTATATCATTTTGTGAATTTACAAAAATTATTCTATTTAAATAATTCAATTCTCGTAGTTGAATTCTGGTAGAAATTTATTTAACAATTTCCGTTAAAATTAAAAAAAAAATAATTATATTTTTAAACCGTTGTAACAGGAATTTTAGGAATTAATTAAATTTTAAAAGGATTTTAAATTAAATTCGTTGTAAATTTAAGGGAAGCAAAAGTTTTTAAATATTTTGATTTTTATTTTTAAAATTATTAATAATATTATTTTTCTTTAAAAAATTATTAACATTTTTCAATAATTTTATTCAAAAATTCTAAAAAAAATAATTGATTTTTGGACGAATTACAGTTGTAAATTTTTTAAAAAATTATATTTCCTGAGGTTTTTCATTGAAATTATTTGAAATTTCAAATTCCTGGGGAAAAATATATATGATTAAGTTTTTAAATTTTTATTTTATCAAAAAGTATTAAAGTTTTGAAAAATTTAATTCAGAAATTTCGTAAAATTGTTTCTTGAAAAAATGAAACGAAATTTTTTTTGAAAATACTTCTATTTCCGAAAATAATTTTAAAAAATTGAAACAATTGAAACAATTGAAAATTTTGTCAAGTTTTATTGAAATAAATTTTGAATTTTAATTCAAGTTGCTGTTAGAAATATTTTGTTATTTACTATATGAGTTGTTCTAATAATTAAATTTAATGAAAAAGCGTAAGAAAAATTATATTTTTTAAGAAATTAGGAATTTTTATTAAATTTGGAGAATAATTAATATTTTTTTTAAATAATTGTATTCTTTGGAGAAATTTTATTAAAATTGTATTGAAAATAATTGAATCGCTCTAAAGAATTTTATTATTTACAAAATAATTGAATTATTTTAAAGGATTTTGAAAAATATAAGAAAATAATTGATTGTTTCGAAAGATTTATAAAAATTTTGTTGAAGTGGAAAATAAAAGCGTTTTTTTAAAATTTCAGGTACTTCCAACCGAAATTGGCTACCGAACACTAAAAATACTGATCCAATATATGTACAGCGGTGAAGCGACAGTGACCAACGATCAACTGGAAGGAGTCCTGAAAGCCGGCGACATTCTCCGCGTCCGTGGATTATGGCGATCAAACAGCGGCAGCAGCAGTGGCAGCAGTACAAGTAGTTCGACCGGCCTCAACAAAAAAGAGTCACAACAATCGAATAATCAAAAAATCGAACGAGACAAAAGAGATCATCAAACAATGACCGGTGGACATGTACCTAAAATAAAACTTATTCAACCAATCGATAAATCTGATCTTCCATCTACAACATCGTCATCGTCATCGACACAATTGACAACAACCACGTCGTCATCGTCATCATCATCATCGACAACAACAACAACGTCATCATCAACAACAGCCACAGCTTCTCAATTACAAAACAGTACAATTTCCACTCAACAACAAACTAACGTCGAAAGTAGAAAAGCAATTAACGAAAGTGATAAGAGAGATCAACGTAATAATGACGACGATGATAAAATCGATGAGGTCGATGAGAAAATTCCCATTTTGAACGATCCGAAGAATATTCTCATGGAGCAAAGTAATAATAAGCAAAATAAGGAGAATGTTGAAGTTAATAGCAAGAAGCAAACGAGAAAGAGTTCAAATGTTGGTAATGAGTCGATCAAAAGTTCTGAGAATGTAAGTCGACAAATAGTATTTTTTAATTATAAATTTTACTAACAAATGTTGCGAAACGTTGTTATTTAATTTGTTCTTGTTATGCAAATTACAAAACTTTTTATTTTCAAATATAAATTTTTAAAAATATTTCATAGTCAATATTTTCAAAATTCACTTAAGTACAAAATTAATTATTACTGTTCAAATTTTAACAATTTTAATAATATTTCACGAAGGAATTCAATAAGTTTCAATTATTTAAAAATTTTATCAAAATTTTGTCCATCTGAACAATTCAATTATTTTTTTTAAGTAGTAAAATCTTTACAAAAAATCAATTATTTTTAAAATAGTTTTAATTGAATTGAAGGGATCAATTTTTAAAAATATATTTTTAACACACTTCGAAAAAATTCAATTTCTTTCTAAAATTTTAATAAATCCTTCGAAACAATTCATTAATTTTTTTAAATTTAGTAAAATTCTTCGCAATTAATCAATTATGTTCAGAAATAGTAAAATTCTTTCCAGGAATTCAATTATTTTCAAAAATTAATTTAATTCCTCGGATGAATTCAAATATTCTTGAATATTTTCATAAAATTCATTTATTTCCTAAAATTATTAATAAATTTTTCGAAAGAATTGAATTATTTTTATAAATACTACAATTGAAAAAATTCAATTTTTTTCTAAAATTTTAATTAATCCTTCGAAATAATTAAATTGTTCTTAAAAATAGTAAAAGTCTTGTCAAGAATTCAATTAATTTTATAAATAGTAAAATTCTTTGCAGGAATTCAATTATTTTCAAAATATTCCATAAAATTCAATTTTAAGAGGAATTTTAAATTCTTTAAAAATAATTCAATTTTTGTCAAAATATTTATAGAAAAGAAAAAAAATTCGTTATTTTCAATTATTTCTATAAAATTCTTCATAACAATTTAATTATTTTTCAAAATTTCAATATAAATTCTTCGAAACATTTGAATTATTTTTATAAATAGTAAAATTCTTTGCAATAATTCATTTATTTTGAAAATTAGTAAAATCCTTTACAGAAATTTAATTATTTTCAACAAAATTTTAATAGAATTTCTCGAAAGAATTTTAATCTTAAAATATTAACATAAAATTAATTTATTTTTTAAAATTCTTGATAAACTCTTCGGAACAATTCAATTATTTTTTTGTAAATAGTAATAAAATTCTTCGCAAGAATTCAATTATTTTTAATACAATTTTAATAAAATTCTTCTTCATTAAATCCAATTGCTTTCAAAATTTTTAAAGAAACTCCATTAGCTTAAAAAAAATTCAAAGAAATTCTTCAAAAGAATTTAATTAGAATTTAAAAAAATTGTATTAAAATTCTCCACGGGAATTTAATACCCTTTTTAGAAGGAATTCTATTATTATCAAATTTTTTGATAAAATTCTTTGCAATAATTCCATGATTTTCACTGCATTCGGTTTAAAATATTGAAAATATTTGAAAAGTAAAACTATAAAAAAAGTTAAGAAACAAAAAAGCAAATAACACTTTATTATTTTTAATAATGAAAATATTGAAATGAACGATTAATAATTTTATTTTATTTCTTATTACTTTTTTTTTACTATTTTTTTCTTTTTGATTAGAGAAAATATTAAAAAGAATGATTTTTATTTTATTTACTATTTTTTAATATTTTTTTACTATTATTAATTTTTTTAATAGAGAAATTATTAAAAAGAACGATTTTTATTTTATTTATTACTTATTACTTTTTACTATTTATTATAATTTTCTTTCATTTTTTAAACTTATTGATTCGATGATTTGAATTTTCTTCGTTCAGAAAAGAATTAATATTTTAATCAATATTCTTCTTGTAGACACAGTTGAATTTGGATCTTTTGGTGAAAGATGAGCCGATCGATTGGGAGGAATCGATGGATCCGTCAGATACACTTACGATCGATCATGAAATTGATATAAAACCGGTAAATATACTATTCTTAAATTATTGAATCCTTTTTTTTTTAAAGTTTCAAATACTTGTGAGAAGAAAATTTAGCAAAAGAATAATTGCAAAAACAAAAAAAAAACAATATTGAATCTTTTAAGTATTTTAAGTGGATTTTTTCTTAACTTTTCTTTCCTTTTTTATTAAATAATTAAATACTTAAAGAATTTTCTCAATGTATTAAATAAAAAATTAAAATTCAATTAAAATTACTAAATTTTTTTTCCAACTTATAAAAATTTGAATAATTTGGAAAATTCACTTTTTATTATTAACTACATAATTAATTATTATTGTTTATATCTTCAACAATTTGAATATAATTCTTCTCGAGAATTCAATTATTTTTTTTTAAATATAGTAAAATCTTTGCAAAAAATTTAATTATTTTCAGTAAAATTTCAAGAGAGAATTCAATTGTTTTTTAATTTGTTCGGTTTTGTTAATATAGAATTTTTCGAAAGTAATTTACTAACTAAATAAATAATAAATTGATTAATTTTTGTATTTAATGAAAATAAATAAATTTGTTTAATAAAAATAAATAAATTTATTTAATAGAAAGAAAGAAATTTATTTAATAAAAATAAATAAGTAAATTAATTAATTTTTTTCATGATTTTCCTAGGAAATCGTGCACAGTGCAGATGAAGACGGCGAGGAAGAAGAAGAAGAAGAGGAGGAGGAAGAGGAAGAAGAAGAGTACACTCCACTCACGTGCGACATGTGCAGTCAAACCTTTAATCGACCTTCCGATTGGGTGCGACACATAGAATTCACACACGCCGACATGACGGAAAATCGTCGAAAAAAGCGAAAGGTAAATAAAACCTTTTATTCAACTTTAAGAAATTATTTTACTTTCAACTATTTTATTTTTTTAATCCACAGTTTATTTCAAAAAAATAAGAAATTAATAGGAAATGAATATTAATTTTCTTCTTATTAATTAATTATTTATAATGCTATTAAAAGGAAATTTGTGTAAAATTGTTTGAATTATTTTCGCAGGGCGACGTCGACGACGACAGTAAAGAATTCCCCCCATTAAAATGCGACCTCTGCGGCAATACTTATCCAACGCCACAGGAATGGGTGAGACACATTCAAACTGAGCACACCGAGGAGCAATTGGCATTGATGAACAATTCAGCGCCACCGAAACCAAAAAGAATTCACAGCCATCAAAAGTTGTGTAATATTTGTCAAAAAGTATTTCCTAGTCATGCGTCAATGGTGATACATCAACGAACGCACACTGGCGAGAGGCCATTTTTATGCTCCTATTGTAAAAAGGGTTTCAACGTCAAGAGCAATTTATTGAGACACTTGAGAACATTGCACGATAAATTTGTTCATCCAAGTTTATACGGAAGTAATGGCAACAAAAATGCCTAGATTATTTTCTCAATTCCACTTTCTTTCCTTTTCTTTTGACAACAATTTAGTGATATTTTCTTTTCTCTATTCGCGACAGAGTCAGGCTCAAAATTAAAAAAACGAAAAGAAATTTTTAACACACTAAAGAGTGTGAATTGATTTTTCCCTTTGGCGCTGGCGCATTTTTAAAATATTCTCGGAAATTCTCCCCTTTTTCTTCAAAAAAAAGGGACGAAATGAATTTTACGAATTTTTAAAAATGTGCCAGATTTGAAATTTTCAGTCAGTGCGAATTTTCCTTTTTTGTTAAATAATTAAGTAATAAAGCACAATAACTGACTTTTGAATTGAAAAAAAACAGAAAAATCTCAATACGCCAGTTTTAAATATTTGCCAAAGCTTTTTATTTTTACCCCACATTTTTTTTAGATTAATTCCAATTCTTTAAGAATTAGTAATTATTTATTTAGAACAAAAGCCTTTGATAACTTTCTATTCTTATAATTCACTTCTCTTTTTTTACTTCTAAATAATAAGAGTCGAGTGTTTTCCACTACCAAAAAAAAAAATGAGAATGAAAAAAAAATGTACAATCGTGAAGAAAATTCCAAAAAGAAAGATAAATGACGATTCTACAAAATGTATAATACATTTTTAATTTTAAGCTCTGTAGGTAATTAGTGAAAAAAAATAAGTGGTAGCGAGTAAAAATAAATGTTCTTTTTCTTCTCTCCTAAGATTATTCAAATACAAAAATAAAGATTTTATTGCAAAAAATTGCAATATTGAAATTATTATAATCGAATTATATTTGCAATTATTTTATTGCTGAAAAAGATAAAGAGAAAAAATCGAACCCGGGAGTATTTGTATATATTTCTATTATTACTATTACTCCTATTATTCATCACACTTCATATTTCCATTTCTATACTAAAATTTTAGAATTATAATATAGTCGAGTCACTTATTTAAAATTGACTCATCATAATCTATAATTCTGTATTTTTATATAATAAAAATTTAGCTTTATTTTTACTTTTAAGAGCGTATATATATTATAATAAAAAAAAAAAAAGAAAAACTGACTTTATTTCGTAAAATTCGTCGCGCAATAATTGCGCATTATATCGATTTAAAAAAAAAAGAAAATAATATATATTGTCTTCTTGTTACCATCATAAAACTAAAATGTATATGCTGCAAAAGACAAACTTTTCAACAAAAAAAAACACACACACATTGATTCTTTAATAAAAACAAATTAATAATAACTGAAAAAAGAAATTATTTCATTCATCGAAAAATTTTTTGCAAAAATTGTGTAAAAAGTCGAGTGCACTTTCCTGAATTTAGTTTTTACTCGTAGAAAAAAATTTCAATTTCCCCAATTTTTTAATTAAAGAAAAAATCGTAAGAAAAAAATTATTTTCGTTTTTAATAAAGTTTTAGTAATTTTCTCAATTTTTGGAAATTAAATTCAATTTGAAAAATTAAATTAAAACTTAAAAGAAAAAAAATGTATTTAAAAAAAATCACCATTCTTCCAAACTATAATTCATTATCGCAATAATTAACGAGACGGTGTATGGTAATTAATGTAAAAAAAGAAGATTTCAGGAAAAAGAATAATTTAAAGAAGAATGAAATTCTGTATATAAAAAAAAATTGACGATTGATAATTAACAATTGACAATTAGAAATTGATAATTAGTAATTAACAATTGGAAATTGATAATTGATAATTAATAATTAATAATTGACAATTGAAAATTGATAATTAACAATTAACAATTGAAAAACAAAACTGTATAGCCTAATAATTTGGAAAAAAAGAAGCAATCTAATTATTGAAAGGAAATCTATAAATAAATAAATGTGATTAGAAAATGTTCCAAAAATGGTGTTTTTAAATTCTTGAATGTTAATTCCAGATAAGAATGTTTGTTAGCAATAATGACAACAATAGAATAATAAAAAATGTATGTATGCTTTTTTCTTATTTTTCACGAAAGTGACTGTTGTAAGAAATCTTAAAATAAAAGAACAAAATGCTCTTAAAAATTATATCAATTTCTATCGATAGAAAAAAAATCCTTTCGATTCTTATTTGATTATTTCTTTCTATTTGAACGGAGAATTTATTATTTATTTTATAAATATTTATTTTTTCTTTTTTATTATTTAATTATAGTAAATTTATTTTTCATTATCAATTATTATCTTAATATTTCATTATTATTAATTATTATCCATTTCAGATTTTGTAAATTAAAATTCTAATTTAAATAATTGAAGTTTAGCAAAAAATTCATTATTTTTGGAAAATAAATGATTTCTTGAATTGTTTATTAAAAGATATATTAAATAATTGAGCTCTTGTAAAAAATTTAATTTTGAAAAATAATTGAAATTAAATTGAAAATTCTTGGCGAATTTTTGCAAGGCTTTTAAAAATAATTTAAATTTTCAAAGAAATCAGTTAAAATTGCATTGAAAATAATTGAAATAATGTTAAGGATCTTATTTTATTTTTATATATAAAAATAATTGAAATTTTGGAAGAAATCAATTTAAATTGCATTGAAAATAATTGAAATCCTGATAAGAATTTTATTTCATTTTTATATGAAAAAATAATTGAATTCTTCATAAAATTCAATTATTTAAACTTTTTAAATAAAATACTTCGCAAGAAGTTTGATTATTAATTTAGTTTAATTTTATTTTCAAAAAATATGATTTGCAATTAGAAAAATGAATTTTCGTATTAAAAAAGTTGAATAACAATCTTTTTTTTTTAATATTTAGAAAAGTTAAAAACAGTCAAATTCTCCCCTGAAAAAATATACAAAAATAATTTTCTGGGCGACTTAAATTAATTCTCCGTTTAGAGTTAAAAATAGAGTCAAAATCCCCCTTTAATTTTTCAAAAAAAGGGCAAAAGAAATAATTTCTCCATTTCTTCTTTTTTTTAAATAGAAAAATGTTATTATAAAAATTATCTTTTTACAGTTTCGAAATGACGAGACAATGGGAAAACGTATTCTTTTTTACAACTTATATTCATCAAAGACGAAATGAATTATTAATTCATATTTTAAAAGAAACAAATACTGTCAAGTGAATAATAATAATAATAAATTTCACGTTTTTTTTCTTTGCAAGAATTAAAATATTGAGAATATTGGGCTTAAGAGGAACATATAATTCTAAGGTCAGGCTTTTCTTCTTCTTCTTGTTCTTTTTTTTTAACTTTCCTCTTCGTCTTCGATCTTTGGTGCTAGGTAATATCGAATGTGGCCAATGTCGCCGATTTTGTATTCACAGACAAGGGGTACGTCGTTTGACAATGAGAGTTGAACCTGTGCACAGAGGGGCGTTGCTTTCACGAAATTATTGAGATACCTTGCTGAGAATGCTTGTTTCACTGGTTCCTGCATTTCTATCGTGACTGCTTCCTCCTCCTTGTCGGATTCGGCGGTCTGTGCCAATTTCACATTTGCTAAAAGAGAAGAGGGAGAAATTCTTTTTTTTAAAATCGAACATCAAGGTTGCCAGAAGAAATTTTTTTGTTTCTTTTCTTCCCTTTATCCTGATTTCTAGACAAAATTTTCACTTTTTCCCAAAGGAATTTTTTTTATTCTGTTTCACTCTTGAAATTATTGGAAATATTTATTTCTCTAACATTTATTCATAAATTTCTTCAAAAGTAAAATTATCCGAAATCATTGTAATTTCGTTTTTCCATAAATACAATAATTATGAATAATAAAAATAATCATTATTTTTTCCACAAGGAATTGAAATTTTTCAAAAGATTCAAATTCAAACCCCTTTTTGAAATTCAATAACTTACAAAAAAATTTCATTGTAAAACATGAAGATATGAATCACTTCTAGTCTTCGATTTCTTCAAGTTTTATAATAATTCAAATTTCCATAAAATTTTACAAAAAAAAAAATTTACTGATTTTCAAAAATCGTAATAAAAATTCAATTATTATTTTAAACAAGATTTCATCGCAAGAATTCAAATAAAGAATGTAACTTTTTGCAAGAATTGAGTTTTAATTAAAAACATTCAAATTTATTAAACATTTTTTTGAAAATTCTACGAAAATTTCAATTATTAAAATGCAAAAATAAATAATTTGTCGAATAAATTGAATATTTCATAAAATTGAATTCACGTGGAGAATTTGGTTAAACAAGTTTTTAAATAATTGAATTCTTGACAAGAATTTTAATAAATTTTTTAATCTATTAAATTCGTGTTAAAAATTTTGTTAAAATTTTTAAAAACTGAATTTAGTCAAGAATTTTGTTAAAATTTTTGAAAATAATTGAATTCTTATGGGAAATATTGTTATTTATGAAAAAACATTCAATTTTTCAAATTTTTATTAACAAATAATTAAATTTTTCGAAAAAAGTATTATTTATCAAGATAATTAAATTTTTCGGTCGATTTTGAATATATTTTTAAAATAATCATTAAATTTATCGACGAATTTTATTAATTTTGCATTAAAAATATTTAAATATAATAAATTTTTTTTCAAATTTAAAAAAAAATTGAATTTTGGATTAATTTTATTAATTTCCTTCTAAATAATTTAATCCTTTTAAAAATTTGTATTAAATTTCAAATACATTTTTTATTATTATTATTATTATTATTAATATTATTATTATTATTGTATTTCAAATAATTGAAATTTTATTCAAATTTTTGAAAATGATTGAATTTTGAAGAGTTTTATTAAAATTTCTGATTAACTTTCGTAGATTTTCATTCTTTATATTAAGATAATTGAAATGTTGACAAGAATTTTTAAAAAATGTTTAAAAATATTTGTTTTTCTGCCAAGAATTTTATTACTTTTGAAAATATAATTGAATTTCTCCAAATATTTTGTAATTTTTCCAAAATTCAATTTTTTTCTTACATTTTTTTTTCAAAACCTGATAAATCCAAATTTTGTCATTTCGAGAAATTTAAACAAATGAAAATTCTCACATAACCATATTAAAATTATCTTTAATGTCGAAAAAATGTAATAAATTATTCATTTTTAAATATTTTTTTCTATTTAAAATGCTATGTTTGTAATTAAATTATATTGTAATAGGGAATTTAAAGGTTTTGGGAATTTTTTCTAATAAAAAGATAGAAATTAAAAATCATCAAGGTTAGGCCAAAATATTTTTTAAACTGAAAATTCTTTATTAATAAATTTTTTTTCTTAAATTGAACAGTGATAAATGGATTTCTAAGGATTTTAATATTTTAAATATGTGTTTATCTTAATTTTTTTTTTAAATGGATTTATCAACTTTTGAAAAATTGCTCCTCATATTAAAAAATTTAACTAATTTTAGAAGGATTTGAATTATTAAATCTTTTACAAAACTTTTTATAGTTTTTTTTCTTCAGAATTTCTAAATTTAATATTTTAAATATTTAAATTTTTAATATTTAATAAAAATTGTAATTCACCACCTTAAGTGTCATGGCGAAGAATTGACAGCCAAAATCTTTGCCACATGGCACTTAAGGCGGTGTCAAAGTCGATTGGATTTTTGCATTGAGCTTCAATTGGAAAATCCCATCGACTTTGACATCCCCTTAAGGGATTATTTTCCAATTCTTTTGTTTTTATACCTGTTCCAATGTCGCCAGCAGCGCTGAATTTGATTCCCTCCTTCGAGCAGGCAATTGTTATCGATTCACCGAACATTTGTAAATCTCTCACGATTCTTGCGAATTCGGCAGATGGTAATTTTACTGTACACGAATATGAAGTCTCCTATTGGAAAACAAGGAAGAAAACAATTAATTTTAATTATATTCAATCATTAATTTTCAATTGTTTGACATTTAATATCAACTCACGGGAATTCCAAGGTGCTCCTGATCCATATTTATAAGTTTCATTTCATATTCCGCCAATTTCTCTTTATTCGGCGATTCGAAAATAACGTTTATTGACTCTGGATTGTCCCATGCCCTCAAGGTCACAGTGTCATCTGTACCAGCACATTTTAAAATTTTTGACATGCTAAAAATGAAATATTTGCAAATTATTGTTTTTAGTATTTTAATTTAAAAGAAAAGAAAAAAAAATAAAACAAAATAAAAAAATTAAAGTAGAAAATGTTACTTTTGTTCTTACCAAGTGATACTCATTCCCATTGATAAATTCCTATCGCAACGATATTTGTCAAAACCATCACTCCTCATATTTAATGATACAAGACAAACGTGGGCATTGTCCATGGCTTGTACTTGCATTCCTGAATCTGAACATTCGAATGTTGCTTCGGACAGAAGCTCCTTGACGGCTTCAATAACTTTCTTTAAAACAGAACTTTGAACTAAACGTGCTTCAAACATTTTTGCTGATTGCTTTTTTTCTTGACTTTTACAAAGTAATTCACTGATGTATTTCTATTGCGAAAGAAATTGTCGAGAGACGGATATTGACACTTGGTTTATTTCTCGATTATACGGGATTTTAGTTAGTTTTTAGAGTGTCAAAGACAATTTTCCTCGCGGTGTGTTTTAATAAAGGAAGCTAGGAGTCGATTGATGTGGGAAATGTCGCTATAACACTAAATGCGCATTAAAGGCGCCAAAATCTACCGCCTTTTTTGCCGCACGCCGCCATCGCCATAGAGCTAATGGACTGTAGATGGGAATTCAACGTGTGTACAGAGCCTTAATTCCATTCAGAAAAATATTTAAAAGTGTGCAAGCACCTTTAAAGTGCAAACACGAAATTTACACTGGAGTAAGAGAGCACTGATCTCTATATATAACTGGATGGGCGACTCCTATATAAAAGTAGCTTCCGGTGTGAAAATAATTGAAACCATCGACGCCATGTTTTAGACACCGGTGAAACAGCGTAGAGCAACTTGATTGTGTGAGTTGCCGTGTAAGTGTGCTTTGCATATAGTGTGTGTTGTTCGATGTTTTGACACTTCTCTCGTATGTTTCAAGTAATTAAATTAAATAATTTGTAACTTTTTTAAATATATAAATACCAATATGGTTTTAATTTGTTTATTTTGTGGGAAAAAGGAAGCGAAAGGTGTTTTTTTCACAAGTAGGTATATATTCAAAAAATGTGTATATATTATTGAATTGTGTATTTTTAGGTTATATTTTGCTTCTTTGCCGAGGCGTAATATTTTACTCACTGTTGTTTTATTATAAACATTATATGTATAATGCTGAATAATTTCAGTTTTTTTACCAAATTAAATTAAGAAGCAAGTATTTTTGTGAAATGATTAATCTTACCAAGTGAAAAAAATTAAACGAAACTTAAATTTAACTTGTCAAATATTTAATTATTTTTAAGTAAATTAAGTTAATTTTAATAATTTTTATTTATTTATTATTATTTATAGTTATTAATAAAAATAAAATAATTTAATAATTATTAAAATAAGTTAAGTATTTTTTTCGTAGTTAAATGTATTTCAACCTTCTTTGTAATTTTAAAATTCCCGCCTGCTTTTGTAAAGTGGGTGTCTAAAATATGGCGCCTTCCGGGCTTCTAATTTTATCACAGTTTTAGACGTGTCGCCCATCCAGTTATAATAGAGATCAGTGTAAGAGAGACAGACGTATGTAAAACTAAGGCTGCGTTCACATCTCGAAAAATATAGAAACAGCTCAGCTTAAGGTGTCTCACACACCTTCCCATCCCTGCCACAGGGCGCATTTCCATCGAAACAATCACAGAAACACTTGTTCACATCTACTTACACAGACACAAATTAAAAGTAACAAGGGATACTTGTGGCATGAAATTGCACAAGATGATTGAACATTGTTTTTCTAAAAGTATATTTTTATTTTATTAATCTGGTGATAACATATTTTTCACATCACATTTTTTTTTTCCTTTCAATCAATATATAGAAAATGAATTCTCTACATTCTAATCATACAGATCTAAATTGTTATTAAAATTTATATTTTATAGAGAGAAAAAAAATCACATCAAGTTGACCTATATTTTAATATATATATTAATTTTCTTTTTGTCTGTTAATTTTCATTTCATGTATTTTTTTTTTTTTTTTGGGAAATATATAATGACTGTGATAAGAAAATTGATAAATTCGGCGATAATAGTAGGAAGAAACGTAGAACATTATAATCAAGCAAAGTCAAGTTTATATTCAGGTGAATATTGAAAAAAAAATCTATTGAATGTTTCTTACAAATTTTAGAAGAATCATAATGTGTAAAATTAGAGAAATAAAAAGACGGGGAGAGTAATAATCGTGAATTTTTAGAAGAAACGTAAACATTTTGGATAATGTCAAGTCTAAAATCATAAAATATACTCTGACAATAATTATTGTCCTCGTTTTATTGTAAGAAATGAGGAATTTTTATCGATACACTGGTGCTTGGTATGTTCATTGTTTCGAATTAATTGATACAACAATTGAAATTAGTTGACTAGAAGATTTTGGAGAAAAATTGGGTGAGTAACTTTTTGTCTTTTTGGGTAAATTAAAGTTGTGAGCAAAGTGATTATTTCCACTTTGGGAAATATTAGCAATTTATTTTTTGAATAGTTAGTAATTATTTGTATGGTAATAATAGTAGTAATAATAATAATAATTTTAATAATTATAATAATAATAGTTGATTTTAGTATAATTTCAACTAAATATAGTTTATTTTTTCGAATCAAAAGAAATTTCCTTTTGTTTATGTTTAGTGTAATGAAGAATTGAACGACATTTGAAAGAAAGGAGAAATTTTCTTTTTATTTTTCAATATAATATTTAAGAAACGCACAAGCAGACAAGCAACAAAAATGCCTCACGTTACTAGAAAGTGGGAATTATTTCCTGGAAAAAATAGATTTTGCTGTGATGGGAGATTGATGATGGCTCCGCAAACGGGAGTATTTTATGTGACTGTTTGTTTAATCGCCGGAACAAGTGGATTATTTTTTGCCTTCGAGTAAGTTTATATTTGAAAAAAATATTTAAAAGGAGTGGAAGGTTTTTGGAATTAATTTTCTTTTCCTTTTTTTACAGTTGTCCATATCTTGCGGATAATATAACACCAGCAATTCCAGTGATTGGTGGATTTCTTTTTATATTCGTCATGTCTGCTTTATTTCGAACAAGTTTCAGTGATCCTGGCGTTATACCACGTGCAACGCCCGATGAAGCTGCCTACATAGAGCAACAAATTGGTGAACAGAAAATCTCAATTTTATCCTTTTTGATTTTTTTTAAATTTCATTTTTATTACTAATTCAATAGTATTTTTATCATTGTTCGTATTATTCTTCTTATTGTAGTCATTTCTCTTTTCTAAATTTATTATTATACAAAAAAATATATTTATATTATTTATTATTAAATTTTTATTTTCAAATTTAAATATATTTCTTGCAAAAATATTTTTTAAAAATATATTTATAATATTTTTTTAAAATATATTTTTTTTCTCCGCAGAAGTGCCAAATAATGGCAACTCACCAACATACAGGCCTCCACCACGAACAAAGGAAATAATGGTTCGTGGACATCCTGTGAAACTTAAATATTGTTTTACGTGTAAAATATTTCGACCACCGAGAGCGTCACATTGCAGTTTATGCGACAATTGTGTCGGTTTGTATTTTTTCATCTTCTACATTCGTATTTGTAAACGAATGAAACTAAATTAAAAAAAGAAAATCGATGATTTGGTACAAATTGGAGAATTTTATCAAAAAGCACTACAAACGTTTAAATTAAATAACTTATCATGAAATTATTACTTACCCAAAAAATAATTTAATGAACAATTTATACCCAAATATTTCAAAATTAATTAAAGAAAAATTGCATTTACAATTTTCGTTAACAAATCAACTTCAAAGGATTTAAATTTGAAATTATAAAGAAAAACGATTTTCAATAATAAATCAACTTTAAAAGATTTCAAATTGAAATTATAGAGAAACACGATTTTCAATGAATTTAATTAGATTTTAAGGAACTTGGATTTTTAAAAAACATCAATACTTCAATTTTTTAGTTTTTCTGAGATTGGTTCAATTTTATAAAATGTACTTAATTAAATACAAAAAATAATTGCAGAAATACAAAATACAATTATTTTCAGACATTTTAATAAAATTCTCTGCAAAATTCAATTATTTCCATAAATAAGAATATTCAGCAGAAAAAATTCACTTATTTTCAAAAGTAATACAAATTTTCACTCACATTGAATTGAAAATAACGATTTTAAAAATTTTATTAAAATTCTTCTCAGGAATTCAATTTTCAATTGAAAATTAAATTTTCAATTTAAAAAGACATTTTAATGAAATTCTCTGCAAAAGTCAATTATTTTCATAAATAAGAATATTCAGCAGAAAAAATTCACTTATTTTCAAAAGTAATACAAATTTTTAACTGATATTTAAATGAAAATAACGTTTTTAAAAATTTCGATAAAATTCTTCTCGGGAATTCAATTATTTTTTAGGAATTTCCAAAAATTTTTTTGCAAAATTCAATTATTTTTGTAAAGAACAATATTTAACTATAAGAATTTAATTATCTTCACACATAATAAAACTGTTCTCAGAAATGTAATTATATTTTCATAAAAATAGTAAAACTCATCGCAGGAGTTCAATTTCTTTTTAATACAATTTTAATTGCATTCCTCGAAAAAGGGAAAAGTTCTTAAAAATTTTGTAAAAATTTTTCGAAAGAATATTTTAATGGTCTTAGTTGCTTAAATTCTTCATGATAATTCAATTTAAAGAAATATTCAATTATTCGATAAATAATTTTTAAAAATTAACTGATAGAATTCAATTATCTTGATAAATAACAAAATACTTTCAAGAAATTAAATTATTTTCAGAAATAATAAAATTTTTTTAAGCTAGAATTTTATTATTTAAAAAATTTTCAAATTCTTTTCAAAAATTTAATTTTTTAATAAATAATAATTTTTTTTAAAGAATTTTCTTTCAAGAAATTCAATTATTTTCAGAAATAATCAAATTTTTCAAGCTAGAATTTGATTATTTAAAAAAATTTTTAATTCTTTTCAAAAATTTAATTTTTTAATAAATAATAAATTTGTTTTCAAGAATTCAATTGTTTTAAATATAAGCTATATTAATAATGTTCGTGATCTGCTGATCTGTTCGCAATTTAAAGGTAGTTGATTACTTTTTTGTTTCTTTGCTTTTTTATAATTTTTCTTTTCAAATATTTTCAATTTTAAAATTAATGTATTGAAAATCATCGAATTATTGCAAAAAAATTTTATTTAAAAATTTGATAATAATAGAATTCCATCCAAAAATGATATTAAATTCTCGTGAAGAAATTTTTGTTAAAATTTTTTTAAATCGTAATTAAATTCTTGTGAAGAATTTCGTTGAATTTTCTTTAAAACTAATGAAGTTTCTTTATAAATTTGAATTGAAAATTTTGAAAGCAATTGGATTTTATGAAGAAGAATTTTATTAAAATTCTATTAAAAATAATTGAATTCTTGCGAAGAATTTTATTACTATTTACAAAATATAATTGAATTGTTCCGAAGAATTTATCAAGAATTTTAGAAAATAAATTAATTTTATGTTAATATTTGAAGATTAAAATTGTTTCGAGAAATTATATTAAAATTTTGTTGAAAATAATTAAATTTTGTCAAAGGATTTTTTTTTATAAACATAAATTAATAACTGCAGAGAATTTTAATATTTTTAAAAATAATTGACATTTGACGAAGAATTTATTTAAATTTTGAGAAATAATTAAAATGTTATGAAGAATTTAATTGAAATAATTGAAAATAATGAAATTTTTCTTTCTTTTTTATAAATATTTTGACAATAATTGAATTACTTTTAAGGAATTTAAAATTCTTGTTGAAATTGAATTTCATGGAATGTTTTGAAAATAATTAAATTCTGTCGTGTTATTTTTATTCAAATTGGATTAAAAATAATTTAATTTCTTTTAAAGAATAGTAATATGAAAATAATTGAATTTTTACGAGAAATTTATTAAAATTTTAGGAAACAAATAAAATTTATGAAAATATCATCAAAAGAATATTTAATATTAAGAAACAGAAAAAAAAATCATAAAATATTAAGAAATATTTAGTAAATTATTTATTTTGGTGTTTAAATAATTAAATTCTCGTAGGAATTGATTTAAAATTAGTAAAAAAAATTCTAGTAACTAGTAATTGAATCGAAATGAAGTAAAAAATATTTTTATCCGAAAATAGTAAAAATGTGATGTACTTTTTGGTTTCGTAATTAAAAAATTGTCCCTTTTTTTACAGAACGCTTCGACCATCATTGTCCCTGGGTAGGAAACTGCGTGGGAAGAAGAAACTATAGATATTTTTATGCCTTTATAGTGTCTTTAGCATTTTTATGCGTTTTTATTTTTGCCTGTGCAATAACACATCTCATAATGCGTAAGTTTTTCATTTTTATTTATTAAATTGTAGGTTTCTTTTTTCACTTTTTATAATTAAAAAAAATTGGTATTTAGTTACAAGGAACGACAATCCGTTCCTGAATGCAGTGAAACAATCTCCAGGTAGTGTTGTCGTTGGTGTTGTTTGCTTTTTTTCCGTCTGGAGTATTCTCGGATTAGCTGGATTTCACACGTACCTCACGACAAGCAATCAAACGACAAATGAAGATGTGAGTTTTCTTGTATTTTTAATTTTATTTTTAATTTTATTTTCATTGAGTAAAGAGATTATAATTCTTAAGAATATCTGGATTATTGCTATTAGTATTAATTATTATTATTATTATTAATTACTATTTTTTTGAAACAAATTATTTTCTTTCGGCAGATAAAAGGATCCTTTACCAGTAAACGGGGACAAGAAAGTTTTAATCCCTACAGTCAGGGGAATATTTGTGGCAATTGTTTTTTTGTATTATGTGGACCTGCTCCTCCAAGTCTTATTGGTAATGTGACAAAAATCTTGTATTTTTTATTTTTTTTAAAATTATTTTTTCCTTTTTTTGAAGAGTGCGAGACATAAAACTGTTAAAATTTATTTTCCAGATCGTCGAGGTATTGTCACGCCCGAATACAGAACACAGCGTGAATGGCTCGACGGCGAGAGTGTAATAATTAATCCAGGAAAGACGTACGGAGCAGTCAAAATACAACCGCAGGTACAATTAATTATTTGACACGCTCTGCTTGTGTTCTCAAGGAAAATTAAAAAAATAAAATATTCTGCTTTTAGCAACAGCAAAAAATGAACGGTGTCGGTAATATTTCAATAAACAATGAAGACTTCAGTGGTTCAATGAATAATCTCTACCATGGACAACATTCACCACAACGAATTGAATCAATGAACGGTGAGTTGCCACTATTAAGAAATCCATGTGCCAAAGAATATGTAAATTTCCCATCATCGCATTATATTAATCCAAATAATGATATCTACACGTCAAATTATTGTTCATACAAAAATTCATTTATCAACCCTCAACAACAACAACAACAACATCAAAGTACACTAATTAAAAACAAAATACACCGTTCGGAAAAAATTTCAAATCTCGAGAGAAGATATTCGGAAAATTTCTATCGTGACAATAGAATTTCCCTGAGTGTTGACAATGATAGTAATAACGATATTATTTACAATCAAAATTTAGAATTTCCCTGCCATAAATGCAATGACAATTCACATCTACCATCGTCATCATCCTCGTTTATGATAAACGATCGTAAAATACTACCAGAAAATTATCATCAACAAAATTCGCAAATTTCACTATTCAATTACAATGATTTTCGTTGTATTCCAATTCACGATCATTCGTTGAATTACATTAGGAGTAAAAGTCCCAATGGAAGGAGTGTTAATATTGAACAAGTTCCCGGACAAGTTTCTTTCGAATTAATTGTCAATAAAGCACCACAAATTACATTATCAGAATCATCATCATCTTCACTAACGACACTGTCATCATCGTCATCCATGTCATTATTTGAGACTAAAAATAGTTCCTATTCGGTTGATAATAATTTTCGTCACAAATCGATTAAGGGAAACATTAGAACTTAATTTTCCTAATTATTCTTTTTAACAAGCCTTGGATTCGTTTTTGAAAACAAAATTTCTTTATAAATTTTTCAACTAAAATATTTTTAACATTCTTTTTCTGAAAATTTGATTTTTTATAAAAATAGATCTTTCTGTAAATTGGATTTTTTACAAATAGATCTTTCTGAAAATTGAATTCTTTACAAATAGATCATTTTGAAAATAATAAATAATGATTTTAAAATAGTTATTTAAATTCAATTATGATCTTTAAAAATTTTAACTAAAATACATTTTTATTTTTATTAGAAAATTGAACGAGAAATTGAGTAAAAAATTGTATTAATTGTCAAAATAATTGAATTTGTTTTAAGAATTTTATTAAAATTTTTGAAAAAAATTTATTTTTTCCTATGAATATTGGCATTTATTATAAAAATAATTGAATATTTCAGAGAATTTTATTAAAATTTAAATAATAAATTTAAATAATAAATTTTTACTAAAACTTAATAAAAAATTTTTTTAACCCAAAATTCAATTATCTTCAAACAATAATTATTGATAAAGAATAAAAATTCATACGGGAATTCAATTATTTACAAACTTTTTGAAATAAATGTCTTCGGTTTTAAAAGAATTTCTCGAAAAATGTAATTATTTATTCGAAAAAATTTATTAAAATTCGTCAAAAGAATTCAATTATCTTGGTTAATAATAAAATTTCCAGAAAATCAATTTTTTTCATGAATTTTAATAAAATTGTTTGTAAAAGTCAAGTATTTGTAAAAGCAATAAATTTTTTTGGAAAAATTTAATTATGTTGAAAAATGTTTTTAAAAAAAAATCTAGTCAAAATTTCACTTATCTTTAAAAATTATAAAATTCGTCTTCAAAATTCAAAAAATTAATTAAATTTCAATTATTTTCGTAAATAATAAAAGTTGTGGAAGAATTAAATTATTTCGAAAATTTTTAAAAATTATTGCTCAATAATTCAATTATTTTTCATAAACAATACAATTTTTCACTAGAATTCAATTATTTCTATAGACAATAAAATCTTTCACTAGAATTCAATTATTTTCGTAAATAATAAATTTTTTTTAATATTCAATTATTTTTATAAATAATAAAACTCTGGAGAATTTCAATTCTAATTAAAATTCTTTGCAAAATTCAATTATTTTTAAAAAGCAATAACATTTTTGGGAGAATTTCAGTTATGTTCAAAAATGTTATTATAAAAATTTCGTCAAAAATTCATTTATCTTTAAAAATTATAAAATTCATCTCCAAAATTAAAAAACTTGATTAGATTTCAATTATTTTCGTAAATAATAAAATTTTTAAAAGAATTCAATTATTTTCAAATTTTTTAAAAATTACTTTTAAATAATTCAATTATTTTCATAAACAAATATAATTTTTCACTAGAATTCAATTATTTTCGTAAATGATAAATTTTTTTTTAATATTCAATTTTTTCTATGAATAATAAAACTCTTTGGGAAATTTCAATTTTAAATAAAATTCTTTTCAAAATTCAATTATTTTTAAGAACAATAAAATTTTTGGGAGAAATTCAATTATGTTGAAAAATGTTTTTAAAGAATCTCGTCAAAATTTCATTTATCTTTAAAAATTATAAAATTCATCTCCAAAATTCAAAAATTTAATTGAATTTCAATTATTTTTATTATCAATTATTTTTAAGGAATTCAATTCTTTCCAATTTTTTTAAAAATTACTTTTCAATAATTCAATTATTTTCATAAACAATACAATTTTTTACTAGAATTCTATTATTTTCAAAAATAGTAAAATTCATTGCAGAAATTTAATTATTTTCATAAATAATAAATTTTTCTGAAATATTCAATTATTTTTATAAATAAAACTCTTTGAAGATATTCAATTTTTTAAATGCATTTTTGATCAAATTCCTCGATAATAATAAAAAATTGTCCATTGATCAGAAATTTTGTGTAAATTTTATGTTTAAAATTTTATTTACAAAAGCAGAAATTGTAAATTTTATATTTTATTCAAAGCTCGATTATAAGTTTTTAAAATTTAAAAAAAGGGTAAATCTGCTTTGAAAATAATTGAAGTTTACAAAAAAATTTACAATTCCTGTTATTTTTAGATTAACGAAAAGTTTATTCTAGAAAATAAAAAGTGTTGTTAAGAATAAAAAAATCGCGACAATCCTAAATAAAATAAACTTCTCCTTTTTTCTTTTCTAGTTTCAATCTTTTTTGTTTCTTTAAATTCAATCCAAGGCCTGTTACTCTAAAGAATTGAATTGAATTAATTAATTGAATAAATTTAAAGAATTGAACAAAAAAAGAAAGAAAATGCCTAATTTTTGTTCAAAAATGGAATATTTTAATCGCTTCTAGAAATTAGAAGAAGAATATATATATTTTATTATAGGTATATTTAAAAACTAAAAAAAAAAAATCTCTTTCTCTCCGTAAAAATGTTAATTGAAATAATTATTCACTTTCTCTTTTTTTTTCTTAATTAAACGCGTCAAAAAAAAAAATAATAATCTTTTGGAATGAGTTCACACTCTGTTGGGGTAAGTTTTTCTTTATGGAAATTATAATAATTATTATGTATATATTGTAGACGATTAATTATTCTTACCAAAATATGTAATTATATAATTGTTGTAAATAGCAAAAAACCAAAATTTCTTTTGCACCAATAGTGGAGTTTTAATTTTTTCAAAGAATGCAGAGTCGTAACTAGTTCATTATACGCGTCCCTGATCAAGTACATTTTTTGCGCCCCTTTTGAAACGGAATTTAAAATATTTATTCTAGTTACGACTCTGAAGGAATGGATCATCCTTAGAATAATTATAATTATTATTAATTATTAATTATTAATATTATTAATGCTATTATTATTATTATTTTGTTAGTATTATTTTATTTTTTTTATTGTCTATCGTAGTAAAATTAATTATTGTGGTAAAAAAGGACCTATAGGTTTTAGTATTATTGTTATTCTTCTTCTTCTTCTTCTTCTTATTATTATTATTATTATTGTTATTATTATTATTATTATTAATTAGAGTTGCTGTTATTATCTGTTTAAAAAAAATAATATTGTAATTTTCAGGTAGTACAACAAATAGCGTGAGTCACCTCGTGAGCCATGAAGCGCCATTGGCGTCGCTCAATATTGCGCCAATAGATATCGACGAAATTGCGCCATTACCGTCGACAACAACCGTGGGAATTCCAATTGGATTGGACGACGTATCGTCGTCGTCAATTCCACATTTATCGTCGAATAATACAACTGCCAGTACTCCATTGTCGGCGTCGAAACTCCGATTATTGCAGGACACAACTATGATTGAATCGGCATTAGATTTAGATTCGTTGGAGGACGTTGCCAGTCAAGCGGGTTTGATCAAATTAGGCGGTACTGTATAGCGCAACAAAAAAGAAATTACTCTCTCACTAGTGCTCAAAAAGAATCCTTTTTTACCTGGAAAAAAAACTAAATATTCATTCATTCGACCGCTTGAGAGAAATGTATATCGTTCGGGTTGTACAATCTAATTGAATTTAACAGTATTAGCGCAACTCGACATTTTTGCATATTATTTTTCAAATAGTTAATAATAGTTTCCGATTTTTTAATAACCGAGAAAAAAAATGTAGTTTAAGTACTAAAAACTAAAACTGGTGCTCTCAAGAGCCGAACAGCGTTCGATGGTCTCCATCGTTAATACTAATCAGCAAAAAAAAAAGAGAGAGAGAGAATTACTAAAATACGTGTACAATACAATTTTTAAGTCAGAGAGAAAGAGAATTATGCATTTTTAGAACGACAAAAAAAACCAGAAGGCTGATAAATTCAAATTAGCCAACTTTTCCAGAAATATTTGAAATATTTTTTTCTATTTACTATTTTTTTTCCAGAAAAGAATAATTTTTCAATTGAATAAAAAATAAAAATAATCGATTTTAACAAAATTAGAAAAATCGATTTTTCAAAAAAAAATTAACAAACTAAAATTCTTTATTCAATTGAAGAATTATTTTTACATACAGTGAACAAAAAAAAAAAACTCGTAGAAAAGCCTAAATAGAAAAAACAATCACTGCCTCTTTAAATGTTAATATTATTGTCAATTCGTTTTTTCTTCTTCTTCTTCTTCTTCTTCTTCATGATCAATGAATGTATTTTAATTATCAGAGCGCAACAATGATTTTTTTTGTAATGAAAAACTATTTTTTCTAACTTATTCGCTGATTATAATTCAGAATCAAGAGAAAATGTTGAGAGTGAAAAAAAGTATAATTTGTACATATTTTAATTAGAAAAACTTATGTATATATTCTATAAATATTACAATGTTATAATATACAAAACGTTTATGGACTACATGTATAAAAAACAAATTATTCGTAAATTTCCATAATTATAAAAATATATTACCATAATTAAAATTTTAATTTTTCCATCCATCGAAATGTAAATTTAAACTTTTCATTATTGAATTTTACGTACTACTTTTTTTAAATAAGAGAACACGATTTAAAATTTTATTTTTTATTTTTTATATATAAAATATCACTGGAAAAAAATGTTTACATTTTTTTTTTCGTAAAATTTCCAAATGAAAAAAATTGTCAACTCTCGTTTTATTTTTTTTTTTTTACAATATAAGGTATAAATTTTTACAACACTATTATTCTATTTCTTTATATAAAAAATGAAGTACGAAAGCAAAAGGAATATTGTACAGAACTCTTGAATAAAAATTTTAAAAAATCAAGTTTTTGAATTTTTGTACACATTAAATTAATCAATAATATTTTTAGTCCCTAAAGGGGAAAATTTTTTTCGGTTTTTCAAACTCGATTGAATATTATGGCTAAGAGGAGAATAAGTAGTGCAAAACTGAAACCAGTGATGAAGAGGAAAATACTTTTTTTCCCGATAATATTCTTTTGAATGCTGGTCGTGTCATTTGTCCTTGTTTCTGTACTTTGACAATAAAATTCCGATGGATCTGCGAAGAAATTATTATTTTTTTTTATCATTCAAACAGATATATTATTAGAAATCGAGGGAAAAAATTGAATTTTGGAAAAGTTACAAACGATTGCAAAAAATTGATTATTTACAAAAATTCTAATACAATTTCCCGGAGAAATTTAATTATTTTTATGAGAAATTGTAGTGTTTTTATTCAATTCATTTTTTAAAGAAATCAAAAATTTTTTCAAAGAATTTTTTTTTTTTTTGGGATATTTGAATTATTCTTTGTTGGAATTTAATTATTTTCAGAAATGTAATAAAATTTTTCACTAAAATTCGATTTTCAAGAATTTTAATAAATTTAATTGCAAAATTAATTGCAATCAATTATTTTTTTAACAATATTCACCAGAAGAATTCATTTCTTTAAAAACATTTTTAATAAAATTCTTAACACGCATTCAATTTTATTTTACAAATAATAAAATTTTTCACTTGAATTCTCATTGAAATTTCTAATAAAAATTGATTTGAAAATGATTTTTAATTAAAATTTTAAAGATAACAATTAAATATGAAAATAATAATGTAAATGTTTAGAAATAATTGAACTTTGAAAAGGTTTCAAATTAAGATCTTTGAAAATCTGAAATTTTCTTGTAGAATTTTTTAAAGCAATTTTATTTGAATTACCAGAAAATACTTAATTATTTTTAAAATTAGTAATATTCTTCGCAAGAATTCAATTAATTTTATAAATAGTAAAATTCTTCGCAGGAATTTAATTATTTCAAAAACAATTTTAAATAAATTCCTCGGATGAATTCAAATATTTTTTAATATTTTCATAAAAACCATTTATTTCCTAAAATTTTAATAAATTCTTCGAAACAATTCAATTATTTTTATAAATACTACAATTTTTTAAAGGAATAAAATTATTTTTAATACAATTTAAATAAAATTACAAAAAAGAATCGATTTATTTTCAAAAATTTCCATAAAATTCAATTTCAACAAGAATTTTAAATTCTTTGAAAATAATTCAATTATTGTCAAAATATTTATTAAAAAGAAAAAAATTCATTATTTTCAAATATTTCTATAAAATTCTTTATAACAATTTAATTATTTCTCAAAATTTGCATATAAATTCTTCGAAACATTTAAATTATTTCTATAAATAGTAAAATTCTTTGCAATAATTAATTTAGGTTTATAAATAGTAATAAAAATCTTCGCAAGAATTCAATTATTTTAAATACAATTTTAATAAAATTCTTCACAAGAATTTAATAAATTTTTTAGAAGTAATTCTATTATTATCAAATTTTTTGATAAATTTCATTGCAATAATTCGATGCTTTTCGATACATTATTTTCAGAAATTTTAATAAAATTGAAATTCTTTGCAAAATTCAATTATTTTTATAAACAACAATTTAGTTATTACAAAAATTTCAATAAAATTCTTTACATGAATTTTTATTTTATTAATTTTCATTAAAATTAATAAAACTCATTGCTCAGAATTTCAATTATTTTTAATAATAATAATAATTTGAATCTAATTCCTCATAAATTATAATTATTTGTTGATAATGTTCTTTACGCGAATTCAATTTTATGAAACATTCAATTTATCCGACTAATTATTGATTTTTGCATTTAAATATGTAATTGATATTAAAGCGTAATTTTTTTTTTGCAGAAATAATTGAATTTTGAAAGGGTTCCAAAAATTCAAATCTTTGAAAATCTGATTTTCTTGAATTAATATCTTTTCTCGTGAATAATAATTGAACTTACCAACTTGTAATTCTAAATCCTTATTAATATCGCATTCTTGCACTTTTATATCCAATAGTTCACGAAGTGAGAGTAAAGATTCCTGTGTTCCTTCACCGGGGAATAAATAATCCGATAAACTGACTTTATTCCTTGGCAGTTGAATCAAAACTCTCCTCGGCGGTTCATGAAGTGTAATTGTTTCTAAAACGTTGAAAAAATTCAATTTTTAATTTTCTAAAACGTTGAAAAAATTAAATTTCTCATTTTCTAAAACGTTGAAAAAATTCAATTTTTAATTTTCTAAAACGAAAAAATTCAATTTTTAACTTTCTAAAACGTTGAAAAAATTCAATTTTTAATTTTCGAAAACGAAAAAATTCAATTTTTAACTTTCTAAAACGTTGAAAAAATTCAATTTTTAATTTTCTTTAAGAAGAAAGAAAAAATCAGTAATAATTCGAAAAATTATTAGTGAGGGAACTTTTTCGTTTACTATTTTCACCTTCGGGTGAACCGTCTTCCTCTTCAATCAAACTGTCCCAATGCATTTCCAATCGACTGGCCAGCGATCTCAATATATCCTGTTTAACAGCATTCACCGCCTCTTCGATTGTTGCTTTTTGATGGACAAACGTTCGACTCACAAGTTGACCAACCAGTCGCATCGATCCGGTGCATTCTATTGTTTGCATATTGAAGTTCTTTTGCTAAAAGAAAAATAAAATAAAATCTATTTTATAAATCTGGAGAAGCAATTTTAGACTTTATCTCTTTCTTTTTAAAAAAAGACGAAAAGTAATTTATTTATTTCTTTTAAAAAAAAGACGAAAAGTAATTTATCTCTTCCTTTTTAAAAAAAAGACAAAAAGTAATTTATTTCTTACGCAGGGAATATAGATTCCGACTTGTAGTATTTTTTTCTCCGACTCATTATCGCCACTGCTCTCCTTCTCAGCTTTCTTCTCTTTTGACAATTGTTTGCCAATCGTTTCAACAGCGGCGTCGTCTGAACGCAATTCACCTTCAATTATCACCAGTGATGAATTTATCATATTCGTCGTCTCACTGAGAATATCCTTCGAAAATAAAAGAAATTACTTTCTAAACGATTCTACTAAAAGTTTTTAAAACAAATTATTTTCATTAAATTATTAATTGAATTGTTAATTAATTATAATTCTTAAGAATTCAATTATTTTTACATAAATACAGGCAAAACAACTTGCAACTAAAACAGCAATTACTTTCGCTGAAATAGCGAAAGTATTCGTTGCAATAACTAAAAATTTCGCTAATATTGTGAATTTTATAGTTGTTCCAGGTGAAGATTTTTTTCGTCTAGTAAAATTCTTCATAGAAATTAAAATATTAGTGTCTTTTTTCTTTTTTTAATTTTTATTATCTATAAATTTTCCCCACCTGTAATTGTTTCTTCAAAGAATTCGGCGTTTTGACTCTTGAAATGGGAAACACGCGATCGAAATCAACAAGTGTCTCGAGATGATGCCACTTTGTGAATGTGGAACTAGATTGAAATTTCCAATCCACTGGTTTTAAGATATTTTTCGTGTCCATTGATTTACAGATGTATCTAAATTTTTTAAAGTTTTAAAAAAAATTTTGTTTTTAATTTTTCACTTAAATTAAATTAATGTGAATTTAATTTTTAAGGTGTGCAGATCAATTACTTTTTTGTAAGGCTGTTAAAATGCAGTAGAAGACTTTCCTCTTTGTGATTTCCATATAAGTGTGGATTAGTGATTAAATTTCTTTCAACCGACGAGAGAATTGTTTTTAATTTCTCAACAGAAGCATTCGTCGTGAATACATCCTCCGGACCAACGGTGAAAATTCCCAAAACCCACATTCCTCCGGGCAACATTCTAGTAACCTTTATTGTAAAGGAAAATGTAAATATTAAAAAAAATAATTTAAGAAAGAACATTTTTAAAAATAAATTAAAGAAAATGTAAACATTTGAAAAAATGTAATTATTTAAAAAAATTAATTTAAGAAAATTAAACATTTGAAAGAATTAATTTAAGAAAATGTAATTATTTTAAAAAATTAATTAAAGAAAATGTAATTATTTTTAAAAATGAATTTAAGAAAATGTAAACATTTAAAAGAATTAATGTAAGAAAATTTAAACATTTGAAAAAATGTGCTTATTTTTAAAAATTAATTAAAGAAAATTTAAATATTCAAAAAAATGAATTTAAGAAAATGTAAACATTTAAAAGAATTAATTTATAAACATGTAAAAATTTAAAAAAATTAATTTACAAGTATGTAATTATTTTAAAAAATTAATTGAAGAAAATGTAATTATTTAAAAAAAAATAATTAACGAAAATGTAATTATTCAACAAAATTTTTAATAAATTATTTTCAAAAATACGTGGGAAGAAATTTTAATGTAATTTTTGAAGTAAATATAGAAAAATAATTATGTAAATAGAAAAAACGCACGTGTTTTGCATGATCAGCGACCCAACTTCCGGGAATGTCCTTAATTGACTTTATAGAAGTAAATGATTCTTGGGAAACATTTAAACTTGAACCGAGTACAGATTCTTCAATTACGTCTTTTTTTGACGGCTGAGAAGTTCTTGCCAAATGAATGACAAAGTCTTTCTGTGCACAACTCTAGGAAAAAGTAAAAAAAATTAATATATTAGTAATAAATAAAATTTGATTTCCGTACAGTACAAATAGACTTTTGAAATTAATTTGAAAGTATTTTCGAACGAATTAATTGATAGAACTTTATATTATTTTCATCTCATTTATGAATATAAATATTTTTATTGTTATTATAGATATTTTTCTAAATATTATTAAAAATTTAGTGTATGATGTTTTTGTTTTTCGTTTTAAATATAATCCACTTATTTATTTCCCTTTTTTTCGGACAAGAGGCCATTTAACCAAAAGAAAGAAAATATTTCTTTTTTTTATAAATACATTAGCTTTTTATTATTATAAATTATAAACAATAATTTTTGTAAACAAGAATCTTATTTATGTAAATAATAATTCATGTATAATCAATATTTATAATATGAATTTATAATATGAATGAATATAAATTAATAATCTCAACTTTTATAATAAAAATTTTGCACAGTGATAATTTCAATCAATATTATTAACTTGAATTGTTAAATAAAGAATGAATTTAATGAATTTAATTAATTTATTTAATGATTAATGATTTAATGAACTTAAATGAAGAATTATCAAAAAAGTTTCATTTTTTCAAAAAAAAGGGCAACAGCTGCTGGTAGTTTATTTATATTTAATTTTTTTGAATAATAGAGAAAAAGGAGAAAAACTTGTCAAAAGAAACCTGTCCCAATATTAATCCTATTGTATATCCGGTAGGATTAGCGAGGGATGTTAAATAATCTAATAGATCATCGTTTGCAAAAATTGTCCTCGGCATTTTCGGTGAAAAATAATTTTTTTTAAATATTAAAAAACATCTGTCACTTTATAACTTGAAGCATACATGGAAACTGAGATTGGAAACTCTTGATTAGAAGTTCACATAAGGGGGAGATCACACTGTCACACTTCCTTCAAGTTAGGGTACTTATACAATACCTTTTTTATGGTCGCACACACAATTTCGAGATTTTTGAAGTAGAAACACTGGGTTTTTTTGGGTTAGTAAGTGAATTTCAAATGTAAAATAAAAATACACTTCTTCAGCAAAATTGTTTATAAAACTTTTGAATCGTAAAATATGAGGTGTATTTTGCAGTAAATCGAAGAGCGAAAATTTAAGTGTTTTACGCTCCTAACCCTTGTTAAAGGCACAATCACAACCTATACGTTCGGAAACTTAGCGGGAAATTTAAATAAATTCTTCAATTCCGAAAAATGTTCAACTTCTTTTTTTTCTTAATATAGAATAGAATAGATAATTTCTGGAATTGGCCTGACTAGTCGAAGCCACAAAAAAAAAGAAGAAGAAGAAGAAGAATAGATAATTGAATCCAGGTAATAAGAATTAATTATCTGGAATTGAATAGAAAATTAGTAAAAATTCGTTAAAAAAGGAGAGAACGGAACTCTTTTTCACGGCGAAGGAGAAAATTACGGAGAAAAAAGGGAATTATTGATTTCGGTAATATTACGATAAGTTTCAGATTAGATTAGAGTTTAGACCTGTCAAGAGAGTGCATGTCAACATAACTAAAATTCAATTCAATTACAAGTGTTTTGGAAAAGAAGTCTTTTTTACATTCGTATTTTTTCCAGAAGAAAAAGGTGATTTTTTTATTTAATTACTCTCCTGCCTTTCGATAGAACGAAACTATTTGTATTTGAAAGAAAGTTACAATTTTACCATTTCCACGCGTTTATATTGTCAATATTTACTTTTTTTCTATTCTTTTGCGATAAAAAATCAAGAAATAAAATTTTATACATAGAAATATTCTGAATGCGGGTAATTGTTTTCAATTTTGTTTCGTTAAAAATTGCTTTTTTAATTAATTACAAAAGGCAAGAATTTAGATTGTTTTTTTTTGTAAATAATAATCGTTTTGGAATTCTTCGGTTTCGTATTTGCAAATTAGTGTAAAATAATACGTCTAATTTATGTTTTTTATGTTTTGGAATTATATCGCTGAAATTAGAAAAAGTGAAGAATATAAATAGACGGAAAGGACGGAAATAATTTTCGTATTCCTAACCTCTTTTTTTTAAACATATGCATAAATAAAGTGCGAATGTGAAATTCGGCAAAATTAGAAAGTTCGGAAAAATGTAAGTTTTTTTTTATTTCCGTTTCGTAACTATGTTTAGTTAATGTTTTTAATTAATTAAATTCCAAAATCTATATTCATGGAATTCCTTCTAAAAATGATTTAAATTCTCGTGAAGAAATTTTTTTTAATCGTAATTAAATTCTTTTGATGAATTTCTTTGAATTTTTTTAAACTGATGGAGTTTTTTTAAAAATTTGTATTGAACATTTTGAGAGCAATTGGATTTTATGAAGAAGAATTTTATTAAAATTGTATTAAAAATAATTGAATTCTTGCGAATAACTTTATATCTATTTACAAAAAATAATTTAATTGTTACGAAGAATTTATCAAAAATTTTAGAAAATAAATTAATTTTACGTTAATATTTGAAGATTAAAATTCTTTCGAGAAATTCCATTAAAATTGTTTTGAAAATAATTAAATTTCTGCAAACGATTTTACTATTTAGAAACATAAATTAATTACTGCAAAGAATTTTATTATTAATAATAATATTTATAAGTTTATAAAAATAATTGAAATGTTTTGAAGAATTGAAGAATTTATTAAAAATTTTGAGAAATAATTAAATTATTCTAAAGAACTTTATAGAAATAAATGAAAATAATAAAATTTTTTTTCTTTTTTATAAATATTCTGACAATAATCGAATTATTTTTAAAGAATTCAAAAACTTCTTGAAATTGAATTGTATGGAAATTTTTTAAAATATTTAAATTCTTTCGTGTAATTTTATTTAAATTGGATTAAAAATCATTTAATTTTTTCAATTGTAGTATTTATATAAATAATTCAATTGTTTCGAAAAATTTATTAATTTTTTTAGGAAATAAATGAATTTTATGAAAATATTCAAGAATATTTGAATTCATCCGAGGAATTAAATTAATTTTTGAAAATAATTGAATTCCTGAAAAGAATTTTACTATTTCTAAACATAATTGATTAATTGCGAAGAATTTTACTAAATTTAAAAAAATTAATGAATTGTTTAGAAGGATTTATTAAAATTTTAGAAAAAAATGGAATTTTTTCGAAGTGTGTTAAAATTATATTTCTAAAAATTGATCCCCTTAATTCAATTAAAACTGTTTTAAAAATAATTTATTTTTTGTACAGATTTTATTACTTAAAAAGAATAATTCAATTGTTTGGAAGAAATTAAATAAAATTTTAGAAAAGTATCGAATTCTTTCGTGAAATTTTACTGAATTTTTCAAAATATGAACGGTAATAATTAATTTTGTACTAAAGTGAATTTTTAAAATTTTGACTATGAAATTATTTGGAAAAATTTATATTTGAAACTAAAAAATTTTGTAATTTGCATAACAACAAATTGAATAACACGTTCTGCGTGTCGCGCGCGTAATATTTGCTAGTTTTTTGTAATAAACATTTAATTATTGATTTTTATGAAAATAATGAAATTTTTGCAAAGATTTTACTATTTAAAAAAGTAATTGTATTTTTTTTATAAAGAATTTGTGAAAATATTGTTTAAAATAATTGAATATTTGCAAAAAATTTTCTATTAATAAAAAATTGAATTCTTTTAAAGGATTTATTAGAATATTAGAAAATAATAATAGTAATAATAATAATTGATAGCTTCTTTCACTTTTGATATTAATAACAATTTAATGTTTTCAAGGCTTTATTAAAATTTTGTTACAAATAGTTGAATTATATTTGAAAGGATTTATTAAAATTTTGTTAAAAATAGTTGAATTATATTTTAAAGGATTTATTAAAATTTTGTTAAAAATAATTGAAATATTTTAAAGAATTTTGTAAAATTTTAGAAACTTTGCTTCGAAGAAAACTGTGAGGAGGTAAACTTTCCCGATGAGTTAAGAGACGAAAAGTTAAGAAAAGGAAGGAAAAAGGAAAAATGGAAAACTCGGAAGTTGAGGACGATGTGGAAATTCCAGACGACAATACGTTCGATCAAACTTTACCAGCGAGTCACTCCTACCTGGGCAATAACCTCGAGGAACTCCGAGGTCGCACCCATCTCGATGAGGGAATCTACATAAATTTACCTCTCCTGATAAAAAAGTCCGTCGTCCTTTTCCCCGGACAAACTCTCCCCTTGACCGTCTTCGATCGACCCACGATTGAAATGCTCCAGCAGTGCATCAACAAAAACCGAATATTCGGCCTCGTTTGTCTCGACTACGATAAACTGATAGCCAGCGGCACCACGGCCGAGATCTACGAGTACATCGAGGGCTCGCCAATCGAGGGCTTTCGCATCAAGGCGAAAGGTCGTCAGCGCTTTAAAATCCTCCGCACCACGCAGAGTTACGGGAAATTCTCCGCCAACGTGAAAATAGTTCCCGAAATCGATCTCGGTCTTCCACTCTGGGAGTCGCGTTGTCGTTCATCGGACCATCTCCGCCAACAGTCGTCGCCACCCTTGCGAGAGAGAATCGAGCGTCTCGACGCCATTTCCACCCCGTGGCCATCGTGGCTCCTGAAGCGCTACGACATCAATAAATTGTCGGAAAAAATCCGCCTCCACGTCGACTTCATCAAGAAACGAGGCAGCCACGTGCCCGAGGATCCCACCGAACTCTCCTTCTGGGTCGGGCAAAATCTCCCCCTCAACGACAGCAAACGAATCGCGCTGCTCAACTACGACAGTGCAATTCCGCGTCTGCAGAAGGAAATCAATTATCTCGTCAGGGATCGTTGCTTCGTGTGCAACAAGTGTAATCTGTTCATTGGCAAGCAGTCGGACATGTTCCCGATGAATCGCGAGGGACCCCAGGGCACCTACTGCAACTTGAGTGGAATTCTCCACGAGACTGTGACACTCTACAAGGCGAAGAACTTGACTCTGAGTGACGATGAGCCGTCGGCGGAGTATTCCTGGTTCCCCGGCTACGCCTGGACGATTGTCTCCTGCCAACAGTGTCGCAATCACATGGGATGGCTCTTCACCGCCGTGAATAATAATTTACGGCCCAAGTCCTTTTGGGGCCTCACGAGGCGGGGCTTGAGTTCGAAACGCATCATGACGGAAGACAAGTATGAGGAGAGGCTCGATCGGAGCGATTCCGACACGGATTATTATAGTTCTTAGAATTTTTTTTCATTATAATAGATATATTGTGAATTAAATATACTTTTACAATTGTAATGTTAATGAATTAGTTTTCTTATTCCGTCCCTTTCTCTTCTCGAATCGAAAAACTGTTCTATTTGCTCCAGACGGTAATTTTTACTATATTAATCAACATTACGAAGTAGAACCATGGCTAACAAAAAAGAATTAGTTAATTTAAGTGATGAAAATTATGATATAATAGATAATAAAAATGCAATATTGAATAATGATCATATGCATGAATTTCAAAAGCTTAAACTGTGAACAGATTGCAATTAATTTCCGCAAAAAGTATCAAAACGTAGATTTTAAACTAAAAAATAGTATTTTTAGTAAAACAATAAAAAAATAGTTCTTTAATTAATAAAAAACATTCAAAAAAGTAGTTCCAGATTTTAAAAAATGGTAAAAACGTTGCTATCGAAAAATTAAAGTTCAAGACCAAAAAAAAATCATTTTATCCATTTCGCAAAACAGACGAATTCTATTTTTTTATTTTCCCAATTTTTAATTAAAAAAAAATATTTACTTCTTTCTAACTCTACTGCTAAATAAATTCAATTTCTGCAAACAATTTTATTATTCGTGCGCAATAATTTAATTCTTGCAAAAAAATTTTAAATTATTGATTTTTTTCGACTAATTTTATACGTATTCAAAATTTAAATAATTAAATACCAAAAAATTCGATTAAAATTTTTTAACGTAATTAAATGTCTCTGTGGCATTTTATTAATTTCTTTTTGAAAATAATATTCAATTCCTAAGAAAGTATTAATTATTATTCGTGAAAAGAATAAATTAAATACGTGTCTAAGAAAATTTTTACAAAAAGTTCTTTCAATAATTGAATTTTAGAGAAAAATTTTCATTGTGAAAATAATGAAATTCGTGAGACGAATTTTAATACAATTTTTCGAAATAATTAAATTTCTGCGAAGAAATTGAATACTTTGGAAAATAATTATTTTCATTGTCGAATACTGTTAATTATAAAAATAGTTGAATTTTGTAAACAAGTTTATTAAAATTTCGGAAAAAAATTTAATTTCCGGGTGAAATTTTGTAATTTATCAAGATAATTGAATTTTTTCCGAAGAATTGCATTAAAATCTTTGAAATAATTAAATAGAAATCAAAAAGAATTTCAATAAAATATAAATTAAAATTTAAAAAAAAAAGTTTTACAGATTTAATAAATAGAAAAAAATTCAACTTTTTTCAAATTTTAATTTAAAACTTTGTCAAAATTCAATTATTTGTAAATTTTACAAAATAACAATTTTAATATTCAATTCTTATCTAGAATTTAAAAAAAAATTAATTTTCTAAACTTCTCAAAGAATGAATTTAAAATTATTCTTAAAACAATTGAATTTTTAAAATAATTCTATTATTTAGAAAAATAATTAAAATCTCAAGTAGAATTACATTGAAATTTCTAAATTAATTGAATTCCTGATAAAAGTTTTATCAAAATTTTTGAAACTAATTGAATTTCTGAGAAAAATTTCATTCCAAATCCAGAAAATAATTGAATTTTAGCGAAGAATTTTATTAAATTTTTCTTGAAAATAATTGAATTCTTGAGAAGAACTTCATTAAAATCTGCAGAAAAATTATTTCAATATTTTCGTAAATAATTGAATTATTACAAACAATTAAGAAAAAAAGATTTTTTAAAATAATTAATTTTCTCAAAGAATTGAGATTAAAAACTTTAATTCTAGCATGAATTTTATTATTTATGATTGTAAGTAATAAAAATTTATTTCTTGAAATTCGTTTGAAAATAATTGAATTCTGCAAATGATTTTTATTGAAATTCCACAAAATAATTAAATTTTGGGAATTTTTTTCTTTTTCATCGACATAATTGAATTCTTTCGAAGAATTTTTATTATTTTTCTTCATAAGAATTTTATAAATGTTTTAAATAATTAATTTTTTTGAAATACAATAAATATTATGAAAAATTTATTTTAAATTATTGAATTTTTCAATTTAATTCAATTCAAATGGTATTAAAAATAATTGAAATTCTTCGATGAGTTTTTTAATGAAAACAATTGACTGTTGCTTATAAGTTTTTAACAAAAAATTTTTTTTAGATTGAATTTCCATGAAAAATATCATTAGTGAAAGTAATTGAATTATTGTAAAGAATTGTATTAAAATTTTGTTAAATAATTTTTTTTATTCATTGAATTCGTCTGGGAAGATTATTATTAATGAAAATAATTGAATATAATTCGATTTTAGTCCGAAATCCGAAATTAATATTGGATGGGAAAAAGTATTTTCAAAAACCAATTATTTACATAGATTACATTCAGCAAAAATTTATTTTCAATAAATAAATATTTTTTTTCAATCTCTTGACATATATTTTTAGTATCATGTATATATTTATATTAAATAGGATTTGATTTAAATTTTAAATACACATTGATTCCATTTAATAGGAAAGTTTTTGGAAATTAAGTGGTTTTTTTAAAAAGAGATTACACAGAAGAGAAGAGGAAAAAAAATATTTGTATACGCGCATTTTTGTATCTAAAATATAGTATATATATGTAGAGACTTTTTTTATAATTTTTAACACTAAAATGGAATTTTCAGTGCATTTTCTTTATGGCATTTAGAGGCAGTCACAATTATTTTTTCATTTATGGGAAGAATTGGTTTTGTTTTTTCAGTCAAGAGAAATATTAAGTTCGACACATAGAATTTTCTTTTTATCTTTTGGTATTTCCATTTCTTTCTCGCGGGATTTTATCAACTCCTTCCACGAGGCAGGAACTTGCGACTCTTTCAGATGCTCCTTTAACTTATCTGCAAATAGTTTTTTTTATTTAATTTATCATTTTTTGTGTCACGCTCCGAAGAAAGTAGAGTATTTCAATTATTTTCTTAAATAATGAATTTCTTCTGAAAATTTCAATTATTTAAAAAATTAATAACATTTTTCTGTTATTTTCTATTTATTATTAAACATAGAGTTAACAATTTTAACTACAACCTGTAATTTTTTTGCTTCTTTCTTCGGAGTGCGAAATGATCTCAATTTTAAATTAACGTTTTCAATTAATTTCCGAGTGATAAAATTGAAAATTTATTAGAATAATAATTATTGTAACTATTATTATTACCGGATTTGACGAGATTTACTGTAAGGGAGACGGAATTGTAAATAATTGGCGGCTCGACAGTTGGCGCGCTCTCCTTGATAAATCGAAACAATCCGTGGCCAATATTCGCGTCAATGAGAAATTTCTCCGATTCAGCGAGACAAATTGCAGTGATGATATTTAAACTCAATAGAGCTTCGTTCTGCATTAATGGATGCTTGGAGTTGAGCATTTTCACCAATCTCTTCACTCCGTCGTTATTTATCAATGTCAACACGACTTCCTTGTCTCTGGGGAAAAAAAAGAATTTGATTCTTATAGATTTTGTCTATTTGGAAAAAATTCTAATTTGTGTCTGGAAAAGAAGGGAAAAATACCGGCTGTTAATTATTAGCCAGGCTAATAAACGATTCGCCTCGCCTTGCACGCCGGGATGATCTTCCGTTCCCGACCATTCGACAGCTTTTTCCATTAGTCTCGAATTCTTTCCCAATAAAATCGCCGCATTCTCTAAATAGAGAAAAATAGTTCATAAAACTACATAAATTCTTAAAAAAATAATCAAAAAACATTAATAAAGAAAAAATTAATATTACTGATAAATAAAGAAAATAAAGAAAATAATAATAAAGAAAATTTGTTGCTTTTAGTTTTCAAATTACTCCTTTACAATTTTCGGCCATTTTGATAACATTTAATTTACTAACTGAAAATTTGCAATTTTTCTGAAAAGAAAGAAATTAGAAATAAAATTAAAAATAAAAAAAATACAATTAAAAACAAAAAAATAAATAAAATCTAAAATTGTAGAGAAAAAAAATACGAACGCTGTCCGCCGATGACGATTCGAAGTGTTCCGAGAAGTTTGAAGACAACCGGAAACGTTGGAATGTCGAGCATTGGCATGAGAATTTCAATGAGTCCATCGTTGAGAACTTGCGACTTGTTTGTCGGCGAAATGACGAGATTTCTCATCGCACTGAGGAGATCGTGTTGAAATCGAATGTCACCGCATTTGTCACTGTTTTTGTTGATTAATTTCAATAATTTCTTGTGAACGCCCTCGACGACCATTGATTCGCAGTGCTTATCGGCTCGGGCGAAATTTCCCATCGCCAAAACGGCCGTCACTTGGAGATCCTCGTCACTATTCTCCAGCCAGTCGACCAGCTTTTTGTAAACATAGCCCTCGCTATTCTTGTACAGTAGATTCATACTCTCGTCTGTTAATTTGTATTTATTCGTTTAAATTTACAAAAAACAAAGTAATTAATATAATTATTTCATTAATTTTCTTATTTTAATTATTTTCTTATTTTAATTATTTTATTATTTTAATCATTTTACTATTTTAATTATTTGATTAATTCAATTACTTATTATTTTAATTATTTTATTATTAAATGTAGAATCTCACCTCCAGTTAGGATTAAAACAATCAAATTGCAAGCGACTTTCAGTACTGATCTTGTTTCCTCATCCGTACAACGTGGTCCATGCTTTTCCAGGAGTTTAAGAAGCAATTCGCAAACGCCAACTTTGGCTAAAAGTAATTTTGCATTCTCTGCAATTTATGAGAAAAAGAGAAAAAAATTATTACAGAAGGTGAAAATTTTACCCAATAAAAAAGTGGAAAAAAATATAAAAAATAATTCACCGTCTTCCGCCTGTCCGTGAAGAATTTCTAAGCACATTTCAGAAAATTCGGACGAATTGTCACTGCTGAGAATTTCGACTAAAATATTCGCGAGCCTCTCGTTGAGAAATTGCACGTCGATATCGTTCAAAACGCCCAGAATTAAAAGTACTTGCATCGCTGCCTCACGACTTGCAGTGCCGTCGATTTCCAATATTTTGCAAATTACAGGAACAACCTCGCTTTTTATCACCTTAAAAGAAAGTTCGGTTCAGAATACTTAAAACTAAAAGAAGTAAAAGACGAATAAAATTATTATTTTATTTTAATTATTCATTCAATTTAATTATTTAAAAGAAGTTAAAAGAATTAAAATTTAAATTTAAAAGAATTAAAAATCGAATAAAATTATTATTTTATTTTAATTATTCATTCAATTTAATTATTTAAAAGAATTTAAATTTAAATTTAAATTAAAACTTAAAAGAATTAAAAATCGAATAAAATTATTTTATTTTTATTATTCATTCAATTTAATTTAATTAATTATCATCAACGTGTCTTTCTTACAGTTGAAAAAAGTTAAATACCTCCTTATCGATATTATTTTGGTCCACGAGGAAATTTAACAAAAATCCAGCCCCCACGTTTCTTAAAAAATCCGCTCCCTCCTTGTTGCCAAATTCAATTCCTCTCTCGAGAACCTTTAAAATATGTTTCAATCCCTCCATCTCTTGAATTAACGTTTTGCCTTTCACTGTTGAGCAAAAAGTGAAATTAAATAACACTAATTATTTAATAACTAAAAATAATTTTTTTTTAAACTAAAATACATTTTTTTTAAACTGAAAATAATTTTTGTTACTATTACTAATTTAATTTGTTAATTCATTGTTTCTTTACCATTTTCGTAACAAATATTTCCAAGTGCCCTCGAGACCTGAATAAGAGTTTCCAAATTTTGCGATTGCAAAAGTTCTATCAATGTTCTAACTAAATCCTCCCTTGTGCATTTTTCTCTTCCACTTTCAGTCTTTGCAATTTCGGCAATAGTTTTTGCAGTCTTTGTTGCAATTGTTTCCGAATTTATTGTTAATAATTTCAGAAAAATTTTGTCTGTTATAAATTCTACATTCTCTGCAAAAGAAGAAGACAAGAATGCAATTATTGAAAAAAAAATTTCAAAAAATTCACTTATTTACTAAATTTTTAAAAATTATTCGAAAAAATTCAATTATTTTCTAAATTTTAAAAAAATTTGTCGAAAAATTCCATTATTTTCTAAATTGTTAAAAAATTTGTCGAAAAAATTCAATTATTTTCTAAATTCTGAAAATTCAATTATTTTCTAAATTTTTAAAATACTTGTCAAAAAAATTCAATTATTTTCTATATTGTAAAAAGTTTGTCGAAAACATTTAATTATTTTCTAAATTTTTAAAAATTATTCAAAAAAATTCAATTATTTTGTAAATTTTTAAAACTGATTTTAAAAAATTCAATTATTTTCTAAATTTAAAAAAAATTCGTCGAAAAAAGTTCAATTATTTTCTAAATTTTTAAAAATTCAATTACTTTCTACATTGTAAAAAATTTGTCTAAAAAATTCAATAAGTTTCTAAATTTTTAAAAATTATTCAAAAAAATTCAATTTTTTTCTAAATTAAAAAAAAATTTGTCGAAAAAAGTTCAATTATTTTCTAAATTTTTAAAAATTATTCAAAAAAATTCAATTATTTTGTAAATTTTTAAAAATTATTTTAAAAAAATTCAATTATTTTCTATATTTTTAAAATACTTGTCGAAAAAATTCAATTATTTTCTAAAATTTTTAAAATTCTTGTCGAAAAAATCAATTACTTTCTAAATTGTAAAAAATTTGTCGAAGAAATTCAATTATTTTCTAAATTTTTAAAAATTATTCAAATCAATTCAATTATTTAAAAAAAATTTGTAATTTATTCGAAAAAATTCAATTATTTCCTACATTTGAAAAAAAATTTAATTAATTTCCAAATTTTTAAATATTATTCGATAAAGTTCAATTATTTTCTTATTTTTAATAAATTTGAAGGTTTTAAATACAATGAATTTTAAAATTGAAAATATTTGAAAAAGAAATTTTTTACAAATATTAAGTAACAAAAAAGCAATTTTTTTTTCTTAAATACGTAAAAATGTCGATTAATTTTCGTCGATTACCTGTTTTGTCGTCAGTTTTACTAATATTGACCAATGAATCGAGAATTTCTGTGATATTCACAATATTACAATCCTGATAATCATTTTGCGTTAAAGTTGCTTCCTTCAAATCTTGAATGAATTTTCCAATCTGATTTTTTGCCGTTTCTAAAAGAAAACGAAAATAAAAACAGAAAAAGCAATGTATTTTTATTGAAATAAAATTTTCATCAAAGTTTACTGTAAAGAAAGATTTGTTAACTAAGTAATAAAAATTATTATTTATAAAGAAATAAAACGAATTCGTAAATAAAAATTATTCAAAAGAATGATAAAAATGATTAACATTTAAGGAAATCATTATAATTATTAATGAACGATTATAGAAAAATATTTATGAAATTAATAAAAAATATTCAATGAATTGAATGATAAAGTTTATTAACAATTATAGATAAATTATTAAAATTGTTGAACGGTTGAACGATTACAGAAAATTATTTACCTTCCATTATTTCACTTGTGGTCCTTGTGATTCAACTTTCCAAATTTTGATTTTTTAATTCCCTGAACTTAATTTTATCACTACATAGCTGAACTATTGTTTCTATTTTGTTTTAAACAATATTCCCAATTTTGTGCCTGTTATTAGTTATCATTTTCATTCACTTTGTTGAATTATATATTTTGTTGACAGTCACTTGACAATTAAAAATAACCTTCAAAAATATATTTACGCGAACTAGATGCTTTTTTACTGCATATAAAAACTAAACATTAAAAATACAATGCTTATTTAAAATATATACTTTATATAAAAAAAATTCTCTTTTAAAAAAATATATTTTTTGTATAAACGTCATAAACGTCCTAGTCTTGTCTTCTATGTCGGTTATATTACCAAAAAGAGAATATAACCGTTGGTAAATTCTCGGAGAATTTTTCCCTTTCTGAGATGAAAAAAAAAACATGTTCTGTAATTGAATGAATTGAATTCATAAAGAATGTGTATTATGATACTATTTTTAGTTTCATTCCTAACTATGATAAATTATGTAAAATAATCTAAAGCATCTGAATTATTCCAAGTCTTGTAATTTTTAGGTCAAAAAGGGAAAAATTGAAATTTAAATTCATTGAATTTTTAACATAACCTCACTTGTTGACTATAACAGGGTTGGATCGCTCTTGAAAAGTGAAACTAAAGATTGGTTCATAGTGCAAAAAAATCTAAAAAGAACAAAAGCGACATCAGTTTTTCAGCATTTTGCCGCAAATTTTGGAAACAAAACTGCACTCATCGAGTTATTTACCCCTTCCACGAGAGTTGTCAAATATTGTAAATTCCCAAACACGTGATTTACCATTGTTTTTAATTTGACATTTATACGGAATATATACAGAAAGGCGAAAGCGGCAAAGAATATCCTATATATACTGATAAATGACGTTCAACGATTGATTCTGTACATACAGACTAATATTACATCAACTGCGATATTTTGTTTTCTCCTCAAAATATACACTTCTGAAAAAAAGGTATGTAACATATTTTTTTCTCATTAACACATTTTTTTTCTCTCACTAGTTTCATGTTAATTTCGAAAATTTCACAAGTCATTCATTAGCTTTTTCTACACGCAGTTTTTATTAGTATAGAATCTCAAAAAACTATATGAATAATTTGAGGTTAAGTTTTATATAGACTTCCTATACTATAATCGCTTTCCTACAATATATACGCAAATAAAAATTCTACATTCATGACTTGCAGTTATTTTAAAAGAAGAGATAACATAATTTCGTAATTGTAAAGGAATTCGTTTACTTAAAATATAATTGAATGTGAAAAAGGGATTTTTTTTCTTTCTAGAGAAAATGAACGAAAACGGAGAGAGTGAGGCTAAAATTATGACGAATGGTTTCGAGAAAAATGGTAAATTTGGTTGAAATTGTTTTGTGGAATTGGTGAAATTTTTCGTTATTGAGGAAAAAGTTTCTTTTACAGATGTTGAGAAGGAAGTAAATTCAATGTCGTTGAACGAAACTGGTACTTATTTATTTATTAATTAGTTATTAATGTAGATTAATTATTAATCTTTTTTTATTTTTATTTATTTTTATTTTCACCTTCTTTATATATATATTTTGAAAACTTTGTTTACAGAACCAGAGGAAGTTGAAATTCCAGTGCCTTGGGGTCACATTAGTGGTAAAGTTTCACTCTTTGTATTTTTCCCTTACATTTTGTTTTCTATTTTATTGTCTATTGTTTACTTTTTCGGTTTATATTTTTGTTTTTCTTATCTTTGTGAAAATTTTTTGTTTATTACACGCTCTCAAAGTTCATGGCACGAACGAAGCATATTTTCATTATATTCAATTAGAATTATCTTTGTTTCGCATTTTTTTGCATTTTCTTTTCGATATTGATTTTTTTAAAAGATGAACAATGCGATATTTCCACGATAAAGAATATTGATTTCTTACAATGTTAGATTTGATTTATTTAAATTTATTTAGGTTTATTTAGAATATTTTTAATATTTATATTTATTTTTCTTTCTTATTGTTTTATTTACAAGGAAAAGGTTATTTTTTTATTCTAAAAACAGAATTTGCGCTCATCTACTGAAATTTACTATTTACTACTTTTTTACGTTAAACAAACAAAATTTTTATACAATTTTTCACAGTAATTCAATTATTTTAAAAAATAATAACTTTTTTCACTGAAATTCAATTCTTTTTATACATTTTAATAAAATTTTTCGAAATGTAATTATTTCAAAAAAATAATAAAATTTCCTACAGAAATTCAATTCTTTTTAAAAATATTTTCACAAAAATTTAATTATTTTTCAATATTTTAATAAAATTGACAGAATTAAAAAATTAATTAATTAATATCAAAATTTTCCGAAAAATTCAATTATTTTATAAAGAAGTTTGACATAATTTGTTAATTAAAATGTAAAAAATTGTAATCAAATTTTTTCAAATAATTGAATTATTTTGCAAAGAAATTCTATTAAAATTCATCGTAGAAAATTAATTTAATTTCAAAAATTTCAAAAGATTTGCAAAAATTCCATTATTTTCAAGTTTTTAGAAATTCTCGTTAAAAATTCAATTATTCAATTGAAACAATAAAATTATTCTCAAAAAATTTAATTTAAAAAGATTTCAAAGTTTTTAATCAAATTCTTGGCAAAATTTTAATTATTTTCATAAATTATAAAACACTATAAAAAATGTAATTATTTTCAAAAAAAAAAATAAAATTCACTGCAAGAATTTTAATATTTCCAAAAAAAATAATATTCACTGCAAGAATTTTAATATTTACATAAATCACAAATCTCTTCTCAAGAGTTTAATTATTTTCAAAAATAATAAAATTTTCTACAGAAATTCAATTCTTTTTGAAAATATTTCCACAAAACTTAAATTTTTCAATATTTTGATAAAATTGATAGAATTAAAAAAAACTTATTAATTAATATCAAAATTCTTCGAGAAATTCAATTATTTTATAAAGAAATTTGACATAATTTGTTAATTAAAATGTAAAAAATTGTTATGAATTTTTTCCAAATAATTTAATTATTTTGCAAAGAAATTCTAATAAAATTCTTCGTAGAAATTTCATTTAATTTCAAAAATTTCAAAAGATTTCCACATATTCAATTATTTTCAAGTTTTTAGAAATTCTCGTCAAAAATTCAATTATTAAATTGAAATAATAAAATTATTCTCAAAAATTTAATTTAAAATGATTTCAAAGTTTTCAATAAAATTCTTGGCAAAATTTCAATTACTTTTTAAAAAGACTTTCTCAGTTCAATAATTTTTTATATTATTTGAAAAAAGTTTGACAAATGAATTCAATTAGTTTTTGAATATTTACATTCTTTTTATGAATAACAAAATTCGTGGCAGGAATTTAATTTATTAAATAAGAAAGAAGTAATTATATTTTTGTGGAAAATTAAGAATAAATCGGAAAAATAAAAATAGAAAAAATTTATATAGAAAAAATTAAATAGAGAAAAAATTTATTCTCTGTTTTTTAAAGTTTCTAAAACGAGTTTTTTTGTCGTCAAGTTTAATTTTTCGATATCTAATTTCTTTATCACTTTTTTTTAGTACAAAAACTAATTTTTTGTAAAATAGTTTCGAATTAACACTTTTCGAAAATTAATTATCGAGTGCGAAGTCTAAAGTTTTTTTCTTTCTGGAAGGTAAAAAAAGAAAGTATTTTTTTTCGTTCATTTTTCGATTTGAAATTGCAAAAATTCAGGTAAACGATGGGGACCAAAAGAAAAGCAACCGATTTTGATGATTCATGGTTGGCAGGATAATTCGGGATCATTCGATCCTCTCGTTCGTTTAATGCCACCGGAAACGTCAATTTTAAGTATCGATCTTCCTGGACACGGTCATTCCGCTCATCTTCCAAATGGACAATTTTACTATATTATGTGGGACGGTCTTGTCTATCTTCGTAGAATTGTTAAATACTTCAAATGGAACAAGGTTAGCAAGCGAGAAAAGAAAATTTAAAACGCAAACAAATATTTTTTGCTTTTTACAAAATTAGCAAAAACTTTCGCCTTGTCAAAAACAGAACTTGCTTCAAATAAAGAAAATTTTTGTGATTCTGAAAGAAAAGAAAAACTAACAAATTAATTAATATCACTGTAGCTATTATTAATTGTCAAATGAAAAAGAAATAATTAACAATTCTTCGCGAGTTATAATTTTTCAAATTTTTTGGAATAAGTATAAAATTTATCTTTTTTTTAAATTACTTTTTTCGGGTTTGTGATATGTTTTCGAATTTCCGGAGAAAAAAATTGCCTTTCGCTGCTACTTTGTTTCATTTTATTTTCGCCTTCATTGTTCATTGTTTTTATTTCTAAATTGTTATTGCCTTATCTGTTTAGAATTGCCTGGAATTTTTTCCTTCACTATATTTGTGCTTTTAAATGTCCATATTTTATTATCTATTTTTTCTATTTGTGTCACTTTTGCACTTTTAATTATAATTCTTTTTTTAATTTTTAGGTGTAATTTTAACGCAAAGTTCCTTTAATTTATTTAATAATAATAATAATAATCGTCAATTCTTTGATTTTATTTTTTTTTAAATAAGAAAAGTATTTTTCAAAATATTCTTCTATTAAAGAACTGAATTTATCATTTTTATTTCTTTTTGTTTTAAAAATGGCAAAATATTTTTCTAGTAAAGAACTAATTTTATGATATTTATTTCTTTAATGTTTTTTTTTCTTTTGATTCTAAAAATTGAAAAGAAATATTTTTCTATCAAAGAACTAATTTTATAATTTTACTTTCTTTGATTCAGAAAATTACAAAATTGGAAAGAAAAATAGTGAATTTGCTTCAGAAGGAAAAATTATTGAAAATTGATTAATTTTGTGTTTCTTTGTTTTTGAAGGGGCAAAAAAATTTTTCGTAAATTGAAAAAGAGGGATTTTGAAGAAAAAATAATGAAGAAATGAATAAATAAATAAATGCTTGTCTGCAGGCAAATGGTGGGGTTCGAAGGGAATCCAGCCGATTGTGGCGTTACATGGGCGACAAGATAATGCAGGAAGCTTCGATAAATTAATGTCACTTTTGCCTAAAAGTATTTCTGTATTGTGCTTGGATTTACCTGGCCACGGGCTCTCGTCCCATTATCCAAGGGGACAGTCCTATTATGTCCACTGGGACGGTATCGTCTTGCTTCGGCGAATTGTTCGTTACTATAAATGGAAAAAGGTTAGCGAACCCAGAGAAAAACAAAAAAAAAATTAAATAAGCACGAAAAAAGCACGAAAACATTTAATAACTTGCTATTCCAAATTTTAAAAAATAACTAACAAAAGTGAAAATTATTAATTTACAAAAAAAGGGGGCAAAATATTAACAAACGCGAAAGTTGTTAATTTCTTTCCAAAAAAGGAGAAAAAATTAACAAAAGCGAAAATTGTTAATTTTTTTCCAAAAAAGGAGAAAAAAATTAACAAACGCGAAAATAGTTAATTTTTTTCCAAAAAAGGAGAAAAAAATTAACAAACGCGAAAATTATAAATTTTTAGAAAGGAGAAAAATTAACAAAAGTGAAAATTATTAATTTCCAAAGGGAGAAAAATTTAACAAAAAAAAAAGAAAATTTAGAATTTACAAGGGAAAAAAACTTAACACAAAGGGAGATATTTACAGGAGGAAAAAAATTAACAGTAGAAAAAAATCCGGGAGTAAAAAAAGACCAACTCTCGGGGAAATTTTCAAAAATAAAATTCTAATGGCAATTTTTTAAAAGGAATTTAGAAAAAATAAGAGAAAAAAAAATAATAATGATAAAAAATTAACGCTATGGCACTTTTTTCTTTTTTTTTGCAAAGTAATCACAAATTCTCTGTTTTGAAGCGAGTATCTGTTAGCTTACTGACAATGAGCTTATATTATGAATGCATGATCATTATGAGGGCTTTCATTTATAAATAATAATGTTACCGTAACAATGCATTGTTTACATATTTTGCAAACTAAGAAAACCTAACAATGTGTTAATCAGCATTTTATACTAATTTTTCACGTAAAGAATTTTTTTTTCGCTTTTCGGTAAAAGACGAACATTTTTTTCTAATTTTTTCATTTTTTTTTAAATTCAAAAAATTTAATTTTTTTTTAAAATTTTTCATAAAATTTAATTTTTTTTTAAAATTTTTCATAAAATTTACTATAAAATAATTATTCAGCATTTTATATTTTTCATTAACTAATTTCTTTAATGACGAAACGAATTTTTGTTTTTTCTCTTTTTTTTCGGCAAAAAACGAATATTTTTTTCTAATTCGTTCATTCGTTTTTCTTTTATACTAATTTCTCTTATAAAGAGTTTTTTTTCTCTTATTCATAAAAAAACTTATCAAACTCTTATTCAAATATAATTATTCTTTGATTTATGTTTATTTTTTAATAATTTGTACAAATTTTTCTATAAACTAATTAATCAGTGTTTTATATTTTTCATTAGCTAATTTCACTCATAAAGAAACGAATTTCTATTTCTAAAATTTTGAATGTTTAATTAAATGAACGACAAATTTTTTTTTATTTTGTTAAAATTCGAAATTTGTTAGAAAATATGTTTTGGGGTAATTAAAAAAATTAATTCCTTTCTATAAATGTTGAATTATTTTTTCGTCAAATTTAATTCTGGTAATTTTGGAAAAAATATTTAAATAGAAAACTTATTTCGTTCATTTCAACATTTAAAATTTTTAGGAATGTACGAATTTTTGTTTTTTTCTTTTTTTTCGGCAAAAATCATTTTTTTGCCGTTTTGTTTAAAAATGTTTTTACAAACATTTTTTTCTAATTGTTTTTTTTAGAATTTGTTTTATACAAATTCTGGTAATTTTGGAAAAAATATTTAAATAGAAAACTTATTTCGTTCATTTCAACATTTATAATTTTTAGGAATGTACGAATTTTTGTTTTTTTCTTTTTTTTCGGCAAAAATCATTTTTTTGCCGTTTTGTTTAAAAACATTTTTTTCTAATTGTTTTTTTTAGAATTTATATAAAACATTGGATAAAATAATTAATCAGTATTTTATATTTTTCATTAACTACATTCTCTCATAAAGAAACGAATTTTTGTTTTTTCTCTTCTTTTCGGTTGAAAACGAGAAATTTTTTCTAATTAACTTTTTTTTGTTATAAAAAAAAAAGAAAATAATAAATAAGACAAATAAAACGAAAACATTCGGATTGTTCTTTGATAATTGTCGTATAAAGAGATATTTTTCGGAAAAATTAATTCTTTTTTTGGCTATTTTTGTAAATATTTTTCCAAGAAAAGAATATTTTTTCTAAATTATATTCTCCGATTTTTTTCTTGATTTTATCTCGTCTCGCTCTTGTTTTCAGGTGAAATTAATCGGCCACTCATTGGGCGGAGCGATTTCGTTTTTGTACGCAGCATCCTATCCGGACGAGGTTGAATATTTGATAAGTTTGGACATTGCGAGTCCAAGTGTTCGTGACATTACGAAATCGGTGGAAATCACTGGCACTTATATCGATAGATTTTTGAAATACGAGGATTTGACGCTGGACTCGGTGCCTTGCTATAATTACAAGGAAATGATTGACATTGTCGAGACGGCGTACAATGGGGACATTACGAGAGAGAGTGCGGAGATTTTAATGAAGCGAGGAATGCAACCGGCTCCGATTATGAATCAATACTATTTCCGTCGTGATCCACGATTGAAGGTGAATTTTTGCCGACAATTTTACTTTCTTCTTTCTCCATTTATTTCTGCATTTAATCATTATTTCTGTATTTTTCTCAATTTTTAATTTTCTTTTTTTCCTCTTTTGCATTCTCTCCAAAGGAAGCCTTGTTAATATTATTTTTTTTTTATTTCTGTATTTATTAATTAAAATAAATAAAATTCTGTATTTTTCTCAAGTTTTCAACTTTTAAGGACTTTTACTATTCACTTTATTTTAATATTAATATAAACATTAGTTTTCTTTTTAGTTTGCAACTATCGATAATAAAGGGAGTAAAATATTTGTTTCTTTATTTTACTAAAATATTAAATTATTATTATTATTATTATTATTATTTTCAAATATTTAATGAAAATTCTTCGAAACAGTTAAATTACTCTTTTCGACAATTTCAATAAAACTCGACGTAAGAATTAAATTATTTTCATAAATATAATAAAAAGATTCTATTAATATTCTCAACAAAATTGAATTATTTTTTTACAAAATTTTGGTAAAATTCTTTAAAAATCTATAATTAAATAAAAATTTGTCATTCAAGGTTTCACTATTGGGAATGCTGTCAATGGATCTCGTTTTGGCGTTCGCGAGAAAAATTAAATGCGCCTATCTTAATATTCGCGCAGTGCCTGGCTTGAGATTCGAACAACCAGAAGCTTATCATCGCGTGCTGGACGAAATAAAACTCACGGCGTCGAAATTTGAATATCGAGAGGTCGAAGGCAGTCATCATGTTCATTTGAATAATCCCGAACGAATCGCTCCAATTATCATCGAATTTTTGGGACTTTAATGTTACTGTCATTATTATTATTATTCTTTTTTCTAATTTTAAAACCTAGCAGAATTATTGTCACAAATTTTCTTTTTTTTAGAACCAATCTAAAAATCAATAGGAACAATTTAAATTCAATTTTAAAGAAATAGTGACAATTTGAATTCAATCTGAAACAAATAGAAATAATTTGAATTCAATCGGAAACAAATAGAAATTATTTGAATTCAATCTGAAACAAATAGAAATAATTTGAATTCAATCTGAAAGTAATAGAAATAATTTGAATTCCATCTAAAAATAATAATAATAATAGACAGACTTTTTTTTTAAAATAGTATTTGGGGAATTTAAGTGGAGAATTAATTATATTTAAAGAAAGGAAAAAAATTCCAAATCAATTCGAATGAAGTTGAGAAATTTATTAATTTAAAAACGAAAATCGTTATCAGTTTCTTCCAAAAAAATTTAGTCTAGATGCTTTGATTTTTATTTAAATTAAAAGTTAATTTCAATTTCGTTTCTTAATGGTGTTGTAGTTAATTTTAATTTTTAAAGAAAAATTAACTGTTGGAAAAATTAAATTAATTTCTTATTTTTATAAATTTTTAAATTTTCCTTTTTTAATTTTTTTTCAAGATTTTTTTTCAATATTAACTTTCGATTTAAAAATTAAGATGAAAATCATTAATTAAGTAAATTTTTTCTCCACTGAACAAACAACGGTTAATTATTTATTCAACAGTCACAAAGAAATTGTTATTTTTTTTACAATTCTATTGTCGAGAGAAGTGAACAAATGAGAAATTTTGACGCATTTGAGAAAAAAAGAAAGTGACGCGCAATTAATAGTTTATAATTAGTTACAAGTAAATTATATATTTATTTATTAATTTCTACGAAACTGAATGCAAAGAGAGAAAGAGGGAGGGAGAAATTTTTATTTCTGTATAAAAATAGTTGAATTTAAAAATGCATAAATTGAAGAACTAGCATTTTTTTTTCTTTTCTTTTTTTTATAGTTGTGTAATCAAGAAGTGTTCGGCCTCGAAACGACAATACATCTTATCAGTTCACCTACTTTTTATTTACCTTCCGAATAACGGTGGGAGAATAAGCCATGATCTAAAAAAATGCTATCGTTTACATTTTTTTTTGTTTTTTGCCTTTATTACAAAAATTCCCCCTTTTTTTTATCTGGAAAATTTAATTCTTTTTCTTCGCCTTTTGGGGGGTAAAAATTAATTTTTTTCTTCGCTTTTAGAAGGAAAAAAATTCTTTTCCTTCGATTTGGAATTTCTTTGCGAAAACATTTTTTCTTCCCTTCAAGAGCGAAAAAATGGATTTTTTTTGCTTTTAGAAAAAAGGGGAACATTTTTTTTCGCTTTGAGAGCGAAAAAAATTTGTCGTGGAAAGTAAGGATTGAAATAAAATGTAAGATTTGTAAAGAAAAAGAGAGAGAGGAGGAGAAAAATTGACAAATATATTAATATGATAAAAAAATGAAAAAAAGTGGTTACTTAATTATTTTTTTGGTTCTGTATTGAAAATGCGCCCTTGTAGACACAGATGTTCCTCAATTTTTTTTTCTTTTTGGGCAATCGCTTGTTGCGAGGTCGTAAGAAACTTTTATTTACCCAGCTGATATGCAAGAACGTCAAATAGAATAAAAGTTGGAATTATAAATTTTAATATATTTTTTTTCCAGACTTTACTTCAGTCTTTTTAATTTTTCATTAAAGTTGAGATCGCATCGTCTCTCAGGTTTATCATTTTTTTCTAATCGTCATTTTTTTTCTTTCACTTTTAATTTAATTCCCATTTTTTCATTTCACTTTCTCACATTTCATTTTATTAATTTTTTCCTTTTATCGATTTTTTTCATTTTTTTCTCCTTCACTTTTTTTATTCTTTTTTAAATATTTTTTTTACCCTTTTTTCACTCTTTTTTGAATTTTTAGTATTTTTTACTCTTTTTCCAAGTAATGACCATTTATTACCATTTATTTTCATTATTAACTTTCTTTTTTTTACTCTTTTTTGAAAGTTAGTATTTTTTACTCTTTTTATTTTCTTCTTCAGCACTGGTAATTTTTTTAATCGCGAAATTTATTTTTTTTTGGATAATTTTGTAATTTTTATTAGTTTGGTAATTTTTTTCTCTTTTTACATTTTTCTTCCACGTATTTTTTTCCTGTAAAATTTTGTCCCTTTATTTTATTTGTTTCGATATTTCCAATTTAAATTTTCTTCTCTCCAAATTCTGTAATTAAAGATAAATTAATTTTCATTCGTAAAAGAGTTCCAAAAAATTATTAAATTGAAGAAAAATTAATTTATTAGCAAGAAAATCGAACAATGATAAAAATTAAAAAAAAGATTGTAAAAAAATTCATAATAATAAAAATAATACCAGAAGCTATTAAAAAGAGCAACATTAAAAATAATAATGTTAACAACATTAATAATAACAAAAAAAATATATTTTTAATAATAAAATAATATAATAATAAAAAATAATAAGAATAATTCTAAAATTTGTATTTGAAAATACTTTTGAATTTATTTAAAAATCGTAAATAATTGTAAAATAAATAATCGGCGAAAAGTTAGAAGCACAGAAAAATTTTTTTATTTGAAGCAAAAGAAAGATTAAGAAAAAGAAAAAAATACTAAATGAAGCAATAAAAAATGGAATGTAATGAAAAATATATAAAAAGACAATAGTCGTGCCAGTGACATTAAATACGAAGAAAAAAAGTATTATTATAGTTTCGTCTTATCAAAAAGCTTCTAAAACTTGGTCGTCCTATCGAATGTTGAGACGTGCACGTATATTATTGTCTCTCTATATATACAATATACACACGTAAAATGTTGCGTTACACGTGGTAATTACAACGTCGACAAAAAAAATATTAACGTATTGGAAAAAAAGGGAAAAAAAGAAACGAATGTGAATAATCATTTGGACAGGTGAACTGCAGTCGTTATCCTCACAACACTTCGATATAATAGTTTTCGGACGATAGTTTCTTTTTCTTTTCTTTCCTTTTCTTTTCTTTTTTTTCTTTTGAATATCATTTCCCTTTTTTTAATCATCATCTTTTTTTATCGTCTCTCAATCATTGTCTTCTTCATCTTCGTTGAAAATATTTTTCATCAGTTTGAAAACTTGTCTTCAGCAGCGCGGTTCTAAAAGGAAGGAAGAGAAAATTTTCTGAAGTGAAGGTAATGTTTGAATATTAACTTTGAAATTATTTGTTTCAATTTGTTTATTAAACAGTGCGATAGGTAAATGAATATTTTTTCAATTTTATCATTTTTTGTTTGCATTTTATTTTTTTGTTTTAAAAAAATTATTGAAATATTTTTTTTCTTTTTTGGGAAATTTGTCAACTTTTAGAATTTTTGAGATTCAAATACTTTTTTCGTTCGCGTTTCATTTTTTCAATGGTTCTAAAATATTCAATGAATATTTTTTGTGTTTTTTCCTTTTTTTGGGGATTTTTCAACTTTTAGAATTTTTTAGATTCAAATACTTTTTTCGTTCGCGTTTCCTTTTTTTCAATGGTTTGAAAAAATTATTTTGAATACTTTTCGTTTTTTCCCTTTTTGGGGGAATTTTTTCTACTTTTAGAATTTTTAATTTAAATATTTCTTCTTTGGTTCGCATTTCATTTTTTCTATAATTAAAAGAAATTAGTTGAATATTTTTTTTCTTTTTTTGGGAATTTTTGCAGCTTTCAAATTTATTAATTTGGATATTCAAATCATTCAAATTAATTTAATTCGCATTTGATTTTTTGTTATAGTATTTGTTTTTCATTTTTTTTTATTTTTCGTTTTTGTTAAGTTTCACTTTTTCGTTTCGTAATTTTTTATTTAAGTATTTTAAATTTATAATTTATAATTTATTATTTCGTAAGTTCAATATTGTAAGTCGATATCATTTTGATTTAAGGAATTTCATAATCTTCGTTTTGTAATTAAGAACATAAGTTTGATTTTGTAACTTCCTGCTTTTAATTTTTTAATTCCGAAGTCGATAATATTGATATTTTAAAATTTTTCTTGATAGTTTACAATATTAAACAATATTTATTTTTATTTTACAATTTAGGATTCGATTTACTTGATTTTTTACATAACTTACGATTCGACAATTTTTATTTTCATTTTTAATCTGATTTTTCTAATTTACAATTTTTAATTCCGTAAATTTTTTAATTTTCAACTTTTAATTCCGTAACTTTATTATTTTTCAATTTTAATTATCCCATTTTTTAATTTCTAATTTTCTAATTTCCTAACATTTTTTAAAATTTTAATTTGCAATTCCTTAATGTTTCTAATTCGAAATTCGATAATTTTAGTTTCATATTTACAATTTCGATTTTTAATTCCAATAATTCTTCAGTTAGAAAATTTTATTTCCACTTTTTCTCCTCTTTTTAATAATTTTCTCACAGGTATTTTAATCAAATTTTTTTCTCCTTAGGAAATGTTATAATTTTCTCAGAGTATTTGAAATAATTTCTTTCTCCTTCTATTTTTTCATCGTAAGAATTCAAAACATTTTTTTTATTTGATAAATAAATTTATTTCTTATTGAAATTTTGCTAATGGAATTTTCCTTTTTGGTATTTGCGAAATTCGTTGACAATTATTCGAAGTCGGAGACGAAGGCGAAGAAGAAAGAAACATAAAAAAAGGAATTTTCGAATCCAGTTGTTTGGATTTTTCAAACTTTAACTCCGATTCATCGATCCCAACGATCAACAAACTTGATAATTAAAAGTTTGTTCGTTCGGCTCGAGTTATTGGATTGAAGAAACGTTTACAAAAATTCGTCGCTTATTCTACGCAGACAGCAAAAGGTTTCTCACGGAGAAAAATTTATTGGCAAAAGAAATTTATTGGTGAGTTTGAAAATATTTGTCCCTTAATTTAATTTACTCGAAATAAATATTTAGATTTAAGATTTATTAATTTTTTTCTCTTTTTTAATTTTTTTGTTGCATTTTTGAGCTTTTTCTTCATTTTGTATTATTATTGAAAAAAAATTGTCCAAGTATAAATTATTTTTTCAACAATTTCTAGAAATAAATAAAATAAAATAAAATTCTTTCTACTAGAATATAACATAGAGGATAAAAAACAATTTTTCATTCCTTCAACAAAGATAAGGAATTTATTTATTATTTCTATACTCAAGCGTCTTTTTCAAGTAAAAGAAACTTATTTACTTTTTTTATCAGCTACTCCAGAATTAACAATAATAATTATAATTGTTACTTTTTTCTATTCTCGTCGTTTTGAATTTTTTTCAGTTGCCAAAATTCGTCGATAAAATGCAGCGATGTCATTTAATTCCTGATCTGTCGGCGAGAAAGCCGAGAAAGTTCTCAAACGAGCTTTCGATATTTCTAAATCCTAGAAAAAAAAAATTTGTTCATCAAAAATAAATAAATAAACAAATAATTAAAATAAAGAAGGAAATAAATAAGTGAATAAATAAATAAATATTAATATTTAAAAAAATTATTTTCTTTTAACTTGAAAACTTTTCTTTTTTTGTAAGTGAAAAGAATTTTAATTTCCAAATGTAATTTAATAATTTCACATTGGAAAAAATTGGAAAAAATGTAATAAACTTTAAATAATTACAGATTAGTAAATTTTATGTTTAATGAATTTTTAGTTTTAAAAAATGAGAATTTATTTTATCTAACCTGGAAAACTCGAATTATTTGGATTACCTTTAGCATTTGTCGATTTCGTGATAAAGAAGCTTCTCTATTTAAATGTAAATGAGTCATTGAATCGTAGTTTCCTAAAGTCACTGTTGAATATAATTCGTGCCTCATGTTTTCACTGAAATGAAAAAAAAAGATTAAAAATTATTTCTTTTTCTTCGAAATTTTAATTTCTCTTTTGGAAAAAAATAAATTATTCATAAAAATTCTTAGCTTTTTCCCTTTCAATATTTAGAATATCAAATTTTTTTAAATTTAATTAAAAAAAATATTCAACAAGAAATATTTGAAATTAAATATTATAAATTAAATTAAACAAGAATTGTTTGTACAGTAAAAAATATTTTTAAAATCTACTATTTGGTTTTCTAGACCAAATTTATAAAAGGGAAAAAATTAACGTAATTTTAATTAAAAAAGGAAAATTATTCCTTTAGTAAATTATTTGTTTCATTCATTTTTTCTACTTTAGCTAAAAATATTTTTTAATTTTAGAAAATACACGAATTTCTTTTTCACTTCGTTTTTAAGTTGTAAATATTTTTTTGAATAAAATTTTAAATTGTAAAAAAACTGTATTTTTATTTTCTATTGTAAATTGTAAAAATTGTCTTCTTATTTCTATTTTAAATAATAAAAAAGTGCGATTATTTTATTTCTATTTTAAATTATAAAAAAAATGCGATTATTTTATTTCTATTGTAAAAAATGATAAAAAAACTGTATTTTTATTTTCAAACTTAATAAAGAGATGAAAAAAAATTAAAAACTCACCATTCGTGCAATTTTTTGTCCAATTCTTGTTCCTGGTCCAAATACTTATTTAAAATTTCGCTCACGCAAGAAGAATGACGACGAGGCATAATAGAGAATAATTTTGTTTTGATTTCGACTTCGGAAAAGTCACTTAGGAAACGTTATCGATTATTTCCCATGGAGAGAGAAAGACAAAGAGAGAGTAAAAGAGATAGAAAAATATCCCGTTTTTGTAAAAGTATTAAACAAAGTTACTTTTTAAAAATAAAATTATTATTGAAAAATAAAATTATTGTTGTTTAAAAATAAAATTTAATTTTAAAATAAAATTATTTCTATTTGAAAATAATATTTACTATATAAAAAAATTATTGTTTAAAAATAAAATTTAATTTTAAAATAAAATTATTATTTAAACATAAAATTATTAAAAAAGTTTTTTTTCGTTTTTTCCACTTTTATTCTCAAGGTAAACTAAAAAAATCGTGCTCGAGAATTAATTTATTGTTTCGTAACATTCTTCTCCTTGCTAGTTTTTTCTTTCAAAGAAATAGATAAAATACTCGATCTTTAACTTAAACAAAATTTATTTAACAAACAGATATTTTGTACAATTTTGTAATTAAAAAAAATTTTCTTCTAATTCTCCATCATTTATTATTTTTCTCCCCCCCTCAAGGTCAGTTTATAAAATTATTGAGAAAAAAAATAATAACAATATAAACTGAACTTTCGTGGGAATTATTTTTAAATCCTAATTGTCGGAGATTTGCGATTTTGGCTGAAAAATACATTTATTTTCGTTAAAATCACAAAATATTCTTTAATATAAATAAATATTCGTTAATTTAAATAAATATTTATTAAAATAAATAAATATTCGTTAGTATAAATAAATATGTGAAAGAAGTTATTTTATTTACTTTTTTAGAGAATTTTTTCCGACTTACCATTATATAAATATGACTTGGTAAAGATCTTTCTAAAACTTCGGCTAATTTGTTTTTGCTCAATTTATGTTCGTCTTCTGTCGACAAGTAAAAAATGAATCATTTTTAATAAATTGGTAAAATTTAAAAAAATTTTAATAAATTGGTAAAATTTAAAAAAATTTTATTTAAATTAAAATTTAAAGAAAAAATTGAGGAAAACAAAATTTTTTTTTATAAATCGAAGAGGAGAAAAAACTCACCGGCAGAAACGGCGAGTGTTAAATTTGGAAGTGCGACAAATCCAGCAACGAGAGGTCGTAAAATCCATTCGACTTTTCTTTCGCTCTCGGGAAGAATGTAAATATCAATCTGTTAACAATAAAGCGAAAATAATTATAATTTTTCCTAGAAAATAAAAATAATTCGCAAAATCTTCGTTAATAATAAAACGAAGGTAATTATAATTTTTTGCTAGAGAATAAAAATAATTCACTAAAATTTTTCTTAATAATAAAGCGAAGATAATTATAATTTTCCTAAAGAATAAAATCGATTCATAAATTTTTATTAACAATAAATATAAATAAACAATTAATTTTTGTTGAAAAGAAATTAATACACGAAATTTTTGTTGAAAAGAAATTAATTCACGAAATTTTTGTTGAAAAGAAATTAATTTACAAAGAAAGAAAATTGTCCGAAAAAGGAAAGAAAAAATTCTACTTTTTCGGTAAAGATAATAAGAACCTTTCGTTTTAAAATAAAAATTGGAAGAAAATTATTAATTGAAAAAAAATGATGTCCGAAAAAAGGGAAAATTAATCGACCTCTTTATTTCCGGCGAACATAAAGGCGTCACTTGCTTCCATTGTCATGTGAAGTGTTATCAAAAAATCAGAATGATTTCGAATGTAATAAGTAATGCAGAGCGGTGTTCGAACAGTGCCAAAAGCTGGAAGTTTCGCTTCAACTCCAATCACAGAATCTTCCACCCAAAGTGGAGTTAAGGTCACGCTATTGCTTGTTTCCAACGAATCTTCTCGATTCGCTCTAAAACGAAAAACATGAAAACAAGTTACAAATTTTTTGGGAAATTTCATCAATTTTTAAAATTGGAGTAATTCTTCGAAGCAATTCAATTACTTTTGAAACTTTTTAAATAAAAAACTTTGCAAAAAATCAATTATTTTCAATAAAAATCTTTGCAAAAAATCAATTATTATCAATAAAATTTCACTGAAGAATTCAATTTTTTTCTTAATTAAAAATTGCTTCGGAAAAATTTAATCATTTTCGGAAATTTTGAATTAAAATTACTAAAGAAAGTTTGTTTTAAAAAAATTATAATAATTATAAATATATAAATATTATTATATTTATTAACAAAAAAAAAGTTAATTAAGTTAAAAAATTTATTAACAAAAAAGAAGTTCGAGAAAAAGAATTTTTTTATTTTTTGAAAGGTAAAAAATTTAATTTTTCCCAGTTCGAAAGATTAAGAACTCATTATTATTTTTTATTTATTTTTCATTTGCAAATATTTATCAATTTACGTTTTTCTTCAATTTTAATTTTCCTTGAAACTATTAAAGATTTTTTATTTTCTATTTTTTATCTTCCTTTTTGTTCGGCAACTAAGATTAAAATTTAACATTCACTAAAATATGGAAATTTTCCTTTCACTTCATTGTTATTTTTTCTTATTCATCTTCGAAAAATTACAAATTTATTTTTTTTATTCTAAATTTTCAATTTATATTTTCTCATCAAAAAATTTTATTTTTAAAATCTTCTTTTTGAAAAGAAATCTAGGAAAAATAAAATTCTGCATTTAAAAAAAAAAGATTTTTTGATAGTTGTTGATTGCCTGTTTGTTTCATAAGTTTTTAAATATTAACAAATTTAAAAAATGAATGTATTGAAAATTATTGAATTCTTCCAAAGCATTTTTGATAAAATTTGAAGAATAATATTGAATTTCTTGAAAGAATTTTATTATTTTTGAAAATAATTGAATTCCTTCCAAGAATTTTATTATTTTTATAAATAATTGAATTCCCTCGAAAAATATTGTTATTTTTAAAAATAATTGAATTTCTTCAAAGAATATTGTTATTTTTAAAAATAATTGAATTTCTTCGAAGAATTTTGTTATTTTTAAAAATAATTGAATTTCTTCGAAGAATTTTATTATTTATGAAAATAATTGTTTTTTGCGAAGAGTTGTTTTAAAATTTTTAAAAATATAATCACTAATAAATAATTATGCATTTAACAAGAGAATCTTCTAAAACTTGATTATGAAATCATTCAAAGTTCAAAAAATTGTATAATAATAATAAATTGTAGTTAATTAAATGAAATTAAAAAATAATTTTTAGGGAGAAAAAGAGCAAATACCGTTTCCATCTCACGGTGTAGACTCCAGTGCTTGTCGGTTGTTCGCTACCGATTTTCGGAAAAACCGAATAAACATCCGTTCCTGATTCTCCTTCTTTGAGAATAATTCCAGACAAAATACATTCTTCATTTTCTCCTCCTTCATTTTCCATTTGAATTGAATCGCCCTGAAGTAAATATAATTCACAAATAAGTTGTTAAGTCAATATTATTTTTCCCTACAGTTTCGTAATTAAATTTCCACAATCAAAAATAAAAACAAAATCGTTCCCAATATTTAAATAGTAAAATAATTTTTTCCACAATTAATGAGTCCGTTTCTTTAATTTACTACTATTTTTTACTATTTTCTAGAATTTTACAGTAATAGTAAAATAATTTATAATAAATAGTAAAAATGGTTAAAAAAAGTAAAAAAATACCAAATTTTATAAATACTGATAAATTTTCTATTTTGAAAAATAAATTTAAATTTGAATATTTTCTTTAAAAGGACATAAATTATTATAAATGAATAGCAAACAAACCAATTCAATGGATGTGCCTAGAATTTTGATAGGCCATGGCGATGTACAATTAATGTGGGGCATGATAAAGAATGGCTCATTAATAAAACCCTTTGTCAATGGTTCATAAAGCATTGTATAAAATTGTGTTGTTATTTCAAATGGCTTCACAACGCCAACATTTATTGTCAATTGCTCCGAACTTTTATTCTGCTCATTCATTGTGTAATCTAAATTTATCATAAAACTTCTCATTCCAATTTTATGGGCACGAAAATAGAAAATTCTCTCAACACTTTTATTCTCCATTAAATTCACTTCCACTGATAGATTCGATTCCTTTTCCTTTGCATTTAAACTCAATTCAGCTGCAAGAGAAAAAAACAGACTTTAGAAAATTTAAACATTCAATTTCAGCTTTCAAATTATTATTAATATAATAATTATTATTATTTATCAAGTAAATAAATTGATTAAACAATTTTACTACGATTATTGAAAATAATTGAATTCTCTATAAAATTCAATTATTTTAAGACTTGAAAGTGTTTAGAAAATATTTGTTAGAAAACAAAAAAAAGGATTTTTAATTCTTTATTTGAGAATTTAATTTAATAACTTAAATAATCTGTTGGTTAAAATATAGAAAAATACAAAACGTACTCAATTGCTCGTTATTCCCGGGATTTAAGAGATGCATTTTTAAAAAACTCTTCGATATGCTCTCGGCGGTGGTGACGGAAACTTTTATCGGAAACCATTCGCCCAAAAGTGCTGGCTCTTCCGATTCGACGTTTAAAATAATTTTCGCATCCTCGTGCTTTATTTGCGCTGTCGTTAAATTCCTCACTCTGTCAAATTCGTTACTTCTGCAAAAGAGAAAAAAGAAAAAGTCTACTTTAAACTAATCTAATTAGATTTTGACATTAATTAAAAAAAAGAAATAAATATTAATTTCGTCGTATAGAGGAAAAATTACCGAAGTTGTTGAATTTCGGGATATAATCGATCGACAGTGTTGTCACTTCCGTTGGGAGAGAATCGCATAATAACGCAACAATTATTCTCTCGCCCCAAGTAGAAGGAAACGGCGCTGATTTGAATTTCATTTCCATTGCATTCGACTTGAAATTGACAGTTGAATTTCTTCGTCTCGCCCTCGTGGAAAGTAAAATCGTCAACGCTTCCGCTTATCGGAATTTCCAAATTGTAACCAGGATTGTTTATTGTTACCGTGATTTTCGAAAATTCGATATTCTCTCTGCACGAGTTCCTGAAAAATCGAAAGGAGTTTTAAAAAAACCGAATTATTTAAGAAACGAAATTATTTAAGCAACTTTAAAATTAATTATTAAGTAAAATTAATTTTTAATTTAAATTCAATGTCGATAATTTCTCTACAAGAAGAAGAAAAATACCTGACGAGAACTTCGATGGTGACAGTCGAATTAACAGTGTACTTTGGTTCAGTGAATCTCGTCTTAATTTCGATAAACGACAATGTTGTGTTGTCGTCGATTGTGAATAAAATTGGCTCCGGTCGGGAAAGTTCAGCGCTCCATTTTTGAATTACACTTTTGTCACTCTCCGGCAAATCTGCCTCTGGATTCGGAGGTTTTCTCTATAGAAAATAATTATTTGGTAGTTAAACAACAAAAATCTAAGTAAATAGATAAAACATAAAATTTAAAAATTAGGAAAGTAAAAAGAAATTAGAAAAATTAAGAGTCCTTGTTGAGAACAAACCTGGAGAATATTGAAAATATTTGCATGAATTGACGAGCGATGTTCATCGGAAAACAAAGTCGTTGGGCCAATTGCTTCGAGGGCGAGCGCAAGATAATCCTGAACGCTCACTGACAAATAGGCAGCGCGAAGGGCAGTCTTTAAAATATTCGTGTGTAAAAGCGGCCAGCGCTCACTTCGATATTCCCATAACATATGAATCAACAATCTGAAAAAATTTATTTCTTTAATTTCCATTGCAAAATTTAACTTCTAAATTAATTTCAAAAACAATAACGTAATGTTAAATTTAAATTTAAATTCAATAATGTTAAATAGTAACATTTTCTGCAAAAATTCCAATTAATTTCCTAAATAGTAAAATCTAAGCAAAAAATCAATTATTTTTCAAAGCAGTGAAATCTAAGCAAAAATTCAATTATTTTTTTTAAACAAAATCTAGTCAAAAAGTCAATTATTTTTTTAAACAAAATCTAAGCAAAAATTCAATTATTTTTTTAAACAAAATCTAAGAAAAATTCAATTATTTTCAATATAAAATTTCGCTTAAGAATTTAATAATTTTCTTAATTCGTTAAAAAGAATTTTCAAAATAATTCAATTGTTTTCTTAAAATTTTAATACCTAAATTATTCGAAACAACTCAATTATTAACAAAAGGAATTTTTAAATTAAATTCCTCGGAAAAATTCAAATATTTTCAAATATTTCCATAAAATGAAATTATTTCCTTAAAAAATTAATAAATTCTTCGAAGCATTTCAATTATTTTTATAAATAATCAAATTCTTCGTCATAAAATTCAATTATTTTCAAAATTAAAATTTATTATTATTATTATTATTATTATTTTTACTATTAAAAAAAATAACAATACAATTTTTCGCAAGAATTGAATTATTTTCATAAATAATAAAATTCTACGAAGGAATTCAATTTTTTTGTTGTTAAAAATCTTGCTAGGAATTTAATAATTTTGAAATTGGAAATATTTTTTCAAAATTATTAAAACAGGAAACAAAAAAATGGAATATTTCTTTTTCTACTCACGTTAAAACTTTTCCATAATCTTTTGCGTTAAAATACTCCTCCGCCATTTGTATAACTAGAAATGAGAGTAAAATAGATTTTTTTCCCCTTTTTAATAAAAGTCGAAAGAAATTGGAAACAATGATAATTACCAAGTACTCGGCGCATTCGCGGACATCGATAGATTTTAAATTGTGAAATTGCATTTCCTAAGAGGCCTATAATTATCATCTGAAAAATGGAATTTTAAAAATTATTTCTCTATTCTCTTCATTTTAATTTATTCTTTATCTTTTATATTAACTACGTATTAACTAGGTAAATTTTCTTTAAGCAAGTCTATTCTTTTTTTATGTCTAAATTCATTATTTTATAGTTCTTTTATTTTATTATTTAGTTGTTATTATTATTCTTGTTATTATTTATTATCAATATTTTTCTTTCTACTATCAACTATTTATTTTTTCAAAGAGAAAGTATTTTTTATGTAATTACGTAATTTTTGCTTTGAGTACAAATTTTAATTTCAATTTTATTTTGCTTTTCGAATTTTAATGAAGCGTTTGGACTTACAGAATGATTAACAGTGGTTTTCTCTCTAAATTGAAGAGCCTGAATTGCTGCAGATTCGCCCATTTGATCCGCCGGTTCGGCGCTCAGTTTCCCCGGTCGCCACGGCCTTTGTCCGTAAAATTCCAATTTCTCCTCGTCGGCCAACGGATCCGGCTCTGGATATGATTCCACACTCTAAAACCGAGTCAAATTTTCCATTAGAATTTCCACAATAAAATACTATTTTACTATTTCTTTTTTGGATTTAATCTTCTATTTGGTTTGTTTATAAGAATTTTTACTATTTTCTTTTATTTAGAGAAAATTTTCCTCTTTCGTCGACGAATAAAAAATTAACGAAATTAACGCACAGAGCAAATTTCCTTTGAAGCCGCTTGCCTTTCGCTCGCGTATTTTGCCGCCAATTGGAAATAATAGCCAGGATGCTGTGTCTGAACAGCTGGAAGTCCCTGTCGAATCGCGTCGTCGAATAATTCGGCGAACGTTGAATATTGACTCGACATCCATGCGTGATGCTCGAATATTAATTCCGGCGGGCCCGGTCTTATTTTAAATCTGAAAAGTTTAAATTTAATTTAATTCTCTCCTTTAATGAAAATATCAATTTCTCTAAAAAAAATTTTCAAAAGTTTTTTCTTTTCTTAAAATTACTAATCTCATTAATTTACTTCTCTAATTACGAAAAGTAAGAATAATTTTTAACAAAAAGCAAATTTGTATTAAAAGCAAACTATTATTTAATACAGAAAATGAAAATTAATTCTTAATTCTTATATTTATTTTTTACATTGAATATTGAATATTGAATATTGAATATTGAATAAAAGTAACTAAAAGAATTTTTAATTAATATTTTCTCTGATGGGAGAAAAATGATTTTTACCGTTCAGTGTGACTCTTAAACTGTGAAATCGCATCTTTCGGAAGATTGAGTGAAAACATTAATTTACAGAGTTTGTAGTTTAAAAAACTGGCTATTGTTTTGATTTCCAATGAGTTCGTGTCGACCATTCGTATGTCGAGTAAATTATTGTAAGCCTGCTGATAGTGTCTGAAAAGAAATTTTATTATTAAAATAATAATTACTATCATCGCAGCAAAATAACCTTTTCTAGACTTTTTATTATATAAAATTAGTATTATTATTAAAATCTCGATTAAAATTATTATTTTAAACTATTTATTATTTTCAAAATTATTTTTATTATTAAAAAATTATCTATTTAAAAGAATTTATCGCTTGGTAAAAATGATATAGTTCGAAAATAAAAGTGATTTATCAATCTTCCAAGTCAAGTTTTTTTTTACTTGAAAAATTGATAAATTCCTTTTATTTTCGAATTGTTGAAAAAAATTATTAAAATGGAAAAGAATTTACTTTTGAGCCGTGTGTTGTTCGTGCTTGAGTTCATTAAAAAAGCCCATTTTAAACTGATGTCGAACAAATAAATATTGATGAGTCGTTTTATTCAATTGATCGCGATGTCCTTTCACGTTACGATATTCGAGATGATAGAATCCTTGCGCCAAATCGTTAAAAGCTCCTTCCAATCTAGAAAAAATGGGGGAGATGAAATTTTCTTTCTCAAAGAAAATTAAACTAAATTTAAATTAAATTAAATTAATTAATTTAATTAATTAAATCAATTTAACTAATTAAATTAAATTTAAAAAAAATTAAACAGTTTTCTCTCACCTAGTGATGTATCCAATAAGATGATCGCCGAGAGGAAGAATGTAGAGTGATTTTGCAGGAATATCGCAGGCGGTATAAAGTGCGGTCGCTCTTTCCGTAGCGAGAACGTCCTCCGTTCCCGGAGGTGCCGCGTGTCTTTGAATCAAAACAATTGCGTACTTTGTGTTTCTTTCTCCTAAAACGCCTCTGAAGAAAGAATAAAGAAAGACGAATATTAGAATTTCTATGAAATAAAATTCATTTTCTAATGTCTGAAGAAAATATTTTGAAAATATTTTTAAAAATATTTTTAGAAAATAATTGAATTTTTTAAAATTAGTATAATTTAATGATATTGAGGATTTACCTGAGAGAACGAACTCTCGAGACGCACTCCATTGTTTTTTCGTTCCACATCGGATCGGTCCAGTCGAGATCATAGAAAACGACAACAAGAGCTGGAATTTCGTTTAAATATTTATTCATCCAGTTTCTCTTTAAAATCCCCTTCGGTATGTACCATTCGTAAGAATTTCTCTGCGAAGAAAAAGTTTTTCAAAAAACAGTTTTCGAATTCACATTTTTTCAAAAAACAGTTTTTGAATTAACAATTTTTTAAAAACAGCTTTTGAATTAATATTTTTTTAGAAACAGTTTTTGAATTAACATTTTTTTAGAAACAGCTTTTGAATTAATATTTTTTTAGAAACAATATTTGAATTAACATTTTTCAAAAAAAACAGTTTTTGAATTAATATTTTTTTAGAAACAGTTTTTGAATTAACATTTTGTTAAAAACAGTTTTTGAATTCACATTTTTTGAATTAATATTTTTTAAACCAGTTTTTGAATTAACATTTTTTTAAAAAGCATAAAGTGTAAAAAGTAAGGAAATAAAATGGAAAAATTTGCGAATTAAATAAACTTGAGAGTTGAAATACCTTTGGTTTCTCAGTTGGAAATTCAAGATTGCCAGTTAATAATTTATACTGAATTGCAGCACTATCGGGACGACGATTATTGATAAATGCATCCCAAATCGATTTGTGAATTGCATTTGACATATTTAAACCCGTAATGGCAACAAAGGCCAAAGGTTTCGCTGTCAATTCAGCTGGTAATTCAAACATTTTCTATATGCGTTGAAAAATGGAAAAAAATAATAATATTATTGCTACATTATACAAAAAAAATTCTTTAATAATTCTTACGAATTATTGTTTCGAGAAAAGTTCCTTATTTTAGGTTATGTTAATAAACAATATCTAATTATTTGAGAAATACGGAAGCAGTAAATCGATAACATTAATATTGACAAGTTGGAGAATTTACAAAAAAACATATTGTTGCTAAAAATAAAAAAATCTGTCACTTATTTTCTTTTTACAACAGGAAACATACTTCTGTCATATAGAAATTAACAAATTGAAATACAATCATTTGTACTAAAAAGTATTTGAAAATTTGTAAACATTGAAGCGAAAATAAGAAAAGAAAATTGTATCAAGAAATAAAATACGTCTTAAATATTAAATAATATTGAAAGAGAGTTAACTTACCAAATACAATTTTTTTTATAAATATATACTAATCTCTTAATTCACGATACAAAAACATAAAATTTACATATAACATTCCCTGTTTTATTTACATATTTTCCTCCATTGTTTTTATAATAATAATTCTTCTATATAATAATAAAAGAGAAAAAAATATTCATTTCTTAAAACATTCATAAGGTTAGAAAATCTGTCACTGTCAAAAGAAAACTGTCAAGAGACACAAATGGGAACGAGAGGATAGTGGACTGAATGTATGACAGTGTGAAATGTCAAAACTGAACCGGAAGTTGAACTGTTTACAATTGTAACGGAATATTTACGAAAAATAAGTGCGCGTCGTTTTCTTTTTCTCCCGATTATTTAACATTACTATCGTCATATTTTTTTCTTAAACAATAAACTAAATTATGGCGGAATTTAAAACACCGAAGAAATTTCGAACGCCGGAAAAAGCTTTACCGCCGATTAGAATTCCTCCATCGCCTTATTTGCAAGAGTTAGGTTATGGTTGCGGTATGTCATTGTTTATATACTGTGAACATTATTTGAAAATAAATTATTTAAAACAAATTTAAGAATGAAATGAGGGAAAATCAGCATTGAGTTAAAGTGTTTGGTTTTTTTCGTATTATTTATCTTTAGGTGTCTAGATATTTTATATTTGTTTGTTTGCTCTTTTTTTAAGGCGTGAAAGTTTTCACATTGGAGCGATCGCCGAAAGTTGGGTGCATTAGATCGCCCTGGGCAGTGAAGAAGAGAAATAAAGTTATCAAAGATCCAAAATATAATGAACGAATAAGGGACGAGGCGTCGATTCTTCGCAAATTGAATCATTCGAATATTATTGGTTTTCGTGGATTCACGAAAGAAGCCAGTGGAGAGCCATGTTTGGTTATGGAGAAACTCGACTCTTCTCTTGGTAAGAAAAAGAAAAACAGTCAAACAATTCAATAGAGAAAAAGTAAAAATAATTATAAAAGTGAAAAAAGTAATTATAAACAAAACAAAAGAAGTAAAAAAGTAATTATAAACAAAGCAAAAGAAATAAAAAAGTAATTATAAACAAAGTAAAAGAAATAAAAAAGTAATTATAAACAAAGTAAAAGAAGTAAAAAGTAATATTATAAACAAAGAAAAAGAAGTAAAAAAGTAATATTATAAACAAAGAAAAATAAGTAAAAAATAATTAGAAACAAAGAAAAAGAAGTAAAAAGTAATTAGAAACAATGAAAAACAAATTAAAAAATAATTAGAAATAAGGAAGAGGAATTACTAAAAAAAATATTTACAGAAAGAATATTTAAAAGTATATAAAAATAATGATATGATAGACACAATTATAATTTTTGAAAATAATTTAGTGTTGCATTTGAGCGAGAAATCGCTCAAAAAGAACGAGAAATCTCGTGAAGAAGACAATGAAAATAATTGAATGTTAAATCACATTCAATTGTTTTCATTGTCTTCTTCACGAGATTTCTCGTTCTTTTCGAGCGATTTCTCGCTCGAATGCAACACTAAAATAATTCCAGTATTTTAAAGAATTTTATTAGAACTTTTGAAAATAATTGAATTTAATTAGTATTTTAAACAATAATCGAATTGTAACGATAAATTTGACTAAAAATTTATTGAAATATAATTGAATTCCTTTGAGGAATTTTATTATTTATGAAAATAACTGAATTCATTCCAAGAATTGTATTTTTTATGAAAGAAATTAAATTGTCGCTAAACAAATTTTATTAAAACTTTTTAACAATTTTAATCAAATTCTTTTGAAGGATTTCTTTAAATTTTAAGTAAATAATCTAATTTCATGAATAATTTTAATTAAAAAGTAATTGAATTTTATGGAGAAGAATTTTATTAAAATTGTATTGAAAATAATTGTGAATTTGTTCGAAATGTATTAAATTTTTGTTTTAATTGAAAAGTAATTGAATTTTATAAAGAAAAATTTTATTAAAATTGAATTGAAAATAGTTGTGAATTTATTCGAAATGTATTAAATTTATGTTTTAATTGAAAAGCGAATGAATTTTATGAAGAAGAATTTTATTAAAATTGTATAGAAAATAATTGTAGATTTATTCGAAACGTATTAAATTCTTTTTTAATTGAAAAGCAAATGAATTTTTTAAGAAGAATTTTATTAAAATTGTATTGAAAATAGTTGTGAATTTATTCGAAATGTATTAAATTTATGTTTTAATTGAAAAGCGATTGAATTTTATGAAGAAAAATTTTCTTAAAATTGTATTAAAAATAATTGTAAATTTATTCGAAACGTATTTACATTTTTTTTAAATTGATTTCTCCCGAAGAATTAAATTGAAATTGTTTTGAAAATAATTTCATTTAATCATTTCAAAGAATTTTCCATTTTAGAAAAATATTTATTGTATTTTTGCGAAGAATATATATGAAAGATTTTAGAAAAAAATGAATTATCCACGCTAGTGAATGAAGGAAAGTAGAAGAAGAGTTTTTTTAAAAGTTTAACTAAAATGGAAAAAGAAATGGAATTTTATTTAAATTTGATTTCAGGCGACATGATCGAGGAGAGAGACGGCGAACTATTTAGTGCGAAGGATATTTTGAAAATTGGCTTCGAAGTTGCTAAAGGCCTCGAGTATTTACATCACACTGCATTTATTTTACACGGCGATATTAAGAGTTACAATGTTCTTGTTTCGTTCGATTACAAAACAGTGAAATTGTGCGATTTTGGTGTTTCGCTTTGCCTCACTGAATCGTTGGAAATGGACAAGAAAAAGCAGGGAGATTCCAGTTATATTGGCACTGAATGTTGGAATGCGCCCGAAATTCTATCTGGTAATTTTAACACTTTCTATTATTATCAAAAAACTTGATAATAATAGAATTCCTTCTAAAAATGTTATTAAATTCTCGTGAAGAATTTTATTAAATGTTTTAAAATTCCTAATTAAATTGTTTTGAAGAATTTCTTTGAATTTTTTTAAACTAATGGAGTTTCTTTAAAAATTCAAATTGAAAATTTTGAAAGCAATTAGATTTTATGAAGAAGAATTTTATTAAAATTCTATTAAAAATAATTGAATTCTTGCGAAGAATTTTATTACTATATTTACAAAAAATAATTGAATTGTTCCGAAGAATTTATCAAGAATTTTAGAAAATAAATGAATTTTATGTTAATATTTGAAGATTAAAATTCTTTCGAAAAATGCTATCAAAATTTTGTTAAAAAAATTAAATTTCTGCAAAGGATTTTACTATTTATAAACAAATGAATTATTAAAAAGAATTTTACTACTTATATAAATAATTAAAATGTTTCGAAGAATTTATTCAAATTTTGAGAAATAATTAAATTGTTATAAAGAATTTTATAGAAGTAATTGAAAATAATGAAATTTTTTTTCTCTTCAATAAATATTTTGACAATAATTGAATTATTTTTAAAGAATTTTAAATTCTTGTTGAAATTTAATTTTATGGAAATTTTTGAAAATATTTAAAATGATATTTGAATTCATCCCAGGAATTTAATTAAAATTGTTTTGAAAATAATTTAATTCCTTTAAAAAATTGTAGTATTTATAAAAATAATTGAATTGTTTCGAAGAATTTATTAAAATTTTAGGAAATAAATGAATTTTATGTAAATATTGAAAAATATTTGAATTCATCTGAGGAATTCAATTAAAATTGTTTAAAAAATAATTGAATTTGTGTAAATAATTAGTAAATAGATTGAAAAATGTAAAGGAAACATTTTAATTGATGATAATAGGAATTATTTTCTAATTTTTGCTTTTTTTCGTCAGGAGAAGGACCGGTGACAAATAAAGCGGACATGTGGGCCTATGGACTTGTTCTTTACGAAATGATGGCTCTTTCTCCGCCGCACGTCGATTCCTGCAGCACAATGTCGGACGTAATGAAGGAAATAATGGCCGATGAAAATTGCGACGAGAACGATGATTTAAATTCAATGGACGTGAGTTATTCTTCGGAGCTCGATACAACAATTTCTGGACCAGGTGAAGAAAAATTCCCTTTCCTTTCTTTTATTTTCTTCTTTTTCATTTTCAGTTTTATTTCGTTTCGATTTTCTTTCACTTTTTCTTTTAATTTTTTTATTTCTATTTTTTCAACATTTATTTATTTTCGTTTCGTCTCTCTTTTATTTTTTTGTTTAGATTTTATTTTCATTATGTGTTTCTTCTTTTTATTTTTAAATTTTTCCTAATTCCATAGTTATTTTTTATAAAAAACAATTTTTCAGTTCTTTATTGAAAAATAATAATAATGAAAACACTCCTGTTTTTTTAAAGGAACTCGTCCACTTTTGCCGGCATTCTTTCCAAGCGAGGGTTACGATCAAGTGTTGGAGATATTTTCCGTTTGCACTGAGGACGAATATAAAAAGCGACCAAGCGCCAAGGGCGTCGTACGCTTCTTCAAAACAATCATTTTCCCACAGAAAAAAACTTAGTCTATTGGCGAATTTTTTTTTCATAAATTCTTTATTTTCTTTAAAAGTAAGCAGCAATAAAAATTAGAATAATGATTATCGTCACGAGGATGCAAGCAATTTTGATCTTCCTCTGGAAACAAAAAGAAGAAAAGTGAGGAGAAATTATAAATATTAAAATACGAAAATGCAATTGCAAAAAAAAAAAAAGTAAAGAGGAAGAAAAGAAAGTTTAGAGAAAAATATATAGAAAAGAAAAAGGAAAGTAATTTTAAAAAAGCTCCCTTTTTTTAAAAAAGAAAAAACAACGAAAGAAAAAAATGGAAGAAAATGAAATTGAAATAATGAAGAGAAAAGAAAATATTAAAGAAATATGAAGAAAAATTACGAAAAACAAATTAATTAATTAATTTTACGAAAAACAATTGAAATCGGCGAAGGAAAGAAGTTTTTAGAAAAATTGTACCTTTTTCAGTTTCGCGCTCTTTTTCTTGGCCTCTTTAAGATCTTGACCGCCACTGTCAATATTGTCCATTGTTTTCCCAGCGAAAAATTCCACACTATTTATCTGTTCTCCCTGAAAATTCAAAGACACTTATTTTTATATTTTTTACAATTTTATTTTGTCCTCATTCTATTTTCTTGGTTTAATTTTGTTCGAATTCTCTTTTCTCTATTTGCTCCTACTTGAATATTTTCCATTTTTACATTCTGGTTGTAATTTTAATTCTTTTGTTTCAATTTTTTTATTCAATTTTACTATTTTTGAGATTAAAATTTTTTTTTCGAAACTTTTACCTGCTCTTGAATTAAAAATGCAACATCGACAAACATATCGCGAATTTCGGTTATTGATTTTTCCAATTTCTTCACTTCCTTGTGCCTCGTTTCCATATCGGACAATTGTTGCTTCGTTATTTGAATATCAACTAAAATCTGTGGGAGAAAAATTCTTTACTATTTTCCCCATCAAATATTATATATTTCTTTTTATATATAAAAATTTATAAATATTACCAATTACTAACGTTATCAACAAAAAGACTCGTTTCCTGCGCGTCCATTAATTCTTCGAATTCTTCACTCGATATTTGTCTTCGAACTGAAATATATTTTTTCTAAAATTATTTTCCAAAACAATTTTAAAAAAATTTTTGCTTTTTTGTTTTATTATTTTTATTTTCGTTTTATTATTTTTGATTTATTATTTTTATTTTCGTTCTATGATTTTTATTTTCGATTTATTATTTTTATTTTCGTTTTATTATTTTTATTTTTGTTAATATCAATTAGTTTCTATTTTTTTACATTCTTTATAAAAAATGAGAATATTTTGGACTTGTGCGATTTTTTTTTTTGGAATTTTTTACGCGTGTTTTTTCTTTGTCTTTTTTTCACCTACTTAAGAGTCTTTGTTGCTGTAACAATGCTGTGCATTTTTCGTGGTATTTAATTAAAGTCTCGTTGTAATCTTGTATAATATCTGAATAAAGTTTCAGCATTGTTGTGTATTGAAGAATTTTTGCTCTTTTATGCGCTGGACCATCGGCTGCACTCTCAATTGTTAGTTCGTCGACTTTTTTCGTCTGTTTTCCCATTTCTGAGAAAAAAAGCAAATAAGCAAAAATTATTCAAAAATTTTTGGAGAACTGAAAATAATATTAAATAATAATAATAATAATAATAATATTAATAATATAGAAAAAATTATTTATTTCTTTGAATTTTATTGAAAATAATTGGATTCTTTATAAAAATTTAGCTATTGAAAAAATTGAAATATTTATAAAATTTAATTATTTAATAATATTTGTAAAATAGTTAAAAAGTATTCAATAATAACAATTAAATTTTGAGATCTCTTAAATTTTATAAATATGGAAAATTAAATAACATTTTTGTTTTTAAATTCAAATTTTCGCGGGATAATTTTCACGTCCGGTTCACGTTCGCACGTTTCGTGTCCGATTCTGCGCAGTCGTTGACGGCGCGATTTTTCTCTCAATTTCGCGCCATTGTCGCGTATCGCAGTTTATTATCTCGCCGCAATCATGATTATTGTAAATAAATCGCTCACTTGAAAAGTGATATAAAAAATAGTGTGAAACAAAAAGTGTGTCGTAAATATGGAACGATTTAAAATATTCGAGAAATTCGAATTAAATAGCTTAGAACCCGAGTGGATAAATTCAATATGGGACGGAGAGTTTTTGACATTCATTGATCCGCCCGCCGAGTATTTATCGTTCGTTAAATCGGAAAATTTAGAACAATTACTAATGACTACGTGTACAATCATTAAATCATGGATCATGGAAAACAGCGACGAAGTTCAAGTGAAATGGCAAACGTTAAATTCGATTGGAATCAATGTTCGTGCCTTGCTTGCATTTTTAGGTTATATTATGAAAATTGGTCAGAAAACAGGCGCCGACGAAGATTCCCGTCAATGCTGTCTCAGGGCGTGTAGTTTGTATTTAATGCTGCTCGCCGTTCCCGGAAGTACTGTTTATCAAGTCTTTCATCCTCATTTATATCACAGGTTAGTCGAAGTTGGGAATTTTTAGGTTATGTTCGTCGTTTGTTTTGATTTTCGTTACCGCGCGCTTAGACCGAGTGTACCGAATTTTAAAGATCCAGATCGACGGAAATTTAATTCTTCATTTGTTTTAATGACTTAACAAATAGCAAGAACTAAAATTAACGATATTGAATGTTCTTTCATTCTTTCATTCACTTTTTCTGTCCCTCACACTCTGAAGTTGTCTTTTGTTTATACTTTTGTTTTTTGTTAACTTTAGATAGAAAATCAGAATTTTTTTTACTTCTTTTCATTAAAAGACTAAAATTTTGTTAAATATTATGTTTTGTCAAATTGAAATTATTTTTGTTCTTTACTTCTAAACAAATTAGAAAATTATTAAACAACTGTGATTAAGAAATAGAAAATTTATTTACTTTCCATTATTTTCTTTTTGAATCACAATTTTTTTAAGAAAATTATTATTTTGTTTTAGAAAAAGAAGAAAAATTTTAAGTAAATTACTATTTTCTAGAATTTTAAATTATTTTTTATGAAAATAATAATTGAATTCCTTAAAAAATTTTATTTTATTATTTATGAAGATAATTGAATTCCTTGTGAAAATTTAATTATTTTATGAATATAATTAAATGTTTGCGCAGAGTTTCAATAAAATTTTTTATAATTGAAGTCTTTTGAAAAATTTTAGTAGATATTATAAAAATCATTAAATTGAGGAAAATTTTGGAAAATAATTGAAATTTTTGCCTCGAATTTTTTCAAAATTTTTTTAAATAATTGAATTGATTCGAAGAATTTTATTGTTTATGAAAACAAGTGAATTATTCGTTTGAAGAATTTCTTTGAGTTTCTTTAAAATAATGGACGTTCTTTAATCATTTTAATTACAAGTTTTCAAAGTAATTAAATTCTATATGAATAATTTTATTCAAGTTTTTATAATAATCCTCTTTCTTAACAATTGAAATTAATCATTTAATTCTTGAATTTTATTTAAAATTTTTGGAAAATAATTGAATTTTTTTGAAAAATTTATTTAATTTATTGAATAACTGAGAAGAATTTTATTATTTATGAAATTTTTAAATTTTTTAAAAATATTTGAATTCTTTTGTGAATTTTTATTGAAATAGTAGATATTAAAAATAATTGAATTTTGATATTATTGAAAATAATTTAATTCTACGAAGAATTTAATTCAAATTATTTTGAAAAAAATCGAATTGTTAAAAATTATTTCATTAAAATCTTTGAAAATTAATTTTAATAAAAATTTTAATAATAATGACATTTTTCGAGAAATTCCATTAACATTCTTCCAAAAATTATTGAAATTCTGTGATGATTTTGATTATTTATTTGATTATTTTGATTATATATTTAATATATATTTATTATTCTTGGTTTTATAAACCAAGAATAATTGAATTCTTGGTTTAAAAAAATGTTATTCTTCATTAAAATAATTGAATTATTGCGAAAAAATTTGTAAATAGTAGAATTCCTGTGAAATTTTTCTTATTTAATTCATTCATTCAAAATCGTCATTTTCTAAAATTTCAAATTAAATTTTTTTTTAAATAATTGAATTCGTTTTGGGAAATATTTTATTAAAATCGTAGATATTGAAAATCATTAAAATTAGAAAAATTTCTGAAAATAATAGAACTTTGGAGAAGAATTTTGTCATTTATAAAAATAATTGGGATTTTTACGAGAATTTTCTTCAAGATTTGAACATAATTGAATTTAATAAGAAGAATTTTATTTTTTTTAAAGAATTTTTGCAATTATTTTTAAATTCTACAAAATTTAATTTTGTTAGTATTTTCAAGAAAAATTTAAATTAGAACATTTTCAAATTTCATTATTTTTAAAATTGTTAATTTTATTTTAAAAAGGCAGTAAAAAGTTAGATTTCTTGCTAGTTAATATTAAATACTTTTTATATTTTCTATATTACATTAATGTAGCAATTGACATTTTTTTTTTGTTTTCAGAGCAATAGAATCGTTCAAACTGGTAAATTTACTAGCACCACCTCCGAAAAGAGTGAATAAAACTCCCGAATTCGAAGAATTGTACGAAAACGAAGAGGAATGTGTGGAAAGTCTCGCACACTCGGAGCAAATGACTCTGACGAAATCATTAAATTGCATAATGTTCGATTTAATAACGATGATGAGGACTTTTTACATGAAAGACAAACCGGACACGTTGAATATCACCATTCAGTCTCTGATCGATTGTCTAAAGCTCGAGACGAGTGTCAATCATTTTCAAACGCCGAAAAAAATGAAAGACGCAACACTCTCGACATTGTCCTACAATGCCTACATTGCTCTACAAGAATTATGCGATGCAAATCATGGACCAGTTGACTTGACAATTCAACTTATTGCCAAATATTTCCTACCGATTCTCCTCTCGTCGTACACGGAATTGCAGCAAAAGTCACTAATCATCATGCAGGAGACGATAATTAATTTTCTGAAAAATCTTCTCATTTCGAAGGGCAAAGAGGCTGAGAATGGAATTTTCATTCTTATGCAGCAATTGATGATTAATTGTCCAGAGCGATTGGAGGCGAGACAGAAACAGGCGAATGTTGTCGCTAAATTGATAAATGTCTCCTTTGACGATCTCTACTTGAAGATTATTGAGAATTTGATTTTATTCTCGTTTCATAATAAAATTATGTGTCGAATATTCGCCATGGAAATTATTTCCAAATGTATCGTCGATCAAAATGATTTGGAACGGGGAAAAGTGAAACGAATTCTTATCTCGACGACATTGGGGCGTTGCATCGATTCATCAAGTTTGGTAAATTGATGAAAAAATCATTTCTTCTAATTTTTATTTCCGTTACTGGCAAATTATCTGATTTTTAGTGAAGACTGAGAGCCTTAGAATAATTAAATACAATTTTTATTTATTTTTTAAAATGAATTATTTATTTTTAAAAATATACTGCTAAAAATATTTCATTTATATTTTTTAATAAGAAAACAATTACTTTAAAACACAATTTTTACTGATTTTCTGGAAAGGAATTAAAATTTTTATTTCTAATACATTTATTTATTTAGTTTCAAAACTTTTAATCAACTTCTTCGTAGAAATTCGATTATTTGCAAATTATTCAATAAATTATATGTTTTCATTTAAATAATTCAACCCTCGTAGAATTTTTTAATAAAAATTGATTTAAAAATTAATTTCAATAATAATAATTGAATAATTAATTTCAATAATAATAATTGAATAATTAATTCAATAATTAATTGAATTTTCGAAAAGTCACTAATAATCGTAAAATTTTAGAAATAATTGAATTTTTTTAATGTTTCAAATTTTAATCTTGGAAAATTTTAATTTTTACATTTTTCATTAAAAATTCTATTCGAACTAATTTTTTTCAAAAAGCTTCATTTGGAATTTTTAAAAATTATTTCAAGTTCTATTATTTATTTATTTATATTTATTTTATTCTCTAATTTATATTTAATTGAAGAATTTCTAGATAATCGAAATTTTGGGTAAAATTGCTTTGTAGACAAATGGATTTGAAAATTGTTAATAAAAATTTTAACAAAAAATTTGATAATAATAGAATTCCTTTAAAAAATGTTATTATTAAATTTTTGTGAAGAATTTCTTTGAATTTTTTTAAACTAATGGAGTTTCTTTAAAAATTTTGAAAGCAAATGAATTTTATGAAGAAAAAAACAAGAAGAAGATGAAGAAGAATTTTATTAAAATTGTATTAAAAATAATTGAATTCTTGCGAAGAATTTTGTTACTATATTTACAAAAAATAATTGAATTGTTCCGAAGAATTTATCAAAAATTTTAGAAAATAAATGAATTTTATGTTAATATTTGAAGATTAAAATTCTTTCGAGAAATGCTAATAAAATTTTGTTAGAAAAATTAAATTTCTGCAAAGGATTTTACTAATTTTCAAAATAAATGAATTATTGCAAAGAATTTTACTATTTATAAAATTGTTTGAATTTTTGCGAAGAATTTTACTAAATTTAAAAAAATTAATGAATTATTTCGAAGGATTTATTAAAATTTTAGAAAATTATTGAATTCTTTTGTGAAATTTCATTACAATTTGAATTTCTACGGAAAAATTTTAATGATTTAGTATTTATTTAAAAATTAATTTATTGGTGTTCTTGAATAATTTTACATCTACAAAAAATTTGTAAATAAATTTTTTCAAAGTTAATATTTATTTGTTACTATTTTTATTTTTTTGTTTCTATTTTTGACTATTTTACTATTTTTACTATTTTTACTATTTTTACTATTTTTACTATTTTTACTATTTTTTACTATTTTTACTATTTTTTAAAACTATTTTTTACTATTTTAACTACTTTTAGTATTTTTACTATTTAGAATCTTTGAAAAAATTGTTTGTTATTTTCATTTTATTGAGAAAAATATTTTTTCCCCTCCAACTTCGTAGAGATTAAATAAATGTATTAGAAATGTTTTTTGAGTATTTAACAATTTTTAGAGTGAATCAAAATAATTTTTAAGGTCAGGGAAAAGGTAAAAAAAATTGTCCGGAAATCAGAGAAAATGAAAATCAATTTTTTGTGTCTACTTTATTCTGTTTTTTTTACTTTATTTCTAGTTTACGAAAATTTTTTTTCCAGGTACGAGGTCGAGCAATGGCGATAATTTCAAATTGCATCGACATGGACAATCCGAATAGAACTCTATTCAAGGAAATATTCGACGAATCAAGAACTGAAATGGACAATTTCCCCCCAAACGTCACTCAACTGTCGAATGCAATTTCGACCGACGAAAATCCACTACCAACGATGGATAAAATTTATCCCATGCTCATAGATCGTCTCGAGGACGAAAGAGCTCTAGTGCGACGCAGTGCACTGCAAATTCTCCGCAATGTCACAAATCTACATCCGGAGAGTGTCGAGGAAATATTCCTGACGATCGGCACTCGTTGTCGGGACCCAACGCTAATTGTTCGCAGTCACGCGATTCAAGTCCTCACACAAATTCTTCTCGAGAATGTCGAACTGACCCCGTTAATCGATCACTGGATTCACTTCATTTTACCCCAGGTCTACGACATTGAACCCAAAGTACAAGAGAAGGTGCAAGAAGTGCTCGAGAGTTTGGTACTGAAGAAAATTACAAACTACAGTGAAACGTCGGTGACAAACTCTTCGAATCTTCCCTGGCTAATCATTAGTCGGGTGATTAAGGAGAAGATGAGGAAGAATTTGGGGAAAATTTGTGAATTGTGGAAGAAATCGGATTTAGTGACTGGTGGATTGATTGTTTGTATTAAGAGTCATATTGGGACGAAGAATAATTTACCGGCTTGGGCGCTACTCGCGGCATTGTCGGAGAATATTCAACTACCTGCGATGGATGCTTATTTCTGTGATTACGATTCAATTGTTGGTTACGAGGACTTTTGTTCGAGACTAAAGTTGGAAGTGATGAGAAATTCATGGGCAGGAATGACGGAGGATTTTCTACGAGAATTCTTTGATTTTCTCCTAACAACTCTGGGGAAATTCGAAATTAACATTGCGTTAATAAGCATTTGTTTCGATCTTCTAGTCGGGATTGGCAAAAAATTGCAGGTTGAAATCGATCCCAAAATGGTGGACTTGATAAAACTCTGTGAGATCGAAATCGAAAAATTGTTCGGCGACGATAAGGAAGAAGCTCTCGATGCTGACAAAGTCTACGTGAAGGCGATGTGTACCCTGGGCTACGCGGCTTTCTTGTCGACGGGCAAAATTTCGAGGAGTACGGTGCGAACTCTTCAGGGACTTTTGCTCGAGTGGCAGAGTATTCCTCAGATTCTGCAAGCAAGGAAGGAATTACAAGCGACTGCGATTGCCTTACTTGGACAATTGTCGATGCGCGATCGGGAAATTGCGGAGGAGACGATGCCGATTTTCGGGAAATTGATGTCGAAGACGATCGAGACTAGAAAGGAGAGCGAGGCGGCGAATAAGATAAATTCGGCGAAGACTTTGGCCGATCTTTGCATTCAGTACACGGCGCTCGTGGAATCCTACTTGCCGGACATGTGCGTGAGCATGAAGGACGAGAATCCCAGAGTTCGGGAAGTGATCGTTGTGATATTTATCCAATTGCTCCTTGAGGACTTTATCAAAATTAAAGGACCGTTCTTCTTCCATATTTTAACCATGTTGACCGACGATGATGAGACAATACGAGAATTGACCATGTTTCTAATCAAGGAACGATTACTATCGAAGAACAAAACACTCGTCTCGCAGCAGTTCATTAAGAGTATTTTCCACTACAATAATTGTCAGGTGACTTCAATTTTCTAATCATATATTGCAAAAAATCGAAAAAGCACTTAATTTTTCTTTTCCTTTTCAGGCAATAAACAAATTCGCAATTCAAACAATGAGGGAAAATGAGAAGAAAACTTTAACACTGCCGGGCAGGGAGAACGAGACGAAACGACGAATAATATACGATTTCATGCTCGAGCATCTCGACCCGCCGGGAAAATTGAAACTAATTTGCAAAATAACGAGTGAAATTCTCGGCCGAATTTGTGACAATGTTCTCGATATTAAATTGGAGCCGGAAATTTGTATGCTACGCGACGTTCTCTATTTGCTGAGCAATGAACAGTTGCAAATTTCGAATAAACAATTCGATGACGATTCGCAGGAGGAGACGGGAAATGTGGCGAATTTAACGAACGCAAAAGCGATACACGAAATTATTGACGGCATAAAGAGGCATAAATTGGAAGTCCTGCTGCCCATTGTAATAAGATTGAAGAAAAAATTGTCGCTGATTAAATCGCCACTCTTGGCAGATGTGACGAAATTCTTTCTGAAAATCATTTCCGAATATAATCGAGAGCAATTGAGTAATGTTTACAATGAGTATCCGAATTTGGACAAGGATATTGAGATTGATTCGAGAAAATATGGGAAAAAGGGGCAAAATTGTAATGATGAGGAGAATGAGGAGGAGGATGATGAACAGGAAGAAGGAGGAAAGGATAGAGAAAAAGGAGAGGAGAGGAGAGCAGGCAGTGTTAATATTGAAAGACGAAGGGAGAAATTGAAAAATATTTTGAGTCGAAATCCTAAAATTGTGTTGCGGAGGCTTTCAACTTTAACCTATCAGAGTGCAATGGTCTCAAAAATTTCCATATGTGATAATTCGATTCATTCCCCAGAGCCTGGACCAAGTTCACGCAAGTAATTATGCATTTTAGAAATTATTTTTTCTAAAAAGAAAAATTAAGCAAGAATTTATTTTCATAAGTAATAAAATTCATCGCAGGATTTTAATTAGTTTTAAAACAATTTTACAGAAATTGTTCCCAAAAATGTAATTATTCTTAAAAAATTAATTTCATTTTGCTGGAAAAAGCAATTAGTTAAAATAATATTTTTTTCAAATTCCGTGGGAAAAAAATCAATTATTTACAAAAATATTACATTTTTTTAATGAAAATCAATTATTTACAAAAATATTAACAAATTTTTAGAGAAGTTCAATTATTTACAGAAATATTTTAATTTTTTAAAACAATTCAATTATTTACAAAAATTTTCGAATTTTTTAGTGAAAATCAATTATTTACAAAAATATTTAAATTTTTTAGTGAAAATCGATTATTTACAAAAATATTTCAATTTTTTAGTGAAAATCAATTATTTACAAAAAATATTAACAAATTTTTAGAGAAATTCAATTATTTACAAAAAATATTAACAAATTTTTAGAGAAATTCAATTATTTACAAAAAATATTAACAAATTTTTAGAGAAATTCAATTATTTACAAAAATATTTAAATTTTTTAAAACAATTCAATTATTTACAAAAATGTTTGAATTTTTTTAGAGAAATTCAATTATTTATAAAAATATTTAAATTTTTTAGAGCAATTCAATTATTTTTAATTGTTTACATTTTTCAAAAGAAATCAATTATTTTAATTAAATTTTTTAAAAAATAATTCAATTATTCTTTAAGATTTTAATAAAATTATTCGAATGAATTCAATTATTAAAGATAAATAAAATTATTCCCGAAAATTTAATTATTTTGAGGCATTTTAATAAATCTTAGCAAAATTCAATTATTTTTATAAATAACAATATTCATTAGAAGAATTCAATTATTTTCGAAAGTAATAAATTTTTTCTTCATTTAATTCTAAACGAGAAAAATGTATTTTACAAATTGTATTTCAATATTTCTGTAAATTTTGATTAAAATTTATATTTAATATAAAAGTACAAAATTAAAAAATTTTAAAGTATTTTGAAAAGTATATAATTATTTTATATTTTAAAAATGATAAACGTTAGAGTATATTTTGAAAAATAGGTTAAATTTGAAAAATAAAAAGGAAAAATTAAAGAAGAAATTTTTAGAACAAAAATAAATTCTATTTTTAATTGAATTTAATTTCAAAATTCTATTTTTATAAAATAGAGGAAAGGAAAAAGGGAATTTAAAATAAACAAAAAAAACTTACCTACTAGTTTTCTTTGAATTCGTTTCGATGTTTGGGAAATGGTAAAAATTCGATTCTCCAATTCCATTTGAAATCCTGCAAACTTTTTTAATTAGCCGAAATATTATTTTTAAAAGTAATTTTCTATTTTCTGGGTAAATAAATTCTAGGAAATATTTTTTCATATTTAGTTACAATTGGACTAAATAATTTTTTTGTTCTTCACTCACCTCTATTCGTGTGTGTGAGTACATTATTTTGCATTTCCTTTACTTTCACGATATTATCAGCCAAAAGTTGTATCATATTTCGAATTTCCTCAGACTGAAAGAAAAGTAGATTTTTTTCAAATTAAACAATTTTTTTTAATTGGACAATTAATTGCTTTCAATTAAATAATTAATTTTTTAAATTAAACAATTACTTTTTTTAGTTAAGCAATTAATTTCTTTTAGTTAAACAATTAATTTCTTTTAATTAAACAACTAATTTGTTTTAGTTAAAAAATTAATTTTTTTTTAATTAAACAATTAAAAAGGAAAGGGACGAAAAGAAAAAAATTCGGCAAACAAAAAAAATGAAGAAATAGAAAAATATTTCGTAATAAAAGTTATGATACTTACATCTTCAAGAACCTGATTAAGTTTTTTGTCTTGGCGAATTTGAATTTGTACATCTTGCAAAAAAGAATTGCTTCTGTTGAGAAAATTATTGTTCCTTTGTTGCTAAAAAAGATTTATTTATTATTAATAAAAAAAAGATTAAGATTTATTTCTATTTATTATTATTATTTTGATTATTAATATTATTATTATTATGTTTATTATTATTTATAAATATTTTTTTAATTTTTAAAAGAAATTTTAATTTTTTATTTCCATTTATTTAGATTTTTTATTATTTTTAATTTAATCATATTTTTTCGTCAATCTCTCAAAAATATTAATAATAATAATTGTTTTAAGGCCTTGAATTCGTTGATAAATAAATCAAATTAATTTCGCTGCCAACGAGCTCAATTTATTTAATAAATAAATAAAATAAATAATTGCCATATTAGGAATAAGTAATAAAATTAATAATAATAATAAAAAATAAAAATAACTATCAATGAAAATCCAAATAATAATATTTGTTAACTATTGAATTAATTTTTCGAAATTTATTCATTTTCTAAATAATAAAAATAATAATAATAACGATTACTATTATTAATAATTAAATAATTTTATTAATTTGAAAGAATATTAATTTTTAATGAATATTACTGATTATTTTAATGAGAGAAATAATAACAAAGTATTAGGCAAAAAAATGAATGGAACAAATAAATTCAAAAAAGGATAATAAAATTTTGTAATTAATTAATAAACAAGAATTGAATATTATTCTTGACAGAAAAAAGTCACTAACTATTTGCAAGTCGGGCATTCGGTCACGAATCATCGTCGTTCGGTGACAAACTGAACTTCTTCCAACTTGTTATCACACTTATCAGTTAACAGTTGATGATGGTTGATAATTTCTTCTCTTTTATCAGTTTAGTCATCGACCCTTCTCATAAACTTTATTTTAAGGTGTGTTTTCATTTAAAAAAAAGAGGAAAAAAAAATTAAAAATTCACAATACCGTGTGACACACTTCACGATTACTTATTAAACGAAAAATGACTTGCATATTAAATAGAAAAGAAGAAAAATGCTAAATGCATTGAATACAAAGTACAGATTGTTATTTAAAAAGAAAAAAAAGGAATATATTGTATGTATTTTTATACCTAAAGGAAAAAAATATTATTTATTGACTTTTTTTCTTTGTTATTGATTTTTTTTGTTAAGAGAATAAAAGTAAATTGAAATTTTAGTTTTCTTTTATTGCTTTTTGGAGAAATAAATAACAGTATAAAATTTAATGTGATTTTTTTCCTACTAAATAGTAATTTACAATATAAATTTGAATTGTATAATATATTCTTTGTTTAATAACGATGTAACAAATATTTCGCATACATGAGGAAGACTCAATTAACTACTTAAATAGTTTTTTTAAACAAATAGTTTTCTTTTGTAAATAGTTTTTCTTTTCCTATTTAAAGAAAATTTTTTTTGTCCCTTCATTTTTATTCGGAGAAGAAAAACAATTTTTTAGCTTTTCTTTATTTATTTAAACTTTTCTTTGTTTCTTTTCCTTTTTTATTTATTTTCTTTTCTTTATTTAATAAAGAAAAAACATTTTTTAAACTTTTTTTATAAACAGTTATTTTTAATTTAAAATTTTAACTATTTTTATTTGCTTTTTATTTTTTTTTCAAAAAAACTATTTTTTTTATAAAGTATTTTCTACTTCTTTTTAATGTAATTTCGCCACTAGATAATAAAAACAATTGTATTTTCGTAAATAAGTACGTAAAATTTTCTTTTTCTTTCGATTTATAATTTATATAAATACTGGGTAATTATTTTTGTTGTATAAATATTTGTAGATACAAGAAGAAAATGACTTAGTTATCAATTAATTTGTTTTCTTAAGATTTTAAGGGACGTTTTGTTTCTACTTTTTTCGGTTGTTTTTTTTCAATTCTAAATTTCTATTCTTTCGTGTGATTTTTTTTAAAGGCAATTCGGCCAGTCTTGTAGAATTTTATATATTTTTTAACTAGAATAATTATTTTTCTAAATAATTTTTTTACATTATTACTTTTTTAAATAATTTTTTTAAATTATTATTTTGTAAATAATTATTTTTTCCAGTAATTATTTTTTGAAATAATTACTCTTTTAAATAATTACTTTCTTAAACAATTACTCTTTTTTTTACTACAAATCATTGTTTTTTCAAATAATTATTTTTCACTACTTTAAATTTTGTTTTCTCCTAATAAAATATTTTCAAAATTCGATGCTAATTCATTGCACTCGTTTATATAAAAATTCACTGATTAAATACTGAATTATCTTTTTTCAGACTCCTTTGGTTTTTACGATTAATTCGAATAAAAACAAGACTTTCTCATTTTTGATGAGAATGTAAAAAATTCAATTGAAAAAAATATACGAATTTTGCAAATAAATTAAAAACTCGCAATTTTCGAATAAATTATAAAATGTTACAATTTTTTTTAACTATTTACGAAATAAATATTAAATTTGGACTTTCTTTATGAATATATTTTTTTAATTAATTCATTTCAATTAATTATTAAATATTCATTTGTAATTCAAATGATTATTAATTCAAATTACGAAATATATTAATTTGTAAAGTTTCTTTTTCGATATATATTAATTAAAGGGACTAACTTCTTATTTTCTCCCGCAGATTATGGAAATGTTTATAATAGAATTGATTTATCATTAACAAATTGATAAATTTTCTAGGGGAGGGAGATTATTTACAATAATATTTAAATTGCACATGCAAATTCTCTTTTTTCTTGGCATCTTGGAAAATACTTGGTTTTGTTTAATAGATTATGGAAGGATTAGCTGTTCCTTCTTTTTTTTTTTTTTTTTGAAATTATTAGCGTGTCGATGTCCTCTGACGAACTTTTTCTTTCAGATAATTGGCGACCTGATGCTGAGAGTGTCGAATGGCAAACTGAAGAGGTGTGAGGCCTTCTTGATTCATTAGCAGAGGATCGGCGCCAGCTCCAACGAGTTGCCTCGCCACTGTCATGTGTCCCGTCAATGCCGCCGCGTGCAATGCACTTTCGCCATTCTAGAAACGAAACAAATTCGGAAATTGAAAATTACAATTTCAGGGTAAGAGAGAAAGAAAAATTATACGGGGTTGCCACAGAGATTAATTTCTACGCAATATGTTAATTATTTTTATGAATAATATAATTCTTTTTAGGAGTTCAATTATTTTCATGAATAATAAAACTCATCGTAGAATTTCAATTATTTTTAATAAAATTTTAATTAAATTCCTGAAGAAATGTATTTTCTTAAAAAATTTATTGAAATTGATCAAAGGAATTCAATTATTTAAAAATTTGTTGTTGAAATTCTTTGCAAAATTCAATTATTTTCAACATTTATTAAAATTCATTGCAAAATTCAATTATTTTCAAAAGTATTAAAATTTCTTTCCAGAAATTCAATTATTTTCAACATTTATTAAAATTCTTACCAGAAATTCAATTATTTTCAACATTTATTAAAATTTCTTTCCAGAAATTCAATTATTTTGAACATTTATTAAAATTTCTTTCCAGAAATTCAATTATTTTGAACATTTATTAAAATTCTTCCCAGAAATTCAATTATTTTCAACATTTATTAAAATTTCTTTCCAGAAATTCAATTATTTTGAACATTTATTAAAATTTTTCCTAGAAATTCAATTATTTTCAAAAGAATTAAAATTTCTTTCCAGAAATTCAATTATTTTCAAAAGTATTAAAATTCTCTCCAGAAATTCAATTATTTTTAACATTTATTAAAATTCTTCACAGAAATTCAATTATTTTCAACATTTATTAAGATTCATTGCAAAATTCAATTATTTTCAAAAGTATTAAAATTCTCTCCAGAAATTTAATTATTTCAACATTTATTAAAATTCTCCACAGAAATTCAATTACTTGAAAAAATTCAAGAATATATTTCTAAAAAATTCATTTCTTTTATAGATAATAAAATTCTTTTTGGAAATTCAATTATTTAAAAAAAACTGATAAAGAACTTTCTAAGGAATTAATTTTAAGAAATATTTAAGTATTTAATAAATTATTTTTTTTCTTCTTAAATAATTAAATTCACATAGTCTAACACAAATTCGTTAAAAAATTATTTTTTAATATTATTAAAAAGATTACAGCGTGAATTTTTCGGAAACATATGAATTTTGTAAAAGTTAAAATCTTTAAAATTCTGAATTTTTCGTTTCTCTAAATTAAAAATTCTTGGGAACTAATTTTTTTAAAAAGCTCAATCGAAATTTTTAAAAATTATTTCAAGTTTTTATTTACTAATAATTTGAAAAAATTTTAAATACTTTGAATTTCAATTAAATTTGAATTCTAAACAAATGGATTTGAAAAATTTTGCAAAAAGAACTTTTTCAAAAATTATTCAAATTAATTGACTTTACAGAAGAATTTCATTTAAAAATTGTTGAAAATTTTAATTAAATTGAAAAGATAGAAAATAATTTTTGATAAAATTTACAGTAACAGTATCGAATATTCTTGTAAATTGTTGAATTTGAAATTTTTGAAAATCTTAATTCCTTGGGAAAAAATAATTTCTTGAGGAAAAAGTAAAATTTTTGTCTCATCAGGGGAAAAGAAATTAATTTTTTGTGGCAATCCTGTTATATTTACTTTTATTTTTAATTTAATTTGGCTATTTTGCTAGTATTTATTTTTACCTACTTAAAAAAATTGTTTATTATTTTTTTATACTCACGGGAAGAATGCCGAGTGACGGTCGATATTTCAAAAGTTCACCAATAACAGCCGTGTGACCTTTGTGAGCGGCTTTGAAAAGCGGTGTCGCGCCATCCTAGAGAAATTTTCACAAAAATCAAAATTCAAAAATTGTATTTTCTTATTTATATTTATTATTTTTAATTTTTGTTTTTTCGCTTTTATTTTTTCTTGTTTTTTAATTTTCTTCTTTTTTTTACTTCTTTTTAACTTTTTACTCTTTCTATTTGTGATTTTTTTTATTTCTTTCATTTCTTTTTTTTTCTTTTTTTGGTTTTGAAAAGTAAAAATATTTTTGTGACTAAAAAAAACACTCACGTGTCGTGTGGCATCTACTTTTGCTCCAGCTTTCAGAAGTCTTTTGACAACGTGATCGTGGCCCATTTGAGCGGCGATCCACAATGGTGTGGCACCATCGGTTCGTGTGGCATCCATTTTCGCACCATGCTCCAAAAGTAAATTTAAAATGTGGACGTGCCCGTTTTGTGACGCTATAAATAAAGCAGTTGCGCCATCCTAGGAAAAAGAGGCAAAAGAAAACGATTTTCAGAGGAAATTTCTTGCTCTAAAAGATGCAGAATAAGTCGACGAATTTTCGAAAAAGAGAATTTCGAATGAATCTAGAAAACTTTTTTTAAAGTTAAAACTTTATCCTAGTTGAAAATTCGAACTGTAATTACAAACTAAGTTTTAATTGGAATTTTCAATTCGATTTTTAATTCAATTTTGGATTTTCAATCCAATTTCGAATTTGATTTTTGTTTCAATTTTGAACTCGAATTTTATTTCAGTGTTTAATTTAATTTCGAATTTCATTTCAAATTTAATTTCGAATTCAATTTCGAATTCAATTTAGAATTTAATTTCAAATTCAATTTCGATTTCAATTTCGAATTTAATTTCGAATTCAATTTAGAATTTAATTTCAAATTCAATTTTGAATTCAATTTTCAATTCAATTTCGAATTCAATTTCGAATTAAAATATAGTAATCAATAATAATTATGAAAGATAGATTTTTTTAAAAATGTCCTGTCTCTCAATGACCAAAAACAAAAATGTGAAAATCGAATTTGCGTTAATCAACAATTTTTTTGTAAAATAATTCAAAATTATTCTTTTTTTTAAAGAAAAATCAATTTAGTTGTTAAGACTCGCTTTTAGCAGAAAAAAACAGTCTCACATGGTTTTTTATTTAAGTGAAAAGAAAAAAATTGTGATAAATCTTCGGATTCTTACTTTCATGTGTGCGTTGACGTTGGCACCTCGATCGATGAGAGTTTCGACAACTTTTAAATGGCCATATTGACAGGCGACGAATAATGATGTTCCTCCGTCCTTGATAATTGTTTTTTTTTCAAAATAATTATTCACACCGATTTTTTTACAGTTCTCTTAACGTGTAAATAACTATTCGCTACAGTCGAACTTCGTCAAGTGGGACATGAGAGAAAGAAAAAAAGTGGAGAAAATATTCACTTCTTTTTAATTTTAGTAAAATGCTATAAGTAAAAAAATGTTTTCCAAATTTATTAAATTAAAAATCTAAGAACCTAGTTTTTGGTAAAAATAATAAGGAATAAAAATCTCTCTTAACTGGATTCGACTGTATCGAAACGAATGTAAATATATTTTTTACTCACGATACTGCTGGAATCGACAATAGCTCCGTAATCGAGAAGAAGTGTCGCAATGTCCACAAAGCCCCCTTGGGACGCAAAAAATAGGGCGTTCGTTCCAGTCTGGGCAAATTCAACAGAAAATTTATTAATTTACAAAATTTATAAATTTTGAACCTGGGGATTTTAGTAATTATTGAATAATAATTTTTACAATATAAGTTTAATCATTCTTTTTATACTTATATACTTGTTAATTAGTTTTATACAATTAGATTTTTTACGACTCTGATTAAAATTTTGTGACTTAGATTATTTTTTTAAATATCTAATTATCACCTAATTATTATTTCTTTTCGCTTTGTAAAGAAGAAAATCGTCGGTGACGGAGAAAATTGTTCTACAATTATTATTTTTATACGAATAAAATTAAATATATTTATTATAATAAGCTTTTTTGTCGAAATCGTTTTCTGGTAATTATTATTGTTATTATTATTAGTATTATTATTATTATTATTTTTATTATTATTTTTATTATTTTTATTATTATTATTTTTATTATTATTATTTTTATTATTATTTTTATTATTATTATTTTTATTTTTATTTTTATTTTTATTATTAATTTTATTTTTATTATTTTTATTCCTGTAGACGAAAAAATGATTCTGTTTTCCCACAAAGGAAAATAAAAAAAGAAGAAGGAGAATTAGCGGCAGTAAATAAATTTGTAATTTTTCCACAATTATCGTAATTATTAAATTTTTCAGTAATTTAATTAAACATGGAAAAAAGGACGTGAAAGAATGTTGTGTGCGGAACTTTAAACGCGGCGGCGTCGCCGTCTTAGTCGTAGTCGTCGTCGAAAGGGGCAATCACCTATTGATGTTGTAACAAAGTCGACAACCGGTCTTTAATCCAATCCTCGTAAGAAGTATGAATCTCACTCTCGCGAAGAAGAAGGAAGTCACTTTCTGTACTAAAATTAGCCGATAAATTACCAATATTTCCAACTTTCAGGCGTTGAAATCATTTTTTTTCTCTCTCTCTTTACTTATTTTTATTCTATATTTATCTCACATTTATTTCCTGTTTGCTATTCAATATTAAATATTAACTTTTAATTTTTTTAAATATTTTTAGTAGCTATTTTGAAAAGTAGATAAACATGTTTATTATTTTATTTACTTTTTGCTAAATTTGTTTGATTATTTAAAAAATTACTTATTGTTTAACATTTAAAATTTAATTATTGTTGAGAATTTTTTTTTCATTATTTTTTGCAAGTTTATGTAAATCGGAATTTCCTGTCTCTTGGTTAATTATTTTAAATTCCCTGTTTTTCTCATTCTCCTTCTTCTTTTTTAATCGTGAATTAATTCCATTGAATTTTTGCTTCCTTTTTAACAGATTAAAATACAATTGGCCTTCACCTGATTCCCGAACACGAACGCCACACGCTCCTGACCCTAAGAATCGCTTGCCAACAACGAAAATAGATACACCTAGATGCCATCGAAATTTAAATAAAGAGAAAACTATTCGCTATTCAATTGCCAATGGAGAAAAAGTTCCAAATTTAAAATTCATATTTTAAAAGAAATGGGAAAGATTCAGGAGCAATTCTTCTTATTTCTGTTATAATTTAGAAAATTAAAACAAGAAATTTTTATATTATTCATCATTAAATATAATATATTTTTTTTATGTTTCCTACTGGAATCAAGTAGCAATTTATTACTTAATTTAATTATTTTTATAAACAAAACTATGCGCTTAACGATTATTATTTTTAATGCATCATTCAATTAGCCATTTTTTATTTATTTTTATTTTATATTTTCATTTTCTGAATTTCGAAAGCAATGAAATAATTTTTCTTCTAATTCACTGGAAATATTTCTCATTTTCTTTGACCTTTCGCTGACATTTTATGCCGCAATCTATATGAAAAAGATTGAAGGGGATAAACTTAAAGGAAATTGAACGTACTTTCACTCGTATAATCTTGTTTGCAATTTTTCTTCTTTTTCGTTAATAACTATTTTAATCATTTTTTTCACTTTTCAATATTTCATTGTATTTTTTTAACTTTCGATATCTCATTTTATTTTCAACTTTCGATATTTGAAAGTTAATTTTTTTAATTTTTAATATTTGGAACTATTTTCTGATATTTATTATTTCAACTTATTTAAAGAATTTGTTAATAAATCGAAGCGAAAAAAATTATTAAAAGTTAGTAAATTTTTTCAAAAGAAAAAAGAGCTTTTTGGAATTTTTATTTATTTAAAAGTAAGAAGTTTCTGTTACAGTTTCGTTGGTAATTGTTGGAATTATTATTATTTATTAATTACACTTTGTTCTATACAAAAAGTCAAAAACTGGCAAAATCCCTGACACTGATTCTAGTCGATATTAAATTGGCAAGAGACGACAATTGCAACTCACTATCACTGATTTTGTAAATTTTTTTAATTTCCCCAATATTGGAAAATTCATCAGCAAGTCTTGATATTGAAATTTCATCGCCTTGAATTAATTTCAAAAAATCCTCCATCACCGACTCGTCACTATTTTCATTGTGAATAAAAACGGCCAAAATTGCCGTATCACTGTTCTCAGTTCCAAAACATTTGAGTGCCTTTGAAATACTTTTTGTCATTGACAGATTGTATAGTGTCTCCATAAATACGTTTCTCGTCACTAATTCATTGAACATTGCGGAACACACTGCTTTATTTGCCGCAACTGCTATTTGTAATTCATCAATAATCACCGATGGTTTCAAAAGGCAGCACTCTATTTTTCCCGTTATTAAAGAATTTCTCATTTCTTCGGTATTTTTTACATTATTAAATAGTGCCAGTGTCATGCACTTTTTTGTCTCCGAATCCAAAACAATTCTTGTTCTTTCCGTTGACGTCATTTTTCTCTTTTGCTTTAATAAAAGAATACTTTTTTTTAAGATGTGAGAGACGGATTTTTCTTTTTTTAAAGGTGTACACTTATAGGATTTGAAAACAATTTATGAATATTATTTAAAAAATTGTCTAATAAATCTAAATAAATATAATAAAATAAGTGAAAAGTTAAGAAAATTTTATGGTAATTTTACAATTTCGACAATTTTGAATTTTGTAACTACTTCCCAACCCTGTATTTAAATTTGCAATTGGCAACCCTGCTTGGTTAATAGACAACTTCACTGAATACGCTACTTTAACCGAAATTTTAGCATTTAGTTAGTGTTTGATTTTTCGCAATTTTTCGTGAAGAAAGTTCAAAGAGCAGTCAATTTATTGTCATCAAACGAGAGATTATTTAAATAGAAGATGAAAAAAGAAGAAAAAAATTGTATTAGAACAACAGTAACGTAAAGTAAGTGTACACCTTGAGGATATTAAAAGGTTAATTCATCTTCGCTTTCAGGATGATCGCCGGTTATTAGAAAAAAGAATTGAAAAAGTGTTTGGAAATAATAGTCACAAAGTAAAATTTTTCTTTAGTAATTAATCCAAAGTTCAAAGTCTTTTCAAGAAAATAAAAGTTTTTTTTAAATAGAATTTTGTCTTGATCGTGTCTCAAAGCGTAAATACATAACCTAAAAATCATATATTTCTTGAGTGCAGTGCGAGAAAGATAAAATGCTTACCAATCGATTCTATTTATCGCAAGCGGAAATTGAATATTAATTAATAACTACTTCCGTACTTAGCAATATTCCACTGATGATGAAATTAATTATTTTGGAATATATTTTTTCTCGGAATAATTCCTAGAAATGTGCGGCGTTTAACAAACGTCAACATGGACGATTTTGCGCCTGCGCGTAATGTAGGTTTTATTTTTAGCGGTAATTTTCGAAAAAAAATTAATTTTTCTTTTCGGGAATGTTCGATAATTCGCGGAGTCGCAATAATTGTATAATAAGAGGAATAAATATTGCAATTGTAATACATTGTTACGAATTTTTAGAAAAAGGAAAAATTTGAATAGTGACGAAACTTACCAGTCTCTTTGCATTAGGATCGGCTCCCTGCTGCAATAATTCCGCAACACTGGTAAAATGACCACCGGCAGCCGACAACATCAGTGGCGTGGTGCCGTCCTTTAATTTATTTATAATTCGATTTCATTTTTCTTTTTCTTAACTTTATGTAATTTTCTGAATTTTTATTTTTTCTATTTTTACTTTCTTTGTAATTTTATTTTCAATTTTTATATTACAATTAATTATCCTTTTCTTATTTTTCTTTTTTTTACTCTTTCAATTTTTATTGATAATTATCTGTACATTTAGAATTTATGTAATTGGAAATAAAAAATGGATGTTGATTTGCTTTTTCCACTTGTAGGTACTCAGTGGAATGCTGCATAATATTTATAGAAGTGTCATTTTCAAAAGTGATATCGAGGCTACTGACCTTGTCCTTGCAGTCAACGTGAACGCGTCCAGAGTCAAGAAGTAGCTGAAGACGTTCTGCGTCACCGCGAGCTGCTGTCAAATGCAACTCCACGTCCCACGGGGACTCTTTCTGTTAGGTAACAAATTCAAAAGTAAGTATTCCAAGAACATTAATTAATTATCCAAGAGTACAATTAATTTAACAAACAGTATTTGACAAAAATTAAGGTCCTTGAAAATACCGCAAAATTAATTAATTACAAAATTTCATATCCAATCGTCCAAGAGCACCATGATGAATTAAAAATAATAATGGTTAAGCGCATAGTTTTATTTATAAAAATAATTACATTAATTTTTATGCTTACAGTAATAAATTGCTACTTGATTCCAGTAGCATACGTCAAAAAAATTATATTATATTAAATGATGAATAATAAAAATTTCTTGTTTTAATTTTCTAAATTAAACTAGAAATAAAAAGAATTGCTCCTGAATCTTTCTCATTTCTTTTAAAATATGAATTTAAAATTTTTAACTTTAACGATATTTAAATTATTATTTTATTTCTTTAATATTTATCAATTGATAATTTAATCGATAGCAAAAAAATCATATTTTATAAGAAGATGGGAAAAAATTGTGATAAAATTCTTATTACTTTCGTAATCTCGATAAAATCAAAATCGTCCGATTTTCTACATTGAATCAAAATTTGATTTGATTAAATCGAAATTTTTATTCAGAAAATTAATTTTTAAAAATAAATATTTGTTTTTGAAATTAACATACGTTTCATTTGTAAAAAAAATAAAGATAAATAACTGTTTTTTAATCGTTCATAAATGGAAATTATGCAGTTTCTAAATACATAATTTTTTTCTGCACAATCTATTAAGAGATGATTGGGACAGTTAGTTTGAAAAATGATGTCAACAATGAAAAACACGAGATTAACAATTGTCGAAGATAATTACCTTCATAGACATGTCAAGGCAAAATATCCGATTATATTGTCCCTCGTGTACTCGGAAATAGCGTGTATATTGTTTTTTGTCTCATTTGTGTATATCGAGAAACATTACAAGTGCAATTCCATCATTTTTTTTGCATACGTGTCTTGAGAGCGACGACGATTCGATTTAGCACTCGAACTTTTTTCAGTATCAAATATATTTTGTATTTGCATTTGAAAAAAAGATGTCGATAAAAAAAATAACTCGGCACAAGTCATTGGAGAATGTTTCACGGGGGAAAAAAATGAACCACCTCCTAATGTTTCGAAAAGAATTTTTTAAAAGAAAGGTATGAAAAACTTTTTTTACATTTTTGTTTTTTAATTTACTTTTTGACGCAGAACGTCAAATATTTGACACTCGCACTACAGGTGACTTTAGCTTACTACTAATCGAACGTGTTCGGTTGTTCGTAGTTACCTTTTCATTTTCAATTCTTCCTTCGGTTGGCGCCACTATGCAAGCTGTGGGAGAGGAGAATCGGGAGTCGGTATTCCAGGTTGTCAGGTGTAAATAAGGCACGTTTCTATTTTTAGTTTTTTTTTAAATTCTCTTGTTTATTTCTCTTTTAGTCCACTTTATTCAGTATTTAAAGGTTTTTTTTGTCAGTAAGAGACACTTTACAATATTTTTGTGAAATTTATTATAAAAAGTAAATTAATATCAAATATTTTACCCAGGTATTATCATTATACTGTTTTTTCCGCAATTGAAACCTCAATTCAAAAATAAATAAAAATAAAATTCGTTTATAAAAATAATATAAAAAAAAATTCACAAGTGCCTAAGAATAACTTATTTTTCAAAATTGTCATGTTTATAGTTAAAAAAAGTTTAAATTGTTATTAAAAAAATTTATATTTATTCAAATTTGTTTATTTATGGTATATTTTTTATAGAAAATGTATCTTGACGGGAAACAACACTAGACTTCGGCGATAAAACGTCTCAATTTTAAAATTAAAAAAAATAATTCAATTTACATTATTTTAAAAAATTTTAATTAGTTAATAAATAATAGTATTAACAGTATTCAAATTCAATTGAAGTTGAATTGTTTCAATTTATTTGATTCAGGTGCTTGAACATTTAAAATTACGTTTTTGTCTATTTTGAACTTAGGCCAGTATACTAAACTGCCATTTGACTAAATTTGCAAAAAGGGCGAAAAGTTTGTGTCACGCGGTTCGGAGAGAGTTTGTAGGTAAAACAGTTTTGCTGTTTACGAAAAATCTGTCAAACGAAAAACACGTGTTTTAGTTGGTGGCCAAAAGATAAACTTGCCATTTCACTAAATTTGCTATAAATATGATAAATATCGATAAAATAGAAAGTGAACTTTTACGGTAAAGCAGAAATTTTGCTGATTTTCCTTACCGACCGAGTAACTGTCAAACATGTGAAATTTGACGTCCGTCACTTTAGTGCATTTTTTATATTGTTGTCGGTTGTCTGTTATTGTTAAAGTTTTAGATATTTATTTAGTTTTTTACGAAAATTTACGAAACAAAGAAGCGAAACTAAGTCATTAGTTGATAATTTTATATTTGTCTTTCTTTACTTTTAATGAAAAGTGGGAGAAAATAGTCAACTTTTTGAAATTTTTGGAGAAAAATAAAGTAAGTCATGCTCGAGTAAAAGTCGGAAATTAGAAGTTATGCGGTGACTAATTTCATAATAGTAAAAATTTATTTCCTTTGCTTTCTTTTTTTTGGTTATTACTCAAATCGTTTTGTAAATATTGTGTAATAATTTTTCATTCTGGCGAACATAACCTATAAATGTATAATGCGAACAAATTCTTTTTTTAATTGTTATTTACACTCTTATCATTGTTATTTATATTCTTATTAGCAGTATTAAAATAATAACAATAATAATATAATTAATAATAATCATAAATAATAATAATAATAATAATAATAACAATTCAAATACATTATTTACAGTTTTCCTTAGATTTTTCTTTTCTTTTAGATTTTTTTATTTTATTTTTAGATTTCTTTTCTTTTTGCTAGATTTTTTCTTTTCTTTACAGTAATTAATTTAACACGTTTCTGAACACGAATTATTTCCCCTTATCGAATTTTGTTTCTCACTAATTACTTAATTATTATTTTTCAGGTACATAAATAACCGAATGGGAAATTCCAATACGAGTATTAAAAAGAAACATTATTCGAGAGGACAGTATGCAAGCCAGGTTGGTTGAATTTTTTGAAAAAAAACAATTGTTTTGATACATAATTTAAATATTGTTTTAATTCGCTTGATTCTTTTTTTTCTGAATAATTTTTCTTTAATATTCTTCTTCAGTTCAGTCTTAATGATATTTTGGGAGGACGATGTATTGGAACGCCGGAGTATGACAACGAGCCTTATCGACCTTGGTCTCGAATTTCCAGACGAAGGTAACGTTACATAATAAATTGAATATTTATTATTTTTTTAATAATACGGTTAATTCAAAATAGTTTTAATTTTTTCTGTTTTTCTTATTATTCGTTTCCAATCGTCCAAGACCACCATGATGAATCAAAATAATAATTGTTAAGCGCATAGTTTTATTTATAAAAATAATTAAATTTTATGTTTAGAGTAATAAACTGATACTTGATTCCTGGAGCAAACTTTAAAAAAAAATTATATTATACTTAATGATGAATAATAAAAATTTCTTGTTTTAATTTTATAAATTAAACTAGAAATAAAAAGAAATGCTCCTGAATCTTTCTCATTTATTATTTATTGAGAATACGATCGATTCAAAATAATTTTTTTTCTGTTTTTCTTATTCGTTTCTTAGTTTTGCATTGAAGAAACAAATAATAAAAGAGAATAATAATATAATAACATAATACAATATTAACATAATTAAAAGTTAGTAGAGAAGAAATGTTTTTGTCATTCTTGTGACCTATTGGCTGGTATTTATTTATTTACTTTAAAATAATTGCCATATTTAAGGATAGAAGATAATAAGAGAATTTTTTTTGTTTGAGGCAAGCAGAGTGATTCTGATTTTGATTTTTTTTCGCAGTTGGAGTGTGGGGACGTTGAACGATCCATTTAATGTATCGAAAACAGCGTGGCCCGTTCCTCGATTTGAGGCAATTTTCCTGCCGGAATTCACCGTTCGTGAGGAGCCATTGAAGAACGAATATAAATTTTTAGACATTATATCGAATGGAGCCTATGGACGTGTCTATAAAGTATTGAAGAACAAAGTCGACGAAATTTATGCACTGAAGGCAATAAGTAAGGCGAAAATTGTCGCCGAGAATGCTATTTATCAGGCTAAACAAGAGGTGTCGATACAAAGGGCAGTTGGACATCATCCCTTTATTGTGAAGGCCTCTCATCATTGGCAGGGACGAAAGACGTTGTATATTTGTTAGTATTTTCTTCTATTTACTACAAAAACTGATTCTAGTGATTAAAAAATTTTCTTTTTATGTTTCAAAAGTAAATATTTATTTGAATTTTTATTACAAAAAGAGAATTTCGTTTCGAGTTCTTCATTATAATTTTCAAACAGGGAAAAATTTTAATAAATGTTAATAATTAATAATTATAATAATAAAAAGAATAATAATAATAATATAAAATTATTTATAAAATTTTATGGTTTCCAAAAATATTAAATTAATAATAATAATAATAATAATATTTTCATCAAATAATTTGGATTTGAATCGTAAAATTTGCTCCAAATACAACAAAAAATATTGCTTCAAATTAATTTATAATTTTTTAATATTTGATTTCAAGATAAAATTTTTTCGATTCAATTTATTTGATTATAGACTAGAAATATCGGTTATTTGAATGAAATAAATTTTTTCTTTGTAGTAATGATAGTTATTTAAATTAATTAATAATTAATTTTGCTTTTTTTCCATTTACAGTGACTGATTTCGTCGGTGGCGGGGAATTATTCTCACTCGTTGAAGAATTCGGTTGCCTACCAGAAAATGTGGTTCGAATATACGTCGCTGAAATCGCTCTCGCAATTGGTAAAAAAATTTTAAATACGTTAAAAATAAAAATATATAAAATAAACATAATTAATTAAAAATTAATAAAAAACTAAAGTAGTTAAAGTTACCAAAAATTAAATTAGTAAAAGAAAATGAAAATAATTAAAAAAAAAATAAATAAACTTAAAGTCGAGAAAGAAAAATTAATGAAAGGTTTAAAAAAATTAATAAAGCAAATAAATAATTATAAATAAATATTTGTAAGATAATGAAAAAGGCCTATTTTTTCATTATCTTACAAATGAATATTTAATACGGTCAAACAAACAAAAATTACAATTATAAATAAAATTGAAACTTACTAAAAACAAATTAACAATCAAATTATAGTTAAAAATTAATTATTAATTAATGATTTTTATTAACATAAAACGAATCTTTGTCTGAATGTCTTCGTTTTTCTTTCTTACACGAAAAAAAACCTTTAACTAGAACAGCGATAACTTTCGCCAAAATAGCGAATTTATTCGTTGAAATAGCGAAAGTTTTCGCTGCAATAACTAAAATTTTGCTAATAGAGTGAAATTTGTAGTTCTAGGTAAAGATTTTTTTCGTATATTAAAAAAAATATTTTATGATATTGACAAAAATATATTTACAAAAATACTTATTTAAAAATTTGAAAAATTAATTATTTTACAACAATAATAGATTCAATGAAATTTAATAACGAAATAGAATGAAATTAGAAAAATTTAATTAAATAAATCATTTTAATCAGACTTGAAAATCGAACTGAATAAATTGAAAGGAACAAAGAATTGTGTTATTCGAGTAAATCGTGTTTTGCTTTTGTTTGCCTAATTGAAGGAAATTTCTCGACACTATTAATTTATTAGTCTCACTAATTATTGTTTCAGATTTCTTGCACAACGCTGGTATAATTCACAGAGATATTAAAGCAACGAATGTTCTTTTAAATGACGAAGGTCACGCGATTCTAATTGATTTTGGTTTGTCCAAATGGCTGCGTCCGACTCATCGCACGGGAACATTTTGTGGGACATTAGAATACATGGGTAATTATTTTTGCAGTTTTTTTCATTTTTCGGTAAGATTTTCTTTATATTTCTCTCCATTTGCTCCATGAAAAATAATCTTGAATCAAATATTCTTGATCTTGACATAAAAAATGTCTAAAATTTTTTGACTTGCAAATTTATCGAATGAAATTGTTTTTGTTTTCAGCTCCTGAAATTTTGAAGCGGGAATATTATGGACACGAAGTTGACTGGTGGTCGCTTGGAGTCTTGGCCTGTTTTCTTCTTTTAAATGAGGTGAGTACTTTATTTATTTAGTCCAAATTTATTACTTTCGATTTAAAAATTTTTGACTTTTTATTTTATTTATTATTTTTTTACTTCATTTTTTTATTTTTGAATTTTATTTCTTTATTTTTGAATTTTATTTCTTTATTTATTCAAGTTATTCCCCTTTTCGACACTTTTGTTATAATTTGTCAAAGAATCAAATTTAATGAGTGTGTTAACGAGTTTAATTTTTTGATAAAGAATAAAAATCGTTAATACGAGTTCGATTCTTTGGTAAATTAATAAAAAAGGAAAATAGAAATGGTTTAAAAAATTGGCTAAAATTGATGTTTTCGAATTTATTTTGTTAGGGAAAATATTTTATTCTCGTTAAATGAAAGGCAATAAAATTGCAAAGTCGAAGGTAGAATTAGAATTTGAGAGTGGGAGTGGAGAGTTGCAGTTAACGGTGAGCGAAACTTTTGCAGAAAGTAATTATAACTGTGATTGGAAGCTAGCGAAGTTATACGACTCCGTGGCGCAACGGTAGCGCGTCTGACTCCAGATCAGAAGGTTGCGTGTTCAAATCACGTCGGGGTCAAGTTATTATTTTTTTTATTTTTCACTTCCACGTCCATCTCTTTCTCTTCTTTTCATTGGATTCTATAAAAGGGCTTCATTTTCTTTTTCAATATTTTTCCTTATTGTAAATATTGACAAAAATATTAATAATAATAATAATAATAATAATAATAATAATAATAATAATAATAATAATAATATTTTTAACAATGTTAACAATAAAACGAATAATGTTGATTAAAACGAATAATATTAATAAAACGCCTATTTTTACTAAAACGAATAATTTTAATAAAACAATGTTAATAATACGAATAATCAATCGCCAATAATCAATAAATATCTTCTAGCTTCACTTCAAGAAATTCTTTTTAAGGGGATGTCAAAATCGATGTGAATTTTACCCAGAACTCGTTAATTAACATTAATCAAGTAAAATAATGTTGCAATTATAAAAAACAATTTTTTGAAATTTTTTGAATAAAAAAAAATGCTTCAAATTTGAGGAAAAAAAAATTCGCCCCCGGGTGGGCTTGAACCACCAACCTTTCGGTTAACAGCCGAACGCGCTAGCCAATTGCGCCACGGAGGCTGTTGGAGTTTTTTACCTTAAATTTCGGGGTCTCGTTATCAGTTTTAAATTAATATTTAAAGATTCTTTTTTATTATTGAAATAGAAAGATTTTTATCAAAGTTTACAAAAATCTCGATACAATTTTCTTCTGTATTTATTTATTTCTTTTTCGAAATGGAAAAATTGACTTCAAACAAGTTATGAATTTAGAAATATGAAACCAATGCACGGAAATGCTGATTAAAATGCGTTGCATGTCTCGTTAGGTTTATTATCGCTTCAAGTTCTCACATTTATTTGCGCACGTGATATTATCTCCTCACCTTTCAATCAACTGTGGGTTTTTTTTTAATTTTTGTATTCAAATCTCAGAGGATAAAATTAAAACATGCTTAATTTAAAAATTAAATTAATATTCGTGGAAGCTTTATGGAAATTTGAATATTTTTAAGTTTTAATTATTTGTTACATTTAAAATTATTTTTTTAAATTATACATTTTTTAAATTAAACATTTTTTTTTAAATTAACCATTTTTTTTAAATTAAACATTTTTTTTAGTTTATAATTTTTTAAAAATTGTTTTTACATTAACATATTTTTTAAACAAAGGTTTAAATTTTTTATTTAAAAATCTCTTAAAATTGAAGTTTTTCTTGATTATTTTGTAATGAAATAAAGACAAAAAAGGAAATGATTTTCAAATTTAACTTTTCTAAATTTTATCTAAATAAATAATTAATAATTATAATTTTAATAGTTACTTAATGGAAAATTTTTAAAATAGATCTAAAAATAAATTTACCTGTCTAATTTTTTATTCATTAAAATACTCAACGAATTAACTAATAAAACTAATTTTTTTTCGTTAATAACTAATTAATAATTAGAATTTTAATATTTAATTAATGGAAATATTCAAAATAGGTCTTTAAAAAATTTAGCAATTTTTTACTAATTAAATATTCGAGAAATGAACAAAAAATAATTTTAAACTGTTTAAAATCTCTTAAAATTCATTTTTTGATAATTTATTTTCAACTTAAATATTTGAAACAAAGACAAAAAATAGTAAATTAATTTGGAAATTAAATTAAATTTTTTTAAAAATAAATAATTAATAATTATAATTGTAACATTTAATTAATTTGTGGAAAGATGAAAAAATCGTTGTTGAAATAAATTTATTTACTTTTTTATTTACTAAAATATTTGAAAATATTTAATTATTTGAATTAATTAATAAATAATTTTCAACTTTGAAAATTTCTTAAAATTGAATTTTAATGTTGTTGTTTATTCAATAATGAAATAGAGACAAAAATATATAAATAATTTTGAAATTTAAATTTTCGAATTATTTAAAATAAATAATAAATGATTTTGATTGTAATATTTAATTAATTGTTGAAAAGTTTAAAAAGTAGATCTTAAAATATATTTACTTAATTTTTTTTGTTTACTAAAATATTTAATAAATTCATTAATAAATAATAATAAGTTCAAACTTTTAAAAATCTCTTAAAATTAAATTTTTTGTTTATTGAATATTTACTAATAAAATATAATAAATTTCAAAAAAATTTCAAGTTTAACAATTTTTTTTTGAAATAAATAATTAATAATTATAAATTTACTATTTAATTATTGGAAAATTTAAGTAGATTTAAAAATAGATTTTTCATTAATTAAATATTCAAGGAATTAATTAATTAGTAAAAAAATTGTAAAATTTTAAAAAGTTCGAAATTGAATTTTTCTTGTTTGAATATTTTATATGTTAAGAATACAGAAAATGATTAATTATTTTGAAATTTTGAATTTTTTTATGTTTTTTTTAAATAAAAATTTTGAACTATTTTTGTTTTTTAAAATTTGATTTTTTTTTATTTTTCCAGTAAAAGGGAAAAAAAGTAAAAATTTAAAAAATACTAGAAAATGGTAAAAAAGTACAAAAAAATGATAAATTATTCAGAAATAGAATAATTCGTGAGGAAAGGTGAAAAAAAACACTGCGATTATAATGGCAATAATTATTATTTTAACGATGAATGATAGTAATAATACAGATCATAATAGATTAAAATAGCGGTACATGAATTTTTTTTTTTGTTCTAACAATAATTAGCGGTAAAGGAGTAAAATATGTAATAGGCGATAAACTTAAAAAAAATAGAAAAAAAAGAAACTAATCGCTACGAAAATTTGGAAGAACCGCTTTTCTTTTGTTGTTGGGAGTGATTGGATAGACAGATTTTTTGGGACAAAGGGGTTAAAAAAAGAAAGAATGATGCGTGAAAAATTAGTTTTCTTGTCGACAGTTAAAACTTCTATAGGGGACTAAAAAAAAAAATGTCGAATATTTTTTTTTCATCATATCTCCGGTCAGCAAAATAGATCGAGATTGCTTTTTCTGTTATTAACCTTGCGCGCCCCCTTAAAGAAACCCGAATTTTCTCTTCCTTTTGAATCGCCATTGATGAGGCGTCAGTCAGAAACTGAAATAATTTTTTTAACGAGAATGAATTTAGTTTTTATAAGCTGAAGGTGGTTTTTTTTATTACAGTTCCCAATGTCTCTCTCTCTCCTTTTTTTCTCACACATTTTCTCTTTCATTAAGCTCAGTTACTCTTGCATAATACATAAACGAACGCGCACGCAGTATTCACACTTTTTTAATGGAATTTGTCATCACTCTTTCTCTCTCGCAGTCGCTCGGATCTCGCTCTCTTGCTCGCATTTATTCACTTAATAAGATAATTTTTTTTTATCGGGAGTGAAATACGATTTTTTTTTGTAAATGAAATAAGCCGCTTAAGAGGAGCTCTTTCTATCACTAATCACTAGTACCGCCGCTGGGACTGCTGCTCTTGCTACTCGCGTCCTGACTGGTGAAAGTCGACTCCTCCTTTACTTCCTCGGGTTTTGGCAAAGCTTCGGCCTTCTGCTCCTTCTCTTCGGCGGGCTTGATTTCGTCTTGGGCCTTTGCTTCGTCGGACTTTGCGTTTGGCGCCGGGAGCTGCTTGGCCTTCTCCTGGGGCTCGACTGCTGGCTGGGCTGGCACCACTGGCGCCGACTCCTCGAGTGTCTTGAGTTCCCTCTGCAAATTTTAGTTCGTTATTCGTTTTTTTCTACTTTTACTTTATTACTTTACTAGCGAACTAGAGAATTAGTGGGAAAAAGAGGTTATGTTGACAATCTTTTAAATGAAAATACAAAAACAGGATCAAGTCATAACATAACCTTAAATGTCTTCTTCCCTTTCTACGGATCGCGTTACATTTTTACGGATCGTACGAATCGCTCGACGTTCGAATCGTCCAATAGACCTTTTCATCTCGAATAGGAAATGAAGAATGCGCAATCTCAGTCCGCCATGACAGTCGGTCATATTCAAAAATTCACCATGTATTAACATGGTGAATTTGAATATGACCACCGGAAGTTATTATTATTATTGAGAAAAAATTATTCGAGATGAAAAGGTCTATAGCGGAAATACCATTTTTGTTCGAATAGTGTTGAAGTAAAGAGTAAACATCAGGGATGGGTACGTAACATACTTCATGTATGTTACCTGGGTTTGTTACTGTATGTTACCTAGTATGTTACGTCCTTACATTGCAACATGCATGTATTTTTCGAGAGTGGGGGGTAACATAGGTATGTTACCTCATGTAACATACCTGTAACATACGTAGAAAACCTCGAGTTTGTTACATTTACCCATCCCTGGTAAACATTTAAAATTTTTATAGTTACTTTTTTATTTGAACGTTGTCGCTAGGTAGGTAGGGTTGGTAGACATACTTATAACTAGAGTCAGTCTAGGTTAGTTCAGTTCTCTGATATTTCTCGTCAATTGCACATTTAATTACAAAAAATTTAATTATTTTATTGCAAACTCTCGTTTTTCTACTTGTTCAATAAATAAAACTATATCATATAATGTTGTTGTAATTGAACCGTCATAATTTAATTGTTTAAAAACTTAAGAAGCCTTGTACGGTTAAAGATGTTTATTCATCATAAATAGTTGCGTTGCTACATGTTTCGACTTAAAAAGTCCTCGTCAGGCAAAAAATTGAGAAAATTATTTACAAAAAAAAGAGACTACATTTTGACAAAGTAAACAAACACATGTCGTTCACAAAAATTATAAAAAATTTTTTAAATAAATTCAAAATAACCGTAAATTTAATCTGAAAAACCTGTAAATCTCAGGGAATTTTATAAAAGTTGAAAAAACCTGTAAAAGTCAAGGAATTTTGATCGAAATTCTGGAAAATTTATTTTTGAAATCTAATTTTACTTAAATATTTCAAAATTAACTAAAATTTTAAGGAGTTTCAATTAAAATTTTTATAAGTAGATGCACTTGAAAATATTTTCATTTAAAATTTTGTAAAACTTCAATTTTAAATGAATGTCATTAAAAAATCTACAAACCTAGATTTTTAAAAAATCTTAACGAAAATTCTTCTAAAATTATTAAAATTTGTTAATATATATTTAATTGATTATTTAAAAATAACGGATTTATAGAGGAATTTTAGTTAAAACGCTAAAATAAAATTCGAATTTTGAAGCAAATTGGAGAGAAATTCAATTATTTTTAGAAAAAGTAAAATTTTTATCAGAAAGTCAATTATTTTTTAAATCTTTTATTGTTTATTCTTCAAAGAATTCAATTATTTTCAAAAATTTCAATGAAAGTCTTTTGTGACAATTGAATTTTATTCAAAATAATTTTAATAAAACTCTTCGTAGAAATTTAATTTCAAAATTTTTTTAAAATTCAGTGATTGTCAATGTTTGCTGTTCGAATAATATTTCACGAAACAATTCAATTATTAAAACCATTATTTTAATAAAACTCTTAGTAGAAATTTAATTGATTTCAACAATTCTTTAAAATTCAATTATTTCTAACGTTTGCTATTTGAATAAAACCTTTCGAAACAATTAAATTATTTAAACCGTAATTTTAATAAAATTAGTCTGAAGATTTTTATTATTTTCAAACGTAATATAATTCTTTGCAAAACTCCAATTATGTTTGAAAATTTACAAAAATTCTTGTCTTTAAATTGTCTTTATAAATAATAACATTTTCCTTCGAAACTCAATTATATTTCCTCAAACATTAATAATATTTTTGGCAGCATTTCAATTATTTTTAAATATACAAAATTTTTTATCAAATTTCACGAAAAATGAAATTACGTTTAAAATTTTTTTTAACTTGTCCCTTGACAATAAATAATAACAAACATAATTTAATTTTTAAAAAATTCTTTATAAAAATTCAATTTTAAAAAAAATTCAATTATTTAATAAATTTTTTATTTTTATAGTTAAATAACTGATTTCTTGTTGAATTTTCTAATAAACATTGATTTAAAAAACATTTTCAGAAAAAAATTATGGATTATAATTAAAAAAAATATTTAATATTTAAAAATATTTATTTTTTTGAAAATTCTACGATAATTCATTTATTTAACTCTAAAAATAAACATTTTATTAAATAATTAAAGTTTTTTTTTTTAAATTGAATTTTCATGAAGAAGTTTATTAGAATTTTTGAAAATAATTGAATTTCTCAGAAAAGTTTTATTATAAAGATTATTTAAATTTAGACGGTAATTTTTGGTAATTTTGGAACATAATTGGATTTTTGCAAAGAATTACGTTATACCTTTGAAAATAATGGAATTCTTGAAACTAATTTTATTAAAATTTCTTTTTAAATAATTGAATTGTTGTGTGAAATTTTATTGAAATATTGTGTAGACATTGAAAATAATTAAAGATTGAGAAATTTTTGAAATTAACTAAATTTCTATGAAGAGAATAAAAAAAAATAAAAAAAATGAATAGTAAAAATTATTTTTAAAAGAATTGAATTGTCAACTAAGAATTTCATTGGAATTTTGGAAAAATAATTTAATTTTTTGAGGAATAAATAATAGAAGGTAAAAAAATAATCAAATTTTTGAAAATCTTAACTTCTGTGTGAAAAATAATAATGATTATTTAATCATTATTATTTATTGAAAATGAAGTTATTGATGTTTTACAATAATTTTCTAATTCATAATAAATGTTGTTTTTAAAAACCCAGAGGACTTCCGTTTTTTAACCTGAAAAAGTCAGGGAATTTGAAAAGGGTAGGAGCGTGGCAACCCTATTATTAGAAGCGTTATGGAGTGTAAATTTTTAGAAGTAATTTAACAAAAGATTTTTAAAAAATCGAAAAGAACTTTTGCTTCGATTAATTATTGGGACTTTTGTAAAATGACTCTTCAACTGTTTGATCTTTTTAGTAATTGAGGTCTCGATCTTTTAACACTTCGGACAATTGGCCTTTGGTAGAATTAACTCTTTGACCCTTTCGGTTTTTGACGCTTGGACTTGGGAACCTTTCGAACCGCCTTTCCGCTACTGGACGATTCGAGTAGATGGAGCTCATTGGCTTTATTCGAATAGATTTAATTTTGAAAACTGACTCTGTGGGAATCTTTTCCGAAGGGAAAAGTGAGTCTAAATGAAAAATTAGTTCCGAATAGAGAGAACGGAAATTAGAAGCATACAGTATAAGCTGTATGTTTCTAATTAAAGAGTCAGAAAGTCAGTGTCCTGTATTTACCTTTTCGTCGGCAACTTCAGCTTGAGCTGTTTTGGTGATTGCAGGTGCGGCTTCTTGGATCTTGGCGGGTTCGGCGGCGATTTTAGTGGGCTCTGCTTCGGCTTTGGTGGGCTCGGCAATCTTGGCAGGTTCGAAGGGCACGGACTTGGTCTCTGGTGCCGGCTCCTCGGAACGTGCGGCCTGCTTGGCTTCTTGGGGCGCAGCGGGCGACTCGCGTTTGATTTCCTCCTTCTCTGGGATCTTTTCGTCTTGCTTCTTGGAGTCCTCGGGCAATGGGGCCTTCTCGTCGGCGACTGGCTTCTCGGCTGTTTTCTCGACTGCCGCCACTACGGTCGCTGGCTTCTCCTCGATCTTGGCCTGCTCGGAGCGCTTCTCGATTTGGACTGGCTTCTCCTCGGTCTTGGTTTCTCCGCGTGGGGCCTTGGGCTCCTCTTCCTTGGCGGCGGGTGCGTCGGCGATCGGGGCCGCTGCGGCTGGTGCTTCGGACTCGGACCGGGCGACAATCTTCGATGGGGCCTCGGTGTTCTCGGGCTTCTTCTCGTCGGCCAGGAGGGGCTTTTCTTCCTTCTTGGGCTCGGAGGGTTGCTTCTTCTTCTTGTCGTCCTCGGAGCTCTCGGCGCTTTCGGCGGACTCGTCGCTTTCCTTGCTTTCGGAGGAGTTGTCGGCGACGGTGGATCTCACTTTGTGCTCGTGGCTCTCGTGGCTCTCGTGACTGTCGTGAGAGTCGTGAGAGTCGTGAGCGTGGTTGTGGCCCTCGTGGTCCTTGTGACCCTCGTGCTCCTTGTGGCTCTGGTGGTGCGCCTCGTGCTGGTCAGCCGCCAGGGGAACGACGGCCGAGGGTTCGTCCTTCAGGGGAGCGGACTCCACTTTCTCCGCAATCTGGGTGGCGACGATCTTCTCCGGCTGTTGGCCGGGTTTGGTTTCGATTTTCGCTGCCTCGTCGGCCACTGGCATCAGCATCACGGTCTTCACCGCCACCAGGCATATCGTCAGGGCTAGAATATACTTCACCATGATGCTCTACCTGAAAAATACCAAAGCGTTTCTTTTAGTACCTCTATTAGGATTTTCTTTATTAATATTTTCTTTTAGTATCTTTTAGAATCTTTAGGTATCTTTTAATCTTTTAGATTCTTTAAGTATCTTTTGTATCTTTTAGAATCTTTAAATATCTTTTGTATCTTTTAGAATTTTGAAGAATCTTTAAGAATGTTTAGCATCTTTTAGAATTTTTAAGTATCTTTTAGAATCTTTAAGTATCTTTTGTATCTTTTAGAATTTTTAAGATTGTTTAGCATCTTTTAGAATCTTTAAGTATCTTTAAGAATCTTTAAGAATGTTTAGCATCTTTTAGAATCTTTAAGTATCTTTTGTATCTTTTAGAATTTTTAAGAATCTTTAAGTATCTTTTGTATCTTTTAGAATCTTTAAGAATCTTTAAGAATGTTTAGCATCTTTTAGAATCTTTAAGTATCTTTTGTATCTTTTAGAATCTTTAAGAATCTTTAAGAATGTTTAGCATCTTTTAGAATCTTTAAGTATCTTTTGTATCTTTTAGAATCTTTAAGAATGTTTAGCATCTTTTAGAATCTTTAAGTATCTTTTGTATCTTTTAGAATTTTTAAGAATCTTTAAGAATGTTTAGCATCTTTAAGTATCTTTTGTATCTTTAAGAATCTTTAAGAATGTTTAGCATCTTTTAGAATCTTTAAGTACCTTTTAGTATCTCTAAGTATTATATTCCTAAAATCAATCAAACATGGTGAGATTCTTTCTGGGAACTTGTTCTAACAACAAGAGAAACAAATGAAGGAAGAAGTGGAGATGCGAAATGTAGAACAGAATTGTATTTGTGAATCGAGTTGTCTGGCGGTAATTTTTCAGTTAAGAGAATGACAAGTCGTGGAGCAAGAAAGAATGCGATTGAATGATGATGCGAGTGTGTGAGAGTGCTTTTGTGCGAATGAGAGAGGTGGTCCGATGGAGTCAATGAGTTTAGAAAGAGGAAATCAACGGGTCAAAAGAAGTGAGACTGATTCGTGTTCGTGTGGGGTTGTCGTGCATTGATTGATAGGATGACAGAAAGCTAGGGATTCAATGACATTGAACCGAATGCACTCGGAATATTTCACGAATATTTTACACAAAACTTTCTTCAACAAACATTTCTTCAATATTTTTCCAAGTCTCGATTCACTATCGCTCATCATCTTCTTTTTGAATATCTATCACTTTTGTAGTAATTTAATTTAATCTCTAGAGATCCTAGAAGGTACAATTTATTCTTCACACTACCTAGTTATCGTTTCTCTGAATTTTGATTTGTTTTGAAGAAACTTGCACATAAACCAAATGGAACGTTTTCTTGAGAACCTAATCATTTTTAGTTTCTCGTTAATTTTTTTCTAAACTCTTTCTTTCTTGAGGACTCTTGAATTTTTCGTTTTTGCTTAGTGAACCTTTTTTTTTCTTCTGATGGATACGAATCCCTTTCCGAAAGAATGTTTGGCAATATCCCCCGCGCACGATGTGTATTTGTGCAATTGTCGACGATTATAAGAAAAAAAAAAAATAAACGACGCTTCTGATCGTAAAATAAAACTACATTGCAAAAGATGTGGCAAAAAAGAAGAGAGGGAAAAAAATTGCAACAAAGTAAATATATATTGAAAGCTTACACGTTTACTGTCGAGATAAAATTGTTACCGTTTTTTTTCCACCCGTCTTTTATCGCAGTTACTACCGCAGGTATGGAGTATTTAGTTACACATATAAAATGGCGAGATGGTTTTTATTTTTCCGAGAAGAAGAAGAAATTGTTGACATTCGAGTTGAGTATTAGCATTTTCTTTAGAGTCACGTTGAATCAATAACTCTCCCTGGCAACATGTATAAGATATCGACTAAACTAAATGTTGTAATTACTCATATAGTGATTTCTGATTGTTGACTTTTCCCTCCTGCGCGGCCTCGAGGCGCCTCGAAGAATCGTTGTGTCGTTAAATGTACATTTTATACATTTTATACAGAATATACATTTCATACATTTTATACACATAATACACAACATAATATAATACTACAATCGTTTTCGAAATCGACTGACTTCTCTTCACTTGTTGCTTGCTCGGTGTCTTTCTCGTTGTTACAAAACTTTAAAACAAGTGACCTTTTTCTTCCCCCACAAATGCGCGGTTGGTTATTTCTTGTTTTTATTATCATGACAAGTACCTATCATTTAAAGAAAGGTTCTTGCTTGCATCTTTTGTTCGATCATTTTCGAAAGAGAAAATCGGTCCGAGACGACAAGAGGCAAAAAATTTATTTTTTTATCCCCCCCCACAAAAAAATAGAATATTAGAATATCACCGAATATTAGGTATTAATATCTAGGTCTTTATGATTATAAGATTTTAATTTACGAATCGATCCAAACCTAAAATTTTTTTCTTCTAAATTCGCCCCTGATTTTCAGAAGGGAAAAAAATGATGAGATGAGGGAAAGGAAAAATAAAGCCAAAAAAAAATTGATGATTAGTTTAGACAATATTGAGATTGAGAATTCAGAATGGAAATTTCCACTTGTGTTTAGAGTTTGTCGACACATAAAGGTTAATTGAAAAAAAAGGAGAAAATAAAATTGTTGTTGGGTCCCCCCTATATTATTTCATCAAGACCATTAGGGAAATAATAAGAGAGCGCGCACAGCTTTGCGAAGAAAATATTTTCGAAACGTTGAGTTTGAAATTATTGTTTTGAGCTTTTTTTGAAAATTATTCAAATATCTCTTTCTTTCGGACATTATTTTTTATAGTAGGACAGAAAAAATGAGAACGTTATTTTAGCAAAAGAAAGAAATAGGATAAACGGAAAAAAACGGTGCTCTTTATTTTTTTTGGATAAAAATATATTCTTGTTCTTCGTTTCTTGAATTACTTAGATACTGTAACTGTTATTAAATATTTATTTGGTATTTATTTTTTATTACTTAGTAAATAAGTTAATTTAACTTATTTTGTTTACTTTAATTAGTTTAGTTATTTTAGCTATTTTAAATTATTTAAATTTTGAAATATTTAAAATCATTCAAATTTCAAAATATATTTTAAATTATTAAAATTTTAAAATATTCAAAATTTTAAAGTATTTTAAATTATTTAACATTATTAAAATTTTAAAATCATTCAAAATTATAAATATTTTAAAATATTTAACATTATTTAAATTTCAAAATATTCGAAATTATTAAAATTTTAAAGTACTTTAAATTATTTTAAAATATTTAACATTATTTAAATTTTAAAATATTCGAAATTATTAAAATTTTAAAGTACTTTAAATTATTTAACATTATTTAAATTTTAAAATATTCAAAATTATTAAAATTTCAAAGTACTTTAAATTATTTAAATTTAAAAATATTTAAAATTTTTTAATTTAAACACACTTTAAATGATTTAAATTTTAAAAAAATTATCATAATTGAAAATATCAATTTTTAACAATTTTTTTTCTTTCTTTGGCACTAACGAATAATTTTCCCTTTATTTCTGTTACAGGTGAGTCTCAATGGATATTTTACTTATTACATATTTTTTAAAACACTCTAAATTCTTTCACGTGAGTATTTAAATTTTTGTTGGTACAAAAATAAACAAAATGATTGAATATTTTCAAATAGATTGAAAAAAAATTTTCAGTATTCATCTATTTATTTAAATTTGATGAATATTGTGAAGAGAAAAAAATTTTGCTTTTTTTGTTATGGGAAGTATAATGAGAAATAATGTGTATGAATAATTACTGATTTGTATATGAATTTTTCTCGCGTCACAATAATGGAGCGCGATTTGAGAAAAAAAAAATGGGAAAAAAGTGTTATTTTACTTGACCTTGAATTAGAATTGAGCTAATTACTGATTAGTGGATTAAGACTTGTAGGAAAAGGGGAGCTTTAATCCAGAGGGGAAGGACGAGATGGAAGAAAATCGAGATTCTCTTTTTAAATTGCGTATAAATCCTGACATGTTGACAAATGAGTAATTTGCGTCTTTACTATTATTACTTTTTTTTCTATATAAAAATTCTGAATGGAAAAAAAATTTGCGAATAAGTGATTCATTTTTTCTAACATTTAAAAAATTTTGGAATACATACTTTGTTCAATTCTTTTTTTTCGAATTTATAGAAAATAAATATTTTTAGGTGTTTTCAAATTCTTTTTACAAAAATTCCATTTAATTCAGAAACTTTTTAAAATATTTTTTAAGATTTTCAAATATTTGGGAAAATTTAGTTTCTTCAGCGTAATATAAAATAATTAAATTTATTTTCAAAATGTTAATGTGAAATTATATTTTTTTTAAATATTAAAATTTTTTTGAAAAATATTTTAAAAATGTAATTTTAAAACATATTTAAAAATGTAATTTTAAAATATATTTAAAAATGTAATTTTAAAATATATTTAAAAATGTATTTTTAAAATAAATTTAAAAAAATGTTAAAATCAAATTATTTTTTTTAATATTAAAATGATGAAAAAAATATTTTAAAAATATAATTTTAAATGTTAAATAAAATGTTAATATGAAATTATATGTTTTGAAAATATTAATATGATTTTAAAAATAATTTAAAAATGTAATTTAAAATTTTTTTTTTAAATATATTTTGAAAATATAATTTGAAAATGTAAATAAAAATGTAATTTTAAAACTTTATTTCCTATCTAGACATTAAAAAATACTTTTCAAAATGTAGGTTTTTGATTAATTTTTAAAATATAACTTTAAATTAATTAAAAATTGTTTTAAAAGAAATATTATTTTTAAATTTTTGGTTTCTAAAATATGATTTTTAAATACAATTTGAAATTACAATATTTGAAGATAGAATTTGAAAATACAATTTGAAAATATAATTTGAAAATACATTTTGAAAATATATTCTAAAAATACTGTTGAAAATACATTTTAAAAATACCGTTGAAAATACGTTTTAAAAATACAGTTGGAAAAAAATTTTTTTGAAAAAAGTAGAAATAAAAAATTTCGGAAAAGTAAAAAATTAGTGTGTATAGACAACAGTCCAATTCTTAGGGTTAATTTCGTTTTTAATAATTGAATGTTATTAATTATTTATTTTTAAACAAAATTTCCTACTTAATTTTTTTGAGATCTCAATTTTCCATGTTATAATTTTTACATTCTAGTAAAAATCACTTTGTTATTTCTACTGAATCATTTCCACAAATTTCCTTTTTTCTTTTGTTTATCTTAATACTGATTTTTCTTTTTCTCCTTTTTTTAAACTTCCTAGTGATATTTATCAAAAACTATCTAAAAAGAAACATTTCTTTCATATCCTTGAGAGAAATAAAATTTACAACCCGAATTAATTTGAGAAAAAACCGCAAATTACGAAATTCGAAATTGAAATCGTTTTTTAGATAAAATCTCAAGGTTTTGACATTTGAAATTTAATTTATTAGATACTTTGAATATTTTCAAATCGATTATAAAGTCAGCGTACGATTAATATTCAAAGAAATCAATTTTTACTTTTTTTTTTTAATTAAAATTACCAATTAGGAAGAAGGTAACAAACTACAAAAAATTTTCAAAAATAGAATTGCTAAACTTGAAAACAAGAAATTGAAAAATTTTTATACAAAAACAAACGGAAAATTTGATTGTTTTTCGATTTGGAAATATTTTTGAAGCATTTGGAAATTTTTTGTTCGTGACAAAAATAAGAGAGGGAAGTTTGTACTCACTGTTTTTTGTTTGTTTGTCTTTTTTCTGGAAAATGTGAAGTGACGATAAGATTCACTGGAAGATTGCACGGAAACTCGTGATTTTTTTGTCGTTCTTTTTTGTTTTTGATCCTTTTGAAAAAGAAACTTTTTTGTTATTAAAAATAAAAAAAAAAGTTGACAAGTGCGTGAACAGTCGAAGTTCGCGCGCGTGCGTTCACAAAAGCTCGAACTTTTAGGAGTTGCAGATGTTCGGTATGAAGGTTGGGTCGAGTGTCGAGTCTTATTCGATGGGGCCCGGCTTATATATCCACTTCCCCACCCAGGCCGGGAGGGTTCTCTTAGGGGGCCCCAGCAGCCCTCTTAGAGGCCCCTCTTTTTTATTTTTTATTTCTATTTTTTTACTTCCCTTTTTACTATTTACACCATCTTTAATGGAATCAGTTTTTAATTGTCATTATATTCATTATTGTTATTGTCTTTCACATTGTCATCGTTATTATTATTAATTTCTTGAGTCTTCATCTTCATCTTCTTTCTTCTTCTTCATCTTCTTCATCTTCTTTATTTTCTTTTCTTTTTTCTTTTTCTTCAACTTCATCTTCTTTATTTTTATTATTTTTCTATTCCTTCATCTTCTTCATTTTTTTGCACTTATTTATTTTTAATTTCTTCTTCTATTTTCTTTTTCTTCTTTTTGATCTTCTTTCGATCTTTCTTTTTTATTTTCTTTTTTTCCTCTTTTTGATCTTCTTTCCTTTTCTATTTATTTGTTTTTTATTTTCTTCTTTTTCTTTTTGATCTTCTTCCCTTTTATTTTTTATTTTTGATCTCCTTTCTTTTTCTTTTTGATCTTCTTCCCTTTTATTCTTTATTTTTGATCTCCTTTCTTTTTGATCTTTATTCCTTTTATTTTACTTTTTTATTTTTGATCTTCTTTCTTTTTCTTTTTATATTCTTCTTCTTCATTTTTTAAATTTTTTCCTTCTTCTTTACTTCTTTTTCTCTTTTCTTCCTTTTTCTTTTCTTGATCCTTTAATCTTCTTTTCATACTCTTCAAAATTTTTTTCTCACAAAAATTGTCTTCTTTATTATTTTTTTTTTTACTTTTTATTGTTCATTTAGTTTTCCTTCTCTTGTGATATTTTTTTCTTTACAGTCTTTATTTTTTTTTATGAAAAAAAAGGAATTTTGCAGAAATAAGTTTTAAGAAAAAACGAAAATAAAAAAATAAATTAGATAATAAAGAGGTCATAATATATAACATCAATTCCCACGAAAGTTGCAAAAGTAAACTTTTTCTTGGAAGCAATAAATTATCAGATGTATACATGCATATTAATAATATTTTTAAAGGAAAATAAAAATGTTTCATTGATTGCTTTGATTTTTTTTTGAAAATGAAATAATTATTTATGATGATAATTGTAAAAAGAGGAAAAAAAGTTCATAATTTTTTTTTAAGTTTAATGATAAAGAAAAAAACGATGTCTATAGGTATATTAATTAGAAATGTAAAAAGAAAAAGGAATAATAATAATACTAAAAATATTAACAATGAGACAATTGAATACAATGATATAATAGAGGAATTGTAAATTAATTAACAAAATAATACTGTTTTCGTGTCTTATTAATTCATATACTGATTATTCATTGATAATGAGAATGATAAATAATTGTAAAAGAATAATTGTTTGAAAATAAGAAATAAATTATTACTATTTTTCTTATTTATTTATTTATCAAGTATGTCAAATAAATTATAATAATTATTATTTTTCTTATTTATTTATTTATTTATCAAGTATGTCAAATAAATTATAATAATAATAATTATTTTTTTTATTTATTTATCAAGTAAATTAAATAAATAAATAATAATAGCAATTAAAAAACACTAATACTTCATATTAATATAATAACTATGAAAAAAAAATATTAAAAAAATATGGAAAAATATTTATAGTAAAAAAAACGAAAATAGTAATTTGTTAAAATAAAGTAAAAATACAAAAATTTTAGTAAAATAAAGATTTTGATTAAATCACAAAAAATTATTAATATAATAATAATTATGGGAAATAGTAATAAAGAAATCTTGAAAAATGAAAAAATTGTTAACAAAGAAATAAAATTTTTGTTTAAATGATAATAATAATAATATTATTATTTTACGGATTGAAAATGTTTTGAGAAGAAAAAAAACAAAGCATCTTCTGAAACAGCCTGCCATAGATAAAGTTTTAGTTTTTTTCTCTTTCTTTGTTTGTCAAATGTAAAACAGCTGTCACGTTAGATAAAAATCTCGACCCCTATCAAAAAAAAAATTTGAAAAGGGAAAAAGATCGAAGGAAAAAATGAAGAGGAAAAAAACAATCTCTTCAAAACTGAAAAGAAAATTCCTCGTGTTTTATTATCATCTGATACTTTAAAACCTTTAAAAAAATTTTCTTAATTCAAAACGAATGTTCTGGTTTTTGTTTCTCGATATGGAGAAGTGCTTTTTCCTCCGGTTCTATTTTTAATGTCATTTCGAATAAAGAAAAATAATATACTTGGATTTATTTATTTTCATTAAATATTATTTAATTTTTAAATTCAATTTTTTTTATTTTCTAATTATTTGATATTTCGGAACTGAAATTTACAACATTAAAGTAACAAACAATATAAAAAAAAATTTTTAACCGTCAGGTTAACGTTGTAAATTATAGTTCAATATTTTTTCAATTTTTTCAATTTCTTTCGATAAAATAAATAAATTATTTTGTTATTTAAATGATTTGATTTTTTTTATTTTTAATTTTACTTTTTAGTGAAAAAATGTTTTGGTACCTTCAAATAGAACGTATTTTTAGTTTAGGAATATTTAAAAATTGTTTTTAGAATTAATTTGAACGTGTAAAAATGCTTTGACTTTCTGATATTAGAGCGAGTTTGGTCTTTGCCCTATATTTTAATTTTTATTTCAGACAAGCCCTAAAGAGTCGTTTCAAATTTCTTTAGCTTCGAAACCACAAGTTAAGGACTCGTCGAGCAGGTCCTCGAGGCGTGTCTCTAAATATGATAAAAAAGCCACCCCCTCCCAAAAAAGGAGAAAAAAATGAAAACAGATTTAAAAATAAAATCTATCAATTTAATAGTGTCGAAAAAGTTTTTTTTTCAATATTTCAAACTTTTTGTAACAAAATTTTCAAAAAAAAGTGTGTTTCATTAAATGAACATTGTAAAAAAAAATTTTAAACAATTGAAATTTACAAAGAAGTTAATAATTTGATAACAAAATTAAAATGTTATAAAAAAGAAGAATAAAAAATTTTTGGTGTTTTCCTTATTTTCTTTTTCTCAATGTTTTGACTTTCATTTATGTGTAAAATTTGTAAAAGAAATTTTATATTTAATTTCTTTTAATTGTTTAATTTTTAATGTTAGCATTTTTTTTAAATTTAAATTTGCTTTTTTCTTCATTATGGTTTTTTTGGTTTTATTTTTATTTGGTTTCTTTCTTTTTGAAACTTTTTAAAAATATTTAAAACTTTTTGAAAGTTTTTAAAAGTTTTTAAAAGTTTTTGAAAGTTTTTAAAAGTTTTTAAAACTTTTTGAAACTTTTTGAAACTTTTTAAAACTTTTTAAAACTTTTAAAAATTTTTTCAACATTTTTTCCTTTTTCAATTGAATAAAAATTGAATTCGTAGATATTTCATTTAGAGAAAAATGAATTATATGAAAAAAGAGGAAAAAAAGTTCGTTTAATCTTGTCGGAATTCTGCTAAGTACGGTAACGGTCCACGAGGCTCTAAACGTCAGCTGAAAATTTCTTTTCGTTTTTAACCACATTTGCCTTGACTTTGTCCATTCTAACTGCACATGAAGCCACATTTCTTAAATGTCCCGAGACATTCAACACTTACTCGAAGAATAATGACAGTGCTCGTCGAGACTAAAAACCCACTGTTTCATTATTTTTCTACTACAAATTTTTCAAATTTCCACACAAACATTTTTCTTTTTTTTTTTCTGCAACACATTATAACGAATAGAATCTACTTTTTTCAATTAGAAACAATTTTATTTTTTTTATCTTATGGAAAATTTTCCTTTGAAGAAAAAAAAGAAGTGGTTTTAGAATTTTAACAAATTCCTGACGAAAATTATTTACGCATTTAGATTTAAAATATTTACATTTTAAATCTAAGTGCGTAAATAATTTTTTTTTCTTTAATTCAAATTGAGCAACTGCTTTAACACTATAATTATCGTTCGCGTTTTACTTTTATTTCGCATCATAAAATTTATTAAAAAGAGAAAAAAATACAATGATTAGTAAATTATTGCATATACGCACATTTATATATGAATATTGTTTTGTTGTATATATCGTTTATAATAAATTTTCCCGAACCAAAAATGAACTTTTGAAATATTTCTCGCGCATGTGTTTTAGCGGAATAATTTATGTGTATGCAATTGTAATTATAAAAGTGCTGTGCACTTAATATAATGAGATCGTTTGTAAAAATCATATTTCTTTTCTTTTTTTTGCCTTGGGATTGTAAAAGAAATTTTTCCACAAAAAAGAAAATGAATTTCATTCGCTTTCATGATTTAACGTTTTTTTGTTAAATTGTAGCATAAAGTTGATATTGAAAACATTTTTAGTTCTGTAAAAGAAAATGTTTTTTTCGATTTTGTAATATTATTATTAGAATTAATAGTATTATATTCATTTATTTTTTTGAAAACGAATTACGAGTAAGAAAATGAACTTTTCTTTAGTAAATATTACAAAATAGTCGGATTTTTGTTTGTGCGATGTCGTTGGCAAAACTGTACAACTATCTCACTCCAATGCATGTGTTGTTATGGCAACCAGAATCGCAACCCGAAAACCTAACCTACAAATGTACGCATTTTGAAAGAATCACTTTCTTTTGTCAATTTTTATTTTTTTTCAACAATTTTTTTTTGGAAAATGAAACGTGAGTTACGGCACTCACTGGCAATAATATGTTTAGGAGGGAATTACGTAATTTGCTCGCGAGAATAATTGACTATTCTGTGCTGTTTCTAACTCGGTTTTTCGCGAATGTCGACGTCGTCGTTCAATGCTTTGGACTTTGTAGAGTATATTATAGTCTTAACGGTAAATAACGGTTGGAGAATCGTCTTATTCTAAAAAGCAGTCGTCGTTTCCTCATCTTCATCATTATTATCATTATTATCATCATCATTATCGTCATCATTGTCGTGTGTATTGGCGGCAGAGATCACTTTTCACCGAAAGGGCGCAATATTTTCAAGTAAATTGTCGAGAATTTTTTTTTACCTGAGAGAAAAATTTTCTTTTTTTCTATTTTGTTTTATTTATTTATTTACGTTGTTAGTTTTTCTTCTCTCTTCTTTTTTCTGTTTTGTTACATTTTATTTATTTGTTAAACAAAACATTTTTTTCTTTTTCTTCTTCTTCTTTTTCTTCTTCTTCTCCTTCTCTTTTTCTTCCTCTACTCTTTTCCAACATTTTTCTACTGTTTACAAATTATAATAATTTTTCTTTTTTCTTTATTTTTTGTTGTTTTCTTTTTCTTCTTCTCCTTCTCTTTTTTTATCTTTCTCGTTTTCTCCTCCTCTTTGTTCTTACTTTCTGATAACTTTTTCTAATTTTCATTCATTTCGCAAAAAATTATTTCTTTTTTTCTTTCATCTTCTTTTCTGCCATTTCCTTTTTTATCTTCTCCCCCTTCTTCTTATTCTTTGCGTTCTGCACTTTTTCTGCCTCTTTTCTTACGACTAGTCAATTATTTCTATAGAACGGAGAGTAAATTTCTATTCATACAATATATATGTATATATCTATATATAAATACCGAGTTGCACTTCCCCAAGAAAATGGCACAAAATATCTAGAATTATCGATCCTCGCTTTTTTCCTTTGCAAAACAAAATATATACAAAGTCACGTATATTTTCTTCCCAGACGAATACTTGCTTGTATTCATCATTCTTTTTTACCCTTTTTCGCAATCTTATTGCGAAAATGTAATTTTTCCTTTATTTTATTTCTTTATAAAAATGCGGAAATTTTACAGTAATATAAAATAAAAATACTAAAAGTTTAGTAAAATAAACTAAAAATACTAAAATTTTAGTAACATAAATTAAAAATGCTAAAATTTTATTAAAATAAATTAAAATTAGTAAAATTTTAGTTAAATAAAGTAACAATACTAAAATTTTAGTAAAATGAAGTAAAAATACTAAAATAAAATGAAATTTTATATAAAAATAAATAAAATACTTAAATTTTAGGAAAATTTAGTAGAAATACTAAAATTTCTATTATATAAATAGAAATACTAAAATAATAAAATAATAAGTAAACTAAAGTAAAAATACTAAAACTTTTGTAATACAAAGTAAAAAAATTTAATTTTAGTAAAATGAATAAAAATACCAAAATTTATAGTAAAATAGAGTAAAAATACTAAAAGTGTAGAAAAAGAACTAAAAATACTAAAATAAAGTAAAACATTCTAAAATTTTAGTAAAACAAAGTAAAAATACTATAATTTTAGTGAAATAAAGTAAAATTACTAAAATTTCAATAAAATATAGTAGAAATACTAAAATTCCAGTTAAATAATTAAAAATACTTAAATTTTATAGTAAGTCAAATAAAAATACCAAAAATACAAAAATTTCAGAACCTAAAATAGAAATAAAAATAGTAAAATTTTTTCAAATTTTTTTTTTAATTTTTGATCCTTGTGGAGATGGTGAGAATGTTTCTGTATAGCTTTTAACCGCTTGCAAAGTGATAATTTGAAGGTGACTCATAATATCATTTGGACCTCTCAATATTACGTAGGCGGTAGTCTCGAGCTCCTGATCTTTCTTGGTAACAATTTGTTTTAAACTTCCGAAAACGTGACGGACATGATAACAAGTGTGCATTAATTTCATTGTTTCTGGTTTATACCACTCGAAGCCATAAATATTTACACTGACACTCGGGCATTTTTTTTCTTCTTTTTTCAATACTGAAAATATTTTTCATTACATTATTGTTCCATTTTTTCTCTTTTCAATAATAAAAATATTTTTCATTATGTATTATTGTTACAATGTAAATGAAAATTTATAATAATTATAATTTATATATAATTATAATTTATATATAATTATAATAAAATATAATAATTATAATTATATAATAATTATAATCATCTTCTTCATACCAATATTTTATTATCTACCAAATTTATAGTTATATTATATTATTAATTACAGCCATATGTTTTTGAGTTAGTGAATTTTACTAAAAAATTAATAGAAATTTTGTTAGTAAAATTTGTTAATTCAAAAGATTTTGTAAAATTTAATAATTTCGTTTCTTTCTGTTTTAAATTCACCGATCATAATTAATATTTCACTGTGTAATTGCCAAACAATTGTTATAAATCTAAAACAATGGAAAAAAGATGTCACTTCCAATTGTTATAAATCTAAAACAATGGAATAAAGATGTCACTCCCAATTATTAAAATTAAAAAAAGCAATACTGAAATCAAGGTCCGTTCGCTGATAATAAATCACCTTCCGTTCGAGGTGATAATTTTCCAATGTCATCTTGTCCACTCATGAAAATTTAATTTCACGATCTCTTCTTCCGAGAGCAATATTATTGTTATTATTGTCATCTATTCCCAAAGAGAGAAAGAGTGAGAGGTGGGGTCCTCTTTCTAATTTCGAGGATTTATTCAACTCTCCTGAGGACATTATAAATTTCAATGTATCGCGCATATTTTTTGATTTAAAACACGGAATATATACATATATGCATGTAATCAGAGTGAAAAGAAAGAGGAACAAGGACTAAAGGAGAAAAAAAAGATGAAGAATCAGAACCTGTGTTTAGGCAGATCATGCCGTCCTTGACTTCTAATTTTATCCCAAACCAAATCCGGTTTTCCAAGCATCAAGAGTCAATGTGTAGTCAATGTGTAACCGAAGAACGAGGGGGTTGCAGGTTGAATAATTAAATGTTTTTCAAAGTCAATGGTCGCTTGACAAAATGGCCGAGGTGCTTTTCAATTTCTAACAGGCTGTTTGTTATTGTCTGTCCAAAATTGTGTTATCCTTATTTTTACGTTATTGTGTTTATTTTTAGAAGTTGTTTAATTTTAAAAATTTTGGAATGTGGATTGTTTAACAAAATTAAAACTGACAAACAAGTCAGTAACAAATTGAAAGTAGTAAACATTTTTGTTAAAACTTGCATGAATGTTGTCAATGTTGTTACAACTTGAAATTCTCTTGATAACCTGGTACTTAAGGAGTGAGTCACTCTTTCTTTCAATTAAATTTAGTGCATAATGACACAAATGGAAAATGCTTTCAATCTAGAACTTTTATTAGTCCCAATTCTAACTTTGTTTATCGACATAAGGACAAATCATACAGCAGTAAAATGAAAGAAGAGTTTGAGGAAACAATTGATTCAAACACGGAAACTGAACGATGATTTTAATTGTTTGATGCATACAATTAGTCTGAAGTACAATAATTATAATAATTCACGGCCTAATGAAAAAGGATTTTAATTGATATGCTGCTAATAAATGCAAAAGTATTTTGTTATGTTAGCCACATGCAACCCAACATAGTATATTCTAAATATACATATTATTCATCTTTCTCTCTTTATGTCTTTAATTAGCCTTTATTTGATTAAAAATTAATTTAATTTCTATATGCTGAGGAGAGGAATGCCTCGTTGGAACGTGTGAAAGAATAATTTCTTGGGAGTGAAAATATGTATAAATATACATGTGTGTGTGTATAGGAAAAGATAGTTCTTCTTTAGACTGCTTATTATTATAGGTTCGTATATATTCGTGTAATGTACTTCGTGTCAGTAATGTTACAGCATTATGGCGCGATTCGTGTAACGTTATGATTATCTTTTGCAAGGAGCCCAAGGACCATCTCTTCTCATCCTCTCAATGACCCTCGAGTATGGCGTGCAATAATTGTTCCTTCGTATGCATCCGTTTCGCGATTACCATCTCTCTCTCTCTCTTTCTCTTCTGATTAGTCATTTTTTCTTTCTATATTTATTTTTTATCATCGATGGCGATTTGTCAAAAGACCTCATTTGAGAGGAATGCTCTTTGTACATTGTTCTGCAAAATTAGTGGTGGATGGGAATTTTTATTCTTAAGTCGCTTTTGAGAATTGTTTTTTTGGACCATAACGAGAATTCCTCTATTTTATGATACTGTATGAACGTTAGGAAGAATTCTTCTGTACTTAGTGATACTGTATGAACCCTACGAAGAATTTTTTTACTTTTTGTTACTGTATGGACCCTATGAAGAATTCTCCTATACTTTTTGTTACTTCTGTTAATACTTCTAGTACTGCTTTTTCTAATCTTTTTGTTACTTTTTGTTACTGCATGGACCCTACGAAGAATTCTCCTACTTTTTGTTACCGTATGGACCCTACGAAGAATTCTTCTTTAGTTCACATAGTACTTTAAGTAGAGTAAAAGAGAATTCTTGGTGTCAGAAAGTGTCAGAAAGTTTCAGAAAGTATCAGAAAGTTTCAGAAAGTATCAGACATTTTGGTATCAGAATTGGAGTAGAAGGTTTTGTTGGCATGTCGAATATTTTTCGATGACAAATGTGGCTGACCGTACGCTCTTTCTTTCACTGCGCACAATTTCCGCTGATTGGTAAACATATTTTTCGGTTGTACAGAGTTCGGTGCAGTACGGAATGTACAAAGCGGGAGATGAAAAACGGTAATGCTTTAGATGCTCCTACGGCTAATACTTTTACTATTGCTGATGCTGCTACTGCTGCTACCTTTGTTGATACTTCTAATACCGTTTTTTCTAGTGTTGATGCTTGTACTTTTGGTAGAACTGTTCTAGCGTCTAGTGCTTCTAATTCTAATGCTTTTGATACTCTGAAAACTTGCTAATATTTCTGCTAGTGCTTCTAATGTTGCTACTGATTCTTCTGCCACTTTTGATAATGATGCTACTTCTGATGATGGTGCTACTTTTGATGATATCGGAAAAATATTAGGATCAGTAATAGTATCAGAAGCTGTAGTAGTTGTAGGAAATGTACGAGCATCAAGATTAGAAAAAGCAGTACTAGAAGTATTAACAGAAGTAGTAGCAGTGGCAGCAACAACAATTATAGTAGTAACATCATCTAAAGCTGAATTAGAAACAGAAGTAGTAAAAGTATTAGCAGGAGAACGAGTATCAGAAGTACTAGAAGCAGTATTAGAACTAATAGAAATATTAGAAGTATTAAAAATATTAGAAGTATCAGAAGTACTAGAAGTACTAGAAGTATTAAAAATATTAAAAGTATTAGAAGTATCAGAAGTATTAGAAGTACTAGAAGATATTAGAAGTACTAGAAGATATTAGAAGTACTAGAGGCAATAGTATAGCACAATTAGAAGCAGAAGTATGGTAAAAGCATCAGAAGCAGCGACAGAACGATGTGAACGGTTGCATTGCTACGTGGCGTGTGGGAAAAAATGATATACAGGTGAGGAATATGAAGTTGTGTAATAAAGCGGGATGCGGCCCTGAAAACAGGGAGGATGGCAAGAAGATCTAGGGAGTAATGTTGAAGAGGAAGGAGAGTGTGGTGGAGAGGGTTGCTGCAGACCTGCGGTAGTGAACGCCTGATCGACTCTCGTATGGCTAAGGCTAAGTTAGAAGGAGGATAGCGGCGATTATCTTAACGATCCCTTGCAGCAAAACCTGAACTGCAACTCGTCTCGTTTCAGCTCATGGCATACCATACCATACCATACACTAAAACCATGTACCATACCATGATTCCTTCTCGTCTGCTTCTTACTACTACTTCTTCTTCTTCTTCCTCTTCTCTCTTGTTTATTGTTGTTATTCTTAAAAAAAGAAGATCCAACCAGAACGCTGAAAATAGCTTCTCCTAAAGCTAAGTTCGGAAAAACTCATCCTTCAGCAATTCCTTTTAGAGTCCATTCTATTTATATACATTGCTCGCATTTGGAATATCAGACTACTTCTTCTTCTTCTTGTCATTATTATAATTTGTTTCCATCTAACCAGGTTTGTCTTGCATACTGCAATAATTTGGTTCATTCTTACAGTTTTATTCACTGGTAATTAACATTCAAACTTATTTTTCAATTTTCGTTTTGACGTACAAAAAAAACCATTGTTCGAAGAGTATCAAGATTTGTTTGAAAACAGTGTGTCATAAAAATGTCGCATTAGTGTCAAATAACTGTCATTAATAATGGCTTGTTCCCGCATCAAATGTCAACTATTATCAACTGAGTCATGTAATTATTCTCTTCAAATGTTTCACACGACGAATGTGTCATATGCGCGTGATATTATCATTTCCGATTAAAATTTTTATTTTCGTCTACAACAACGAGAAGAAGATTTTTTTTAATTATGGTGGTGGTGGTTTGACCTTCGCTGCGAGAGAGAAAGAAATAAGTGCAATGGAGTTGAACTCGTAACGAGGCTAGTGGAGAAAAAGCTTGAGGGATTTTTTGATTGGAAGCTGTACTCTGTTGTAAGGGATAAAGTCGATCGTAAATCCTTCTTTGTTTCTTTCTGCGGATTTCATGTTTGGTTGGGAGAGAATGGTTTATTTGTTATTCGACTACGATTCGCGATACTTGCTCTCTAGCGAAGTCGCATCTCTCGTTCCAAAGGCCCTTTCATGGTCGATGAGAGGGAAAAGGTACAAGTCTTTTAATGGTTATTCCGTATACACTCTATACGTGAGCAGAATCAACAGTCGGCGGCGTTGCGTTGCGTTGGTTAACTCTTTGCTTTGGTGCGTACTTAAAAGGGGGAAAAAGGAGAGGGAACATGCCATTCCGCGATAAAGAAGTGGACCTCAAGTAAGAACCAATACAGACGCACAAATGAACGCATTCGTTGGCCGAGAGTCTTGTATACAATCATCAAATAGTATTTTTATTTTCAATACTATTTCAATACTGTTTCAATACTATTTCAATACTATTTCAATACTATTTCAATACTATTTCAATACTTTTTCAATACTTTTTCATTACTTTTTTCCTCTCGTCTCTTTATATGCGGTTGATAATTAATATTGTCATTTTTCTATGATATTAGGAGTGATTTTGTACTCGGAGGAGGGGGCAATTTTGTTTGAAAAATTCTGCCGAGGGCAAAGGGGAGAAAGTGGAAGATTTTAGAATTGTACTGGTGGCGAAGAGTGCGTCTTCGAAAATACTAATCGAGATGATTTTTTAGGTAAACGCTCATTTCCTGCTTTGGGTTATGAGGATGTGATATTATCTCATCTAATGTTTGTTCTTGCGTAGAAAAGAATTACTTAATTCGAATTTATCAGTTCAATTTTTACATTTCCATCTTGTTAGTACGGAATATTAGTTTTTAAGTGGTGACTATTTGTTTCGATGACAATAATGGCATCTTACTGCACTTCATACTGTTCTCATTTTACTGCATCACATGTATCTTTCTTGAAGCATCAAATTGATCAATGATCAAAAATTGGTCAAGGTGGATCAAATTGATAGCCGGATAGTTTGGATCAATTTTTAATTTAATCCACATTTTTGGTATTTGACAATTTAACGTTTACTGTGGTGCATTATTCTACAAAAATAAGTGCTTTTTGGTATCTTGAGATGGAAAATTTGTATCTTACATCTTAAAATAGGTTTCTTAAAGTTAGAAGCTAAGTACGATGCTTTTCTAAGATTTCTTCCATCTTAGAAAAGTAAATTATTTGGTCAAGTTTTTTCAACTATCAGAAATTAAGATGTTTCTGGTATAATAGATATTTAGGAATGTTTTGAATCATAAAATGGTCCAAAAAAAGGTTTGTTAACAAAAAGTTAAGATACAGAAAGAAGAAAATACGTGAAGCATGATAATGAAGATACTTTTAACATCTTATGTTATGTTTCAAATAATTAAAAAGTGACTAGCACAATACGAAAAGAAACTTCTTAAAATACATGGTAGTCACACTTTTAAGACATTATAACATCTTCTGTTGTCATCCTTTATCTTAATGATCATTTAATTTTAAGATGTTCTATTGTGTTATGTTATGTTCTGTTGGTTGTCTTTTATTGTGCTTTGTTTTGTTGTGTTTTGTATTTCATTTTCTGTTGTGTTTTATGTTGTGTTTTGTTTTGTATATTATTTTGTGTTTTATGTTGTATTTTATGTTGTGTTTTGTTTTGTATTTTATTTTGTGTTTTATGTTGTGTTTTATTTTGTGCTTTATGTTTTGTTGTGTTAAGTTCTGTTGTGTTGTGTTCTGCATTTTAAGATGTTTCTGACAACTTTTTCAAAACAATTTTACACCTGACAAAGTCTCTCTAAAAAAATGAGAAAACTCTTTACGAAATTGATCCGTTTGTGAAAAAAGAGAGAAGAAAAATGGTGAATCGAGGGGTAAAGAAACGTGCGCAAGGACGTAGGAAATTTTGCGGTCGACGCTCTACGCGTCTCTGCTGAACGGCCACTTGATAGCGTCTTCTTCCATGTGCACAATGTTCATACAAGTATGTACATATATAATATAATGCGTTACACAGTCATTATCCGTATTACGGATACAGAGATTACGATAATTATACGGACGTACGTGCGACCTCGAGTGAATACGCAGCTATGCAGAAAAGTTTATCCTTTTTCGCTACTTTAGACTCGCATATTTAAAGCCATATATGTACTTAATTGTTCAATTCTTATCTTTCGCTTTTTTATATACATATGGTATAAATGAATTTTTAACTTCTACTTAATTCCCGCCTCTTTAGAATCGCATTTAGAACCAAATTTCGTTAATTAATTCATTTGCTGGTTCTTAACATGTATTCCATATTTGTGTTTTAATTTCCCTTTCTGTTTTTATCCTTCTTCTTCTTCTTTTTCTTTTTGTTTCGCATTTATAATTTTGAGAAAAAAGTGAGAGTCTTGCTGTTTGAATCTGAATTTTATACTAATTAAAGTGTGCTGATTCGTTTAGCAATCTGATAGTGAAGTGTAATTGTAGATTTCAACCCTCTTTGAAAGAAAATGTTTACAAGAAGAAGTTGAAAATAATGCGACTAGTTTTAAACTTGAAAATCATTTGGTTTTATGATCCAAACGGTTCCTGAGTTCCTTTCTGGGTGTTAGATTAAAATTTTATCGTTTAGGGTAATATTACTAAGGTAATAACTATAGTTTTTGTAAAATTATAATTTTTTATGGAAAAACGGATGAATTTCTGCTAAATGGTAAAATAGTGGTAATGGCTAAAAAATGACCATTTATAATTAATGACCATTTTGGTAAACGAGAATGAACAATTAGGAGAAAAGTACGGATTCAGATTTGGAGAGTAGAGACGATATTGTAGCAGCAAACAAGGTTGTGTGAAGAAAAAGAAATAATTTCTTTATGCGCTCATCTATCCTAATAAATTTTTTTTCTTCTTTATGTTCTTGTTCTTTTGTTCGCTCCTTATAGCAACGGCGCAATGAGAACGAGAAGAAGAAAGAATTGCCCTGGCAACGCCACATAAGCACATCTTTTGCATGAAAGACTTCTATTTCGCTTTCAAATACACATGTATATGATTGAATTTTTCAAAACACTCTTGGAATTGAAAATAGAAGATTAAGGGACACAGTTGTGGGAATATGTATATATATATATTTCTTTTCACTTCGGCTTTTCTTTTCAGTTGTCATACCCTCTTCTTTTGCTCTTTCCTTCGGGTCCACAATCACAAGATGTACTATAATGCCACTCTTCGATGTGTGAGCGTTGCTTCCTTTTTTTAAATGCCTGGAAAAAATTATTTTCCTTTTTCAATTCATTGTCCTTAGGACGAATCTGGTTCAGGTTTGTGAAAAATCTCGACTACTGAAACCTGTTGTTGTTTGTAACAATTTTCATGGGTTTCTTGTCTCAATTGGCCATATTCTTGGAAAAGTGTTTAGAAGATGAAAAGAGGAGGAAAATAAAATTTTGTCTCTTATCGCGAAATTAGTTTATATGAGACATGCTTAGGAAAGTAAGAAAAGTAGAAAAAGAACGTCTTCTAAGTAGTATTTGTATAATATTATTGTCTCTCGTGTTGTAAGATAACAACTCGCAGATCGATCGGTATTAGTTATGGCATCGAGCGTATCCCGACCTTTATAAAACCGGTCTACGGGAATCGTTTTCTATGCGCCTGTGTCTGTGTGCTTTGCCGTGCTTTGTGTGGAAGCTGTAAGGGAGAATACACGCTTACAGAAAAGAGGAAGAATCCTTTATAACATAGAAAAATCATTTCTGATGATAAACCGGTTTTACAATTTATTATGCACACGCATTTCTTTATACACAAATATTATATTATATTATAAGATAAGATAAGGGAAAAATCAATACAGAAGAAGGGTCAATGATACCACAAATATCTATTTTTACCCGCACATCACTTTTTTTCTATCGAATCGTCGATAATTTTCTATTTTTATCACAAACTTATTTAGATACAACAATATTGTTATCCTCTCCGCTATTATCACATAATATATTTTTACATTCTCAACCTCATCCTCAAAAGATTGAATTTTGATCAAGAATTTATATTTCTCTATCTATATTTCTCGTTTTCATTTATAGTAAATTTTATAATAAACTTTATAAAAGCGAATAACTTTATAAGAGTCAAGAACTTCATAAAGAATAAATTCCAAAAAGAGAATAAGAAAAAAGTAATAAATATAATCGGAATTACGAATAAACTTTTAGCAAAATGATTTATTATCATTTTGTGGAATATTTATGAAAAAAAATTGCCTATTCAAGCAACTGGTTTTAATTGGACGAATACTTAAAGATTATGGATTCAGAACCTGCGGTGTAAAATCTATTCCAAGAAGATATACACGTAATATTGTTTTTTTTCTCTCTCGCGGATAATAATGATGTGTGCGGTTAACTATATAAGATGTGGAAAAGTGGATCAATATATAAATAAGAGGAAAAAAGTGCGTCAAATTGAAGAATTGAAATCAAAGAAGCTTGAATGTCGAGGAGAAGAGATTTTTTTTTTTTTGTTGAAAATAATGTTAATTCATAGAGATTGATTTCGAAATGGTGATAAATTACGTTTTTAAATGCAAAATACAATGCGTCATTAGAAGCAAAGTATGAATGAGGTTTGACAAGCTTCTGTATAAGAAAAATTATAGTTATTTTTAAGTATATAACTTGTTTAGATTTCAAGAGAGGTATAAAAGTTGAAGTAGTAGTAATTTTTGAAATAGTAAAACAAGTTTTCTGCGATTCATCAAAATTTAGAAAAAAAAGATTTTTTTCCTTAAAAATTCACACGCGCATGTTACAGATTGATAAAAATATACGCATTTTTCTTTGGAATTCGTGCGCACTTGTCAATCACGAAAAACTTTCAAGTCATGAATGAGTTATTGCTACATATCACACATACTCTTAATGTTTAATAATGAGAATAATAATAAAAAATACAAAAACAATAGTAAAAATAGGAAAAAATAATGATGATAGAAATAGTGAAATGAGGAAAAAAAGTGATAATAATTTTATGAAATAGGACACGATGAAAAAAATAGTGAAAATAGAGATTAAAATACTATAAGTAGGAAGAGTATAGTAAAAATATTAGGAAATAGTAAAAATAGTGATAATATTTAAACCAAAAAGAAATTGGGACAAAAATTGTTGAAATCGGAAAAAATAGTAAAAAGAATAATATATAATAGTAAAATAAGAAAGAAATTAAAAATTAGTAAAAAACGATGAAATTAAAAATAGTAAAAATAGTTATAAAAAAACTAAAAATAGGAAAAGTAGTAAAAATAGTAATAGAAATACTATAAATAGTCAAAATAGTGAAAATATAGTAATAAAAATACTTTGAATTGTAAGAATAGTGATAAAAATACTAGAAATAGACGAAATAGTGAAAATAGTATAATGAAAACACTTTGAACGAACAGTAAAAATATAGTGATAAAAATACTATAAGTATAGGAAAAGTAGTAAAAATATTAGGAAAGGGTAAAAATATTTGATAGTAATAAAAATACTATAAATAGTAGAAGTAGTAAAATTATTAATGAAAATACTCTTTAAACATTCGAAGTAGTAAAAATAGTAATAAAACTACTATAAACAGTAAAAGTCGTAAAATTATTAATGAAAGTACAATAAATAGTAAAAATAATGATGAAAATACTATAAATATAGTAAAGGTAATAAAAATAGTTAATTTTAGAAAAATAGTGATAATAATTATAGTAAACGAAGTAAGAAGTACAAAATTCATTAAAACTGTGATAATAAAAATAGTAAAAATAGTGATACCAAAATTGGCACTTAAAATTATAGCATTTAGTACTATAAATAGTTAATTAGTAAAAATAGTATAAAAAAAAGAGTTTAACTAATAAAAATATTGATAAAAACCTAAAAATAGTAATATTAATAGTAATCGTAAAAAAATAGTAATAAAGTAGTAATGATTTTATAAAAATAGCTAAACTAAATATAATAGCAATAAACGACTGAAAAATAGTAAAAATAATGATGATGATGATAATAGAAGTAGAAAGTATAAAATTAGTAAAAACAATGATAATGAAAATAGTAAAAAAGAAAAAAAATAGTAAAATAGTAAAGTAGATCATAGTACTATAAATATAAAAATGTAGTAAAAATAGTGATAGAACCAGTATGGTAAATTTTACTATACTGAATATTGCTCTGCATTTACCAAGTATATTTACAATTTCTAAAATAATGATTGTTTCTAATTCTGAAAAGAAACATTATTTTTTTAAATAGAATATTTGAACAATTTTATTGTTCGGGAAATAAATATATATGCACATAGTTAAAATTTGTATTTTCCTTGACAAGCTTGACGTTCATTTGATATTGACACAAGAGGTGTGACCTAATTAGCACTGACTTGATAAGTTTTCTAACCTAGACCTTGTTATAATATATCAATGTTTGTTTGGTAACTTAAATTGAACTCAATTTTCCGGGTTGAATCATTTTTTTCCTTCTTATATATAAATATCTTTTTATGTGCGCAATAGGCTTTGGTTATAGATGAAATTAATAATTTTGTATTTTATTCACTTATTAATTGCTTCTAATTTTATTCTAATACTTAATTGCTTCTAATTTTATTCTAATACTCAATTGCTTCTAATTTTACTCTATTACTTAATTTATTCTAATTATATTCTAATTTTATTTATTTTCTTCCCTTTTTTGTTTGTTTGTTCCCTTTTTTTATTTTCATTGACGCAAGTTATTTTTTGTTTTTTTTACTGACGTGGTTGGTAATTTAATTAAAACAATATATTCTTTTGTTCCAAGTTTCATACCTCTGTATTTTTCTACTTGGGAATTCTGTTTGTACTTGGATTAAAATATGACGGATGGAAAAAAATATATAAATTTACTATATAGAAAGAATGATTAGCGTTATTGATGAATCGGATGTTGGAAGTACATAGGTTTCATTAGATATGGCCTTTGTCAGGGACACTAAATTAGAGAGATTGTAATAAATTCCACGTCGAGATATTATATCTTATTTTCAGGTAGAAAAAAACGGAAATTTCCATTAGGAAAGCAAAAAAATATTCCTTTTGGAATTTTTAGGTTTGAAATATTTATTGTTTTAAATATCACATTTGGACCAAGTAAATTTGCGGAAAATAAATATTTTAGTAGAGGAAATAGTGTTTTTTTTCTGATTACTTAAAAGCAGAAAATAGAGGGAATATTTGGGGAATAATTTTTGATATATTGTTGGTCCGAGTGTAGTCGCCAGTGTTGGACAAAGAGACGGATGCCCGAAAGAAAGTTCTCGGGAGGCAATTTCCTAATAGTCGGCGCAGCATTAAATTCAATTGAATAATAGTCGAGAGCGATGGGTACGAAAGCCCGACTGCTCCCTAATCATTATCTATCATTCGAGTTATCATTCTGATATGTACATAGTTGAATAATCTCACGAAAAAAGAATTTCGAATAAAAGACGTCCACTTATCATTTTGAAAAAATAAGTTTTTTCAAAGCATTGAATTATTGGGAGAGAATTTTTCCTTTTCGCATTTGCAGTACAAAAGATTGGGACAAATCGGAACACCTAGGAATCCGTAATTAGCCAAGAGAGTCAGGGAGGTCTTTTTAGAATTAATGGAGCGTAACTATCTTTTAACGGTATATAAATCGTTCATGCGCTACTCGTTTCATAAAAACAAAAAAAAAATGAAGCACCTTTTTTTCGCCGACAGTCTTCTTCTCCCTACACCACTGATATTCGCATATGACTTTGATAAGAGTTCAAGTTCAATAGTCAGGTATGTGAATTCTATTAATAAATACAGCCACGCCGAAGATGATCTAGATCTGATATATTTATTCTGCCCTGTGGAGGAGCACGTTTCGAGTCCACTGTTGGAATCGCGACGAGCAAGGAGTGCCGATGATTACATATATAGAGACCGAGGGGACAAAAAAAAGTTTCAGTATTAACAGCTACTGGCTCGAACCAGGCGCCAGTGATTAAACTCGTATTGCTTCTTCTTATCTTCTTCTGCTTCATCATCATCATCATCATCTTCTTCTTCTTCTTCTTCTTTTACTGTAGTTTACAATCTTGTACTCTTTACGATCTTGTCTAGTCGCTTTGCTGCTCGTTTATTAAATTGCCTTCAATATATATATATATATATATATTTTATATCTCTACTGAGAAACAATAATAAGCTATAATTTGAAACAAGTTTATATAAGTTGCTTTTAAAAAAGCAAGTCGTTTGATGGCAACAAAGAGAGGAAAAAAACGATATTCCTCCCCCCTCGAATTTTTAATGTCTTTTCGAAAAGACTTCCTCATGCCTTTTTCTAATCTTTTCTTTAAATCCCTTCAATCTACTTATTTTCACGTTTCTAGTTCCGTTTGGTTACTTTTGGGTTTGTGTTCTTTGGAACATGTCACGTCATCGAATTATTATTGAATTATTATTATTATTATTTTATTGAATTATTATTCATCTCTTTAAAAAAAACAATTATCAAAAAAGATTCTTTTTATTTAAGGCCAGGTTCTCTTTCTCATGCCCCAAAAATGCCTCAATTTCCCGATTTTTTTTTTAGATAGGAAATAAATGAATTTCGGGAAAACTTTTTGCCGTTATTATTATTATACAAATAAGGATTATTTTTGAATTTAAAAAAAAATTAAAAAATGGGTTCAGGTTTCCATAAACGAAGCTCAAACAGCAGAGGTGTTCGTGCACGGAAAAAAATTTCAGGACGCGAACGAGCAATATTGGGAATATAATTAAAATAAAGAACAACATAACCAACGTTGTGAATTAAACTTAACTACATTAGACAAAAGTTTAGCCAATTCAGTGATAGTGAGCTTTGGTTGAGTGCAATTCGTCAGCCATATTGGAATTTCTGACAGCATAAACATTGAGTTTTCAGTTTTAAAACATAGTATTAATTTCAATAATATACTTTAAAATTTTTGTAATTTGAAACATACGATTGAAAAAAATTAAAATGAGCATTTAATTTTACTTTTTACGCAATTAAAATTGGTTCTGTCATAGGTTGTTTTCAAGTAAAATTCAATATCGCCATTCTAACGATAATGACAATATCGCTCGCTCGTTTTTGACGAAATGTTTGGCTGTTATAGCGAAAAATTTCTCCATTTCAGTTGTACTTTTTTTTCCGTGTGGGCGGGGAATTCCACAGACTTTTCTATTGATATGAAATAAAAAAATCAAAAAAATTCCATTTGGGGGCCATAAAAGTTTCTGATTTTTAAAAAAGGGCATTAAAACAAAATGGCGACTATTTGAAAGAAGAACGCGTTTTACCCCATTATTCAATTTGGTCTTCAATGTTCGCTAAAAAATATTCGTGATCGATTAAAAAAAACGCTCTCATATGGCCCCCTAAATTTAATTTACTTTATTTTGAACTTTGGATCATTTAAATCGGTTAATTCGTTGAAGCTGGAGAGTTTCCCCTGCGCGTTGAAAAAAGATGTTTCGAGAAAAACGAGTTTAAAATTTTAAGTACTGAAAAATCGTATTTAAAGTTTATTTTGACAAATTACGTTCAATCAGCTATTCCAGCACCATACATAATTATGCCTTCCTCTTCCTTGAACATTTTATGTTTTTGGATCACAAACTTGCTGCATATTGCCTTAATCGAACTCGTGAAATACTTCCGATATCAAAATATCCTTGTGGACACGTATTCTCAAGACCATAAAGATCTTTTAAACAAAAAAATTGATTTCTTCATCGTTGAGAAGAAGAACCTGGTCTTAAATTTATTTACCTCGCGAAAGGTAAATAATAGGTAAAGTTCATCTATAACTTGATTTGGGTATTTTTCGTGTCCGCTGATACGTTTTTTGAGTATTCTTTTTGTTTCACGGTAATAAACCGCTTTTGTAATTTTTGCAACAAATCTTATAAACAATGCCAGTTTCTTCCGTCGAATCTTTACCCAGTTTTATAATATTAAATGATTTTCCAACTTTTGGAATTGTCCTTCTGTCTCCATCGGCTGGAAAATCTGAAAAAATTTGGAAAACAATTAATAAAGACGATAAAGAAGAAAACGATAATTAAAAAAAATAATTCGACATGGAGATGTAATTTCTAAAAGAGATAAATTCTCAGTTTGAGTAAATTGATATAAAGGAAAGAGAGCGCAGAAGGCAGAAACTTAATTACAGTTGGCGATGGCAAGTATAATAAAATCTTCCCTTACACATATATATGTATGATTGAGAAAAAGAGAGAAGGGAAAAACGCAGATATACTCACCTGCGTTGTGCTCCCGAGGGAAAGGAAGATAAGCAAAGGAGTGTACACTGAAGAGTATAGTTTACACACGCTTACAGTAAATAATAGCCGCGATACTTTATAAATAGACTCTCACTCGGCATTGCGAGGAGTGTGTAAGGGAGGACGATGCGAGCCAAGTATAAGTTTGAAAAGGAAAAATTGCAAAGAGGAGATAAGAAAAGGGAGAAAAAGGAAGCTTGTTTTACTTCTTCTACTTCGAGAGAGGCACACACAACCTGTACCAATGAATTACACAAGAGAGCGAGAAGGAGCCGCATTGCTTTTTTACGCGGAAATTGTATTCTCTCTTTCTCTCTCGAATTGTAACAATACTTGGAATTCTCCCATTCGAGAGAAAATTATTATTACCGACAGAAATTTTAATGTTCGAGTGAGCGATAGGATTCGTTGAAAAAAAAACGAATCAAAACGTTGCCACTTGACGTTTCGACATTTTTTTAGGTTAATATTTGCGTAGGCAGTTGAAAAACCGGGGGAAACTAGCAAGGTTGGGCAGTTGCCAAAAAAGTTAGAACGTTACGTACAAGGTTCGGAATTGAACGACCCATCCCTGACGGTTTCAATTATCTAACCTCACTTTTGGAAATAAGTCGAATTAGTCCCGCTGTCCTCGAAGTTAAAAACCAAACTTTCCCAAGATGAAATCATTTTGTGTTTTTATTTCTATTCATTATTACCTTATTTTTATCCCATCTTTTTTTGCAATTATTTCTGCAGTAAAATTATTTTCAACACGTTTATAGTTACTTTTACTATTTTTAGCCTCGTGGTGCAAAAAAATACGAGGCAAATGTGAAAAAGTTCAATTACAGATCTATATTTAGCAGAAAAGAAGTTTATTCTCCCCCCAATAATTTTCTGTTATTCGAAATATCCTGTTTTTAATGTGAAATTAATTTTATGCGTGAATATTTACTATTGCTGTTTTTAACTGCACTTGTTTCTCCCTCTTATTTCTCTTCTTCTCTTGACTCGATTTGCAAATAAAGGGATATCGAATGTCGCATCGAAACGAAAATTCCTGACAAGGACTCTTCCCTTCTTTGTGTATATAATTCCGTGTGATTATTTTTGCTATCGCTGTCGACAGTTTTCTCGACTATTAAAATGGTGAGTGCGCCGTTTATTGAGCCAGAAATAGAAGCAGAGTCATTGCACTGAAGAAACTTAACGAATCCTGAAGGTATTTTTTTTTATTTTCTCCCTTCTTTTTTGGTTTATTTATTACGATAGTGCTGAATGCTATTGTGATGTTAGTCATATTGAAAAAAGAGACGAGACAATTTTTATCGTCGGGTAAAAAAAGAATAGATATCTGTTGAAATAATTATCCTGGGAATGATAATTTGAATTTTTTATTGCCTTTATGCCCCAATAAGCGATGGCAACGATAATTGCTATCAGATATTACGTGCCCGTGTAATCTTCTATTTATAAATACTATCTTCATTCGCTCATCTGCCGACAGAACGCTTCGCATCGAGGATAATATCCTCATTTTATATTGTAGAAAATCCTCAACGATATCAGATCCAATCGCAAAGTGGTTGGCAACCTAACCTCAAATTCAAGTTTCTTTTCAATACGAAACAATTCGTAATTGGTTTATAGAATTACAATTGCAGAAATTTTATAGACAAAAATAGAATAGAAGAAGTGTTAAAGAGGGACTTAATTCCCAGGGCGTGACCTTCGTCACAGGATCTTGAGTTCTTCTCTTCAGACATGAAAAATTCAGGGCCGTTGCCCCGGACGAAGCGCCTTCCTCCTCTCGAAGCGTCTCTTCCTTTTTCTTCAACTTTTTCCTTACCTCTTTGTAAAGAGAGCCGACTTGCCGCGAAGGATCTTGGGCCGCAAGTAGCAGCTAGGCGTATGATACTAAATGCAAATGCACGACTTTTAACTTGTACATCGAGTCTTGACTTACACGTTCCTCGGGGAGTAGTACATAGCGTAATGGCTAATTACTGTACAAACTCGAGTTTCTTTTACGCACACACACACGCATAACGAGTTCCGACCACCGGATGATATACAATTTTCAAAATACCTCATTTCCTTCCATTTAATTTCTCTAATTAAAATAAAAATTCACAAAGAAAAATATTTTACTGTTTTTCACTTATTTTTAGAACGAAAAGAAAAATTTTCTTTTTGTATTGAATGTTAATGATTATAGGATTGGGATGGGAAGAATTGCTATAATGTTCTTTGACTATTGGCGTAACTATTAATTGTTTTTATTAATTTATTATCAACTAATTCTTTAATTATTTTTCAGATACATGGTAGTTGGAAAATCAAGGACTAAAAAGTTTATTTTAATAAAGTGTTTGGAAAAATAATAATTTAAAAGTCACTATGCTGGAAAAATGCGAAGAAGCATTTTCAGGTACAGGGTAGCTGGAAAATCAAGGACTAAAAAGTTTATTTTAATAAAGTGTTTGGAAAAATAATAATTTAAAAGCTACTGTACTTGAAAAATTGCGAAAAGGCATTTTCAGGTACATGGTAGCTGGAAAATTAAGCTCTGAAAAATGGGTATTTAATAAAGTGTTTGGAAAATAGTACCATAATACAAAAGTATAAAAATTACTGTTTTGCTAATTTTTAACTTAAAATAAATATATTACACACTAGTTTCTTTTTAATAAAAGTCGAATTTAGTAAAATCGGAATAAATTTTTGTAGAATATTTTAAATGAATAATTAAACAATTTTTTTTACTTTGATAACTGTTGGTAGAAATAGAGTGGATCGGTAGAGGTCAATAACTTCTCTCTAATCATAATTTATTAATAGTTACTCCGCTATTTAAAAAATTATAACCTAAAAATTGTCCCTTTTTTCCATTTTTTCAAAGCTAGAAAATTTCCAAATCGTTCAATTTTCTTCCCCAATAAAGTTAAAGTAGAAAGAATATTTCTTTTTCAATAAGTGTAAAATTTGAAACGTTTTACACTTTATAGTGTGTGCTTTTAAACTATATGTAAACAGGCGCAGGTTCAATGGCCACTCTCGACCCTCAATAAACTATCCGGTCATCCATCCATCCATCTAGTGTATATATGATGCAATCGTTTAAAAAAATAAATAAAACCGACGACAAGATTTTTTTTTATCTTTTATCGAATTTTAAAAAATTTTCACCTTCAAAAAAAAGGTGAAAAAGTTGATTAAATTGTATAGTTTAGTTTGATCGAAATGATGAATTATGCAACATTAGAAGATAATAGTTATTAGTTTCATGTTCTTTAGAAGGTGTGTAATATAATGTATGGTAATCGTTTCCAATAAACGGCCATAAAATCCATTTCGATCCTAACGAGGACCTTGACCGAGGATAACGGTAAAGAAAATCATAAGATTAACGATAGTACGATTTTACACGAGGATTTCTAGTGTTGAGGTTGTTTTTTTTACTACTTGCTTTTTTTATTTATTTTTTCTCTTCTTTCATTATATTATTTTCGTTCTGTTATGTCTGAGAGAAGGTGGAATTTTAGATTTGGGTCGTGATGTTATAAATGATCGTAACCGATGATGGTGATGATGATGATGATTATGATAAAAGTGATATTTACACCACGAGCGCAATTTATCTTATTTTATTAACACTTAAGTAGATGTTTGCTTTTTTTCATTCGCGAAAAGAAAATTTTGCTCGGTGGTGGGAAAATATTCGAGAAATTAAAAATTCTATTCTATTTAAAAATTTAATAAGGAATTATTTATTTGGAAACAAAAAAGTTAGAAAATTTATTATTTAGAAAGATTTATTATAGAATTGATAAATTAAAAAATTGACAAAGTAAAAGATTTTTAAAAAAATGATTTTTTTGTTTCAGTATCCGATAATAAGAATCGTTGACGATCCAATTGAGGAAGGAATGAAAATTTCGTCTGTTAATTTACCGTCGAATGTTGAAAATATTTCAGCAGGAGGCAAAGATCTTTTAAAGAGACTTTTATATCCAAATCCTAGAATGAGATTAAAGTCTATACTCGCTCTTCAAAGAATTGCCTTCTTTATGAGTTGTGACATTCAAAGTTATACGTTAAAGCAAGTAAGAAATCAACCCAATTTTTCAGAACTAATAATTTTATTATTTCTATCTACAAAAGTATTTTTTTCAATTACTTAACTATAAAAAGTAAAAATAATTAAATCAAATTAAAATCTATACAAGTATTTGTAAAATTTATATATTTATGAAAACGAAAAATACTTTATGTAGAAAATAATAAAAGTACAAAAAAATGGAACTTATTTTTAAAATTCTAACTAGTTGTAAATTTTTTTCTGTAAAAAAAGGTCTCGCCCTTCAGACTGTTAGGAAAAGAAACCGTCCAATCGTCAGGAATGCACTTAGAGAAAGATGAATTTTACGATTTCGATTCCATTATTGCTGGAAGCACAAATCGGACATGGACCAGTTCCAGTCGGTGAAAAGTAATTGCAGTACAAAAAAAAGTTTACTAGGTTTTATTCCGTCCATGAATTAATTGAAAAAAAGAAAAATCTATTAGTATTTATTTATTTAAATAATTAACTAATAGACAATTGATAAAATAGTTAAAGGAAAATTTTTAGAACAATTAATTATTTAATAAAAAAATTGTCTAATATTAATTTAATATTAATAGTGAAAACTATATTAATAGTTAATATTAGAATATTAATTATTAATATAGTAACTAATTAGATAATTAATTGTGTCTAATAATTAATTTTTTTAATTATTAACTAATTAATTATTTATCTTTCAATTGCTAAGATAATCCGTCCATTAAAATTAATTTAAGTATAGTTATAATTATTTTTGATGTGAAAAATTTTTTTTACCTCAGGGAAAATAATGTCAATAAAAAGTTTAAAACAAATTATTTGTATATTTAATTTAAAAAGAAAATTTTTTTTAATTTAAATTGTTTTTCATAACAAAAATGTTTTTCAATGGTAAAATTAAATTTTTTTACAAAATTAACATTTCTTTATCATTGAAAAATAAATTTTTAAAAATAAAAATAATGTCTTAAACAAATTAAAATTATTATTTAATTTATAATTATAAATAATAATTTTTAATTTAATTAATTAAGAAATGATTAATTTTCTTTTTATAAAAGTATTTTTTTTCTACATTACCAGCAAAAAGAAGAGGCAAAATGAATAAAATCAGATTCGATATCAGTTTACAAAAGTTTTAATTTTTTTTTTAAGAATAGTTAACAGTATCTTGTTTGTTACAGTATTTCATTAATAATACAATGAATTGCGATAATCGTACAATGTATAAACTAATAACAAAAAAGATAATAAGTGTCGAATCGAAAACACGCAGCATTTTCCATGAAATCACACAATTCGAATTCCAATGATTCAATATAATTGTGTCACACAAAAATATAGGCAAAAAGAGCATTGTTTTTAAAAAAAAAATCCCTATCAGAAATTCAATTAGATGCACAGCCTGAGATTCTCACATATTTCTCGAATTTCTGTTACTTAACTATACTTATTTTGGTTCAATTTGTTTTCCATTCTTTTTCACTCCTTTTTCATTTTCTTTGCCTACTTTTGTGTGGCAAAACAATGAATCTATGTGGATTCACTCTTTTCTGTTTCCACGTTTGAAACCATTTTTTTTAAACTACACATCCCTCAAATTTGAGGGATATTTTATTATTTTTTTTTTGCAGAATTAGCATTATGTATATACAATATTATTCTTGCTTCCTAAATGGACCATTTGGTCTGTATTTTTTTTACTATTTACATAATACAATACTTCGATTATGGATTAAAAAATAAAAATTGCCGGAAAAATATTTGGTCCCTGAAGGAAGAAATTATTTGTGGCCAAAATATTTCTATTTGACCTTTTTATTTATTTATTTATTTATTTTTTTATTTAAAACGAATTCTTATAGTGAAATTTTGTTTTTTAGTAAAAGAAAATTAAAAATAGTTTTAAAATTATTTGTACTCAATTTTTTTCTCATTTACTTTTTTAAAAAAACTTAAAAATTAAAAAAAAATAAATTAGAAATATCAAAATAATAATTTCTCAATTTTATTTTACAAATTTATTCTGAAAATCAGATTTAAAACTATTCAGTAGTTAAATTTCATTTATACAAATAAATATTTAAATTTAATAATTGAATTTAATATTTAAAATTTTTTATTTAAAATATAAAACATGTAAAAAATAAATAAAAAATTCGATTGTTTTTTGAATTATTAAAAAATGTATTCACTTCTTTGATTTTTTTTTAAAAGGAGAGGGGAATATTTTTTCCGGCAATTTTTCCATCTCCATTGTTTGTCATTTCGTTCTTTACTTATTTTGGTAAAAGTTTCAAGCATATTTTTTTTGTTTTTATTCAATTATATCGTCTCCTTGTATTTTTTCCACTTTTCAAGCTCTTCGAATTAATTTTCTTTTATCGCTTATTTACAAGCACACGACATTGAATTTTTCAAAGAGCGTGAAAATAAAATCAAGTCTTTAATATTTTGCGATTTGTTCTATTCTCTCAAATACCATTTTTTTATCTTGAAATTGTAAAAAGGATGTGTCTAAATTTTCATTCAAAAATCTAGACGCGGAAAAATTTTCGTCTTTTTCTTCAAAACCAAACTCTGAATCTCAGAGTTTTATTCAAATTTGTTTTTATTCTATTTTATTTCTTTTTATTCTATTTTATTTTCCATTTTTATTTTTGTTGAATTTAAATTTATTGAATTTAAATTTGTTGAATTTAAATTTGTTGTATTTTATTTTGTTTTATTTTATTAATTTTACTCTTTTTATTCACTTTATTCCTTTTATTCACTTTAATTGTATTAATTTTATTTGTAGAGAGAAATTGGTTGAAAATTTCTCTAAAAAAATTTTTTAATAAGAACGCTTTGTAATAATCAACATTTTTTTTCGAAATATCACAACAAAGAATTTTCCAAAGTTCCAGCAAAAGGGTTTTTCTTTTTTTTTTATTGAAGAGTTTTTAACTACTTTTCTTTCTAAGGATATTATTTTATGTTACCAAGTTTATCGCTAGAAGTTTCTTTTTCCGATTGTCGATTGCTGGATATTTTTCTACTTTGAAAGAAAATTTTAAGAGAACAAATGCAGAAGCGATTCATTTTTCATTAAAATCTATTCTTTTTTTTGTAAATAATTAATTTTTTTCCTTCACGAAAATTCTAAATGTGTAGAAAAAATTTTCTACCTTTTTTTTGGAAATTCTTCTGGGAGGGAAAAAAAATAACTAGATAGTGAAAAATTTCTACTTGTAAAATCTTGGTACATATTTTTTTTGTTTTGCTTTAAAATATCGACACTTTGCGCATTAGATTATTAGACTACTGATTATTTTTTTTATCTAATTGCTACATATTTACTCTGCCTACGTTTTTTCTTCTTAGAATTATTATGATACATTGACAAAATCGTTCAGAATCTGAACAATTTTTGGCATTTTTGTATAATCTCACTACGCAAGGATTAAGTTTTTTAAAATTGTTTTTTTTTCTCTTTTTTGGTGATTGGAGCAAAAAAAACACTGTTATCCTTTGGAAAATTACATTTATCGCGTGTGTAATTTCGCGGTTCGGTTTTTGGGGGTCAGGAAAATTTCAAATTGAATTGAAAATTATGTTTCTCAAAAAGAAAAATCGATCGTAATTAATTAGAAAAAAATGTTTAGTTTAAATTCAGAAAAAAGTTGTTTATGAAGAATATTTTATCGTCTTTGTTTATTTTACGAGATATGTAATATTTTTTTTTGTAAACAAAATTACTTTCAACAGAAATTCATTGGATTTGCAATTCAAGAGGAATTAATTGAAAAAAAAGAAAATAAAATATTCAATTTTCGTTAAATTGAAAAAATGAAGTTAATAAGTTTTGATTTTTGAGACTCGGCGCAGTCACACAATTTTTCGGTAATATTTTTCTTCCTTTGTACACAAAATACCAACTTTTCGTTTTTTTTGTTTTGTGCTCAAAAAATGCACATACTGCCACGATATAATAACATATAATTATTGTTATATATACTGTACGTGTAATATAGTCAAGAAAATGTATGTATAATATTTATAATGTTCCCGATATTTATACATTATAAATTTACATTCATATTCAAATTATCAATTTTATATTCACAATTATGTCGATTATATCAATTTTTCTTCATTCTTAGGTTAATAATTATTATTATAATTGTTAACGATTGTTATTCTAATTAATAATTTTTTACAGTCATTAATAATTGTTATTATAGTGATTAACAATTATAATAATTATTTATATAATATAATTGCCATAATTAATAAATTGGAATACAATTGTAACTTATAATATATATTTATACAGGAATTATTCACGTTAGGGATTCGTAGCTAAAAATTAGCATTTCTTTCGTAGTATTTTGAAAAACCGCTTTTATCCGGCTTTTCTTCTTTTTCTCCTTCTTTTCCTTCTAATGTAAATATCGTCAGCGTTCGGCAAATAATTTGCAATTTATTAATATTTATAATATTTACAGAAAATTGTTTCTTATTTTTTTCCTTTTGTTCAACGCTCGTTAACGATTATTGCGAGAAGATTATCTGTTAATATATCGTTGTTAATTCTTTTTTTTCTATAACGTATACTTGGATTCGATTCTGCGTCTCCTTTTCATTTTCTTAAATATTTTTTCATTAAAAAAAATCTTGTTAAAAGACTTTTTTTCTCACAATTTGCAGACATGCAATTTAATTGAAACGAATTCATTTTCTTCTGAATTCTCTTTTTTTAAAGCTTTGAAAATTGTTCTAAATTAATTTTACCTTTCATTTGGAATTATTTTTGAAAAAACATTTACGAAACGCATTTTTCTTGTTCTTTTGTCTTATAATTTATATTTTACATATACAAATATACTACGGCTTTTCAAAGTAGCTCGCCGACCCAAAAAAAATCTAATTGAAAAAGAAAATTTATTTTTAAAACATAAGTTTTATTTTTTAAAAAAGTATTTTCTTTTCGTTTGCGACATTTTTTTTAAAATTAAAATATAAATATTTACAAAATTTTGCAATTTTACAGTATCTTTTCAATTTAATTTGTGAATATTATCGAATATTTTCGAAAAATATATTCAATTCTTGAATATTTAGAAAGAATTATTTTTTCAATAGATTAATATTTCTTTTCTTCGACATTAAAAAAAAAATAGTTAGTATTCGAAAACTTATAAATAAGAATTTAAAATCTCAAATAAAAGTTTTCTTCTTAATTTCTAGGAAAGAGAATTCTTTTTTTCTTCTTAAGTTGTAGATTTTTTTCCTTCTACATGTTTACAGGAATTTTTAACATAAAATCTAGAGAAAATTTCGTAGAGTTAAAAAATGTTCTTTCTTTTGCAAAACGAATTTCATTGGCAAACATTGACAATTTAATGGCACAAAAAATTAAAACTTTTGTCCGTGAGTAAGAATTAATTAATTTTTACAATCAATTATTAATTACTGATTGTCTTAATTTTTATCAACAATGTTTTCTAGTAAAAAAATATATAAAAGCCTGAAGAAAAATTTAATCAAAAAAATGAAATGCGTAAAACATTTAAAAAAGTCATTTTTTAAAGAAAATAGTCGATTTGTTTTTTTTCACCAAGAAAAGAATTATTTAGTAAAAAAAAAACTAGGTCGGAAAGCTACAATGGAGGCAAAACGGTGTTTACGCGTAAGGGTGCGTTCACAGTCCAGTTTTTGCTCTCTAATTAATATAAATATATAGTTTTTATATATTTATGTTTGCAAAGGTACGTTGACAGAAAATTAAAAAAATATTACAAAGTTTCACTTTACAATTTTTTTTTTGTCTTCACAATGCTCTTCTTCTCTCGGAATTTTTCGGACAATTATTTTCCACTCAAAAAGTAGATAAAAAATTACTTTTCTTTCTCATTTTTCTACAAAATCGAATTACGAGAATAAAATTTATAAAACTAAATCAATAACATTGATAAACGAATAAAAACAATAAATTAAGAACGAAAGAGTAAAAATAGGTTTAAAATTAGTTTAAAATTTTACTACGTAGTAAATAAAAATATTTTAAAATAATAAATTAATTTGTATTCAAAACGAATTGGAATAATTTGAAACAGTTGAAATTTGTTTGTATTAATTAAAATTATTTCTTTGTTTCAATAAATATTTAAGTGATATTTAATAGTTATTTTTGTTTCAATATTATTGAATATAATTGAAATTTTTTGTTCGATGTAAAAGGGAATTTATTGCAAAAAAATGTTTCGAAAATTGACAAATTTTCGTCAATGGGGGATTTTTCTTTTATTTCCAAAGAAAAAGGCGAACTTTGTTTAAAATTGAGAGAAGAGAGGAGCTTTAAAAATTGGGGAAGTTAATAGAGAAGGCAAAAAAAATGTGAACGACCCTTGGAAAATAAAAAATATCGCCGAGTGGTGAGAAAGAGAGAAATAGTCAGGAATTGATTTTTTTTCCGTGACTTTTTGAAAGCACACCACTCGTATCACAATCGAGCAGCTACTGACGCTTACCATTGGCGTGTTTTAATAATCGTAATAAAGAATATTAATAATGGTCGTAAAAATAATAGTAATAATAAGAATAAGAATAATATTAATAATAATAGTAATAAAAAGAATAAAAATAATAATGATGATGATAGTAATAAAATAGAAATAAAAATAACGTCAATGGTGCGTCACAGCGTAATCAGAAAATCATCATTGTCGAATGATGACTTGAGAAGCAGCGATTTTCTTTCACTAGGTCTCGACATCGAGACCAATGCACTGCACCAGCACCTAAAACCGCACCACATTCTAGCACCTCTACACAATTCAATTGTCATGGCCTATGGAACCTGAACAGAAAAATTTACATTTCATTAACTTCTTGTTTGCTGATCAATTGAAAAATAAAACATTATTTAGCCTATTTTGTTAATATTTATTTTTAACTTTTCTACTTCTAGTTTTACTTTTTTTTATTATAAAACACGAATATTATTCAAATATTTCAATTTTTTCGACGTACGATTTTTGCTGAAAATTTTCCAATATAGAAAAGTGTAAATTATTTTTTAAAAAAGAGAAAATATTGCAGAAAGTTAGAAATTTTCTTAAAGTTAAAAAAAACAATTTAAATTTAAATATAAGAAATGCGTTAAATAAACAAAAAGTGGAAAAAATAGAAATGTAGAGATTTAAATACAAAAATTAAAAATAAAATGAAAAATGGAAAAGAAAAAATGGAAAGAAAAGGGAAAAATGGTACCTTGTCAAATGTCGACTGTCTTCATGAACCGCCATTTCTGAACTTTTGAACTCGTTCAATTCCTTTCTAATAGCTGCTTTGTCCTTTGCCGTTAAACGAGTCCACGGTTTGTCCGCTTTTCGATCATAATCTTGCGCCTGCGTCACTTCGATGTAATCATTGAACCTGATGATCTGCAAAGACACAATTTTTACAATATTTACAATAATTAGAAATATTTCAACCAAATTCGAATATTTACCTATATTTAAAGATAAAAAAAAATTTAGAAAAATAATTGAATTCTTTTTAAGAAGATTATCTCAATTTTGAAAAAATAATTTAATGTTTCGAACGAATTTCATTAGAAATATTGAAAATATTTTAAAATAATTAATATTTTTAAAAAACAATTCAATTCCTCCGATGAATTTTATTGTTTGTGAAAATAATTGAATTCTTTCGACAAATTTTATGAAAAATTGAAAAAAATTTCATTCTTTCGTGATTTTCTATTAAAATTATATTGAAAATAATTAAGTTTTGTGAAGAATTCCATCAGAACTTTTGTAATGTTTATTTGGATTTTTCTAAGGAAATTGTAATTAAAATTGTAAAAATCAAGTTTTTAAATTCTATAAAAAGAAAAGTTAAAATTTTTCCAGAATTTTATTTAAAAAAATTGACATAATAATAAAATTTTTAAAAACAAATTGTATCATTTTTCTAATTTTTATAGAATATGTTTCAATATTTTACAAAGAAATTTCTTTAAAATTATCATAATTGAAATGATAAAATAAATTTTAGACAGTTTTATAAATAATTGAATTTTTGAATTATAAATATAATTGAAATTTCTCAAGTTTTTAAAAAGATATTTGGATATTTTTCAAGAAATTTATCAATTGTTTGGAAAATTAAGGAGTTTTACAGAAAAAGAAATTAAAAATAATCAAAAGGAAACAAGAGGCAGAAAATTGAAATTTATTAAAATTCTAGGGAATAATTAATTCTTTCATAAAATTTTGTTAAAATTGTATTCAGAATAATTCAATTCCTGCGAAGAATTTGAATATTTATGAAAAATAATTTAATTCTTCCAAATATATTTCTTATTTATGCGAAAATAATGGAATTCTTGCGAAGAACGTTTATTAAAATTTAAGTAAATAATTATAAATAATAATAGTTAATTATGTGCTTTATAGATGAATTTAAAAATTTTTTATTATGAAATTATTCAAAAATTTTAGTTTGAAAATAAAAAATCTTGTTATTTGCAAAATAATAAATGAAAAAAAAATTTTTGTTTCGAGTTTTTACCTTCTTTTCTTTGAGTTCGTCCACCGTTGGTCGGAAGCTCAATTTTCTCAACAAATATCGTTTCTTCTCCTCCTTTTGCTTCTTCTCTTCCGCCGGACTTTGTTCTACAAAATGCGAAAAATAATTATTAATAAATTTACCCTTAAAAAAGAATTAAAGAACAAAATTTGCAAAAACTTACAAAAACCAAAAAATAGTAGAGAAAATATTTACAGAAGTTTAGAAAGATTGAAATTTATAAATTCTGGAAGTTTACTTCCAATTGAAAAAGAATTAACTTTTAAAAAAAGTTCAAAAATAATAAGAATAATAAATTTAAAAAATAATATTTACAGAAAAAGGAAAAAAAATTGGTGAAAAAATACGCACTTTTCAAAATATTCCTCTCTTCCAGTTCTTCTTGTGTTGGTCGCATGCTCAGTCGCCTAAAAAGGGGAAGAAAATTATTCATTAAAATCCGAAAAAAATGGAAAAATAGTAAAAAATAAAATAAAATAAAAATAAAATTAAAAATAAAAATAAAAAAAAATAAAAAATAGTCAAATTACAGGATAAAATGTAATTAAAAATTGCACGAACCTGATGAGCTTGGCACCAATTGCCTCCTTCGTCTCCTGCCTCTCATTGTCAGATTGTATCTGCAGGATATTCCTGTTGATGAGTTCCTGACGATCGGGCCTCAAGGCAAGCTTCAACGAGAGAGACTCCTTGCGAGCAATTTTCGCTGCCAAGCGATCTGCAAACATCAAAGAGGAAAAATAAATTAAATGCACAAATTTAAATTCACTTTTTACACTAAATTCTCTTTTTCTTTAATTTGCTGCTTTTTTGTTTTTGTATTTTTGTTTTGTTTTTCTGACTTTTTTTACCCTCAACAATTGCCGAACAGCTTTTGCTTCTTTGTAGAAGAGGCTGCTGTTGATCGAATGATTTAATTGTCGCACACGCGATCGACATTGTTGATGCCGTCCAAATCGACAGCATAATATCGTCATTATTATTATTACTGTTATTGCTATTTTAGTATTTTTACAACTATTACTATTATTATTGCAATTATTCGTTAAAAAAATTAAAATTTTTACTATTTTCTTCTTGTTAGTGTATTTTAATATTTTATTACCGCTGCTTTTTATTTTTTATTATTAGAATTTTTGTTCAATATTAAATTATTATTATTATTCTATCTTTAATATTAATTATTATTATTATTATTGTTATTTCTATTGTTTAATTTTTTTTATTTTAAATTTATTTATTTAAAATAGAGAAAAAGTAAAATTGTTTTGCATTATTATTACAATGGTAAATTGTCAAGAAATTTAGAAAAATTGTGTTTTTAAAATTATTTTCAATTCATTTGTGGTTGAGAATAATAACGTTTCTTTCAAATTGATTTGTAAAAAAAATTAGCAAGTTGTTTTTAATATACTTTTGCAAAACGTAATATTAAATGTATCTATGTGTATATTCTAGGAAGCTAACAAAAGATTTGACGCGATACGTCCCTCAAGCCAAATCAACTATTTCATCATTTTCTAAATCAACAAATCACAGTGACAAAAAACACAATAAAAAACTTTCGACAACACTTACAAAAGTCTTCATATTAATTTTTGTTTATATGAAATTTACTATTATCATCATTATCTTTTATTCATAATTAATATTATTAATAGATATTATTATTATCACTATTTTTATTATTTTTTTTAATATTATTATTTCATTATTCTTATTAATATTATTTGATATTATTTTTCTAATTAATATTATTTTCCTCCGGCATTCTAGTGCCTTTATTTTTTACATACTAATTATTTTATTTAATTGTACTGCTGAAAAAATTGCAAATTTACTAAAACAAGAAAAAAGAAATGTTCTTTAGGAAAAATGAACGTTTACAAAATTTAGAAGTTAGAATTGAAGGAAACTATTTGAAAGAATTGAAAAATAGATTTCATAGAGATGAAAATAGTAAAAGGAAATTTGAAGAATATTTGAAAATTTTTGCCTCGTTTTTCTTTTCAATAATATTATCGAGAAAGCACGTTTTTCTTACTATCGAAAAAAATTAACACGAGCGCGAAATCGGAATGAGAGTCGAAATGATACTAAATGCTTGCCAAGCAATATTCGAGGATTAATATAAACTTCAAGGTGGTTGTCGAGTCTTAAATCGCGAAACTCAAAAGATAGTTGTTAATATAGATATAAATGTCAATATAATTAATTTTATCTTTTAATATTTTTTTTCATGTACTTTTTCAATTTTTTATCATTTTTTTTCTTTTTATGTATAGTTTTTATACAATTTTTTTATTTTTATTTTTGCAATTTTTATTAAAATAAGACAGTTTTATTAAAATGTCTCAAAATAATTGAATTTTCGAGAATAACTTTGTTATTTATCTTTAATAGTTGAATTCTTTCAAAAAATAATTTATCTTAATAATTGCATTCTTGGGAAGAATTTTATTAAAATCTAAAAGAATATTTGAATTGTTTAAAAAAAATGAAATTAAATTAAAACAATTGATTTCTGTCGAACAATTTTATTAAAATATTTGAAAATAATTGAATTCCTGTAAGAAATTTTTATATTTTTGTAAATAATTCAATTCTTCCAAAAAATTTAAAAATAACATTTTTTTTAGATACAAAAATATCGAAATATATCTAATTACTTTTCTTAAATAATATAAATTCTAATGAAGAATTTTATGAACAGTTTTTAAATAATTTAATTTCCTGTGAAAATTTTACTAATTTTTTAAAATTGTTGAATTTTTGCGAAAAATTTTAATAAATTCTGAAAATAATTGAATTCCAATAAAGAATTTTATTAATATTTTAGAATATAATTTAACTTTTGGAAAGAATTTTAATAAATTCTGAAAATAATTGAATTCCAATAAAGAATTTCATTAATATTTTAGAATATAATTTAATTTTTACGAAGAATTTTATTCATATTTGGATTTTATTAATTTTTAAAAATAATTGAATTGCTTTGAAGAATTTGAATAAATTTTGAAAATAATTAAATTTCTGTAAAAAATTTTATTATTTTTGGAAAATAATTTAGTTATTTTTGAAAGTAATTGAATTCTTCATAAGAATTTTATAAAAACATTGTTTTAAATATTTAAGTTTTTCCAAATCTTATAAATATTGTGAAATATTTATTTTAATTAATTGAATTCTTGTGAAAAACTTTATTTTGGAAAATAATTGAATGTTCGTTTAGAATTTTATCAGAAATTAAAAAAAAATTGAATTTACATGAAAAATGTTATTATTAGTGATAGTAATTAAATTATTGTGAAACAATTTTCTTAAATAATTATTATTTAACAAAATGAAATTATTTTGCTAAATAATTAATTTTTTCGAAATTTTTCTGGAAAATTTATTATTTATGAAAATAATTGAAATTGGAATATTTGGTGAAAAGAATTGAATCATTTTAAAGAATTTGATTATAATTTTTAAGAGATTTTTGAGAATAGTTTTTTGATAGGAGTATTTTTGTATTTTTCTGTTTAATTCTTCTTTCTTTGAATATTTTCCGATTTCTTTATTTTAGTGTTTTTTGTTTCGTCGACATTTTCTTTTTCCTTGATTTGAATATTTTCTTCTTTTTTTGTGTAAAGAAAATTTTGAAAACTTGCTAACAGAGATATAATATAGGAAAGGCGAATATAATTAGTTTAGACGATGAGACTTATTTGAAAACTTGAGCAATCATGAAACTCTCTCATCACTTGCATGTATATACATGGGAAGTGAATTTGAGAAAATAGAGAGAAGTTATTATACGATCGACACGCTTCTTATCACGATAAAGTGATTAGTTGCCGGAGATAAACGTTCGTTCAACTTTTGATGAGTTTAGAAGATGTTAATTAACAATTGTCGATTAATTCCTTCTTCACTTTAATCTCAAATACATACAATAGCAGTCATTACTACACAATAAAGCCTAAAAAATTAATTTTATATTTAATTCTCTTTTATTAGAAAAAAATGCGAAAATAATTAATGTTTCCCTTTTTTAAAAGGCAAATATTAATTATTACAATGTGGGATTTTAGTTGGACATTTATTATTGACAGACTTACTCTTTTCATCGTCGTAATCCTCTCTGTAGAGAACTTGTCCATCGGTCGACTCATCGTCCGAATCCTCTCGTATAACGTACGGCCTTGCATTCTCTTTATTCTCGAGAGTACAAGAAAGAGCAAGTCCAAATCTCACTGGTCGACTGCTGCAAATATTATGGAAATAATTATTTTATATTTTCGACAAAATTAAGAGGTTGATGGAAAAAAAATTTATTGTTGACGCCCCGTGAACCAATGTTCTACTCTAGTAATGATTTTGAATTAATGTTAAACGAACGAAAATGATTTGTTCATTTTTTTTTCATTTATGACTGCCGTGTTGTAAATTGTGTTTTTTAGTGGCGAATTTTTAATAATTATTGCATTAATATTTTAACTGTAATCAATTTTTTTTTAGCAAAAATGAATATTTTTTACAGAAAATATTTATGAAAATAAATAGTTTTTTGCAGAAATGTTTTTTGGTAGAAAAAATATTTTTTTGTAGAAATACTTTTGATAAAAATACATATTTTCTACAGAAATACTTTTTTTTTAAAATACGTAGTTTCTAACAAAATGGTTTTCATAGAAAGAATACTTTTTTGAGGAAATATTTTTGACGGACAGTATTTTTTTCTATCAAAAAAGTTTTTGTAAAAACTACGTATTTTTTTCTATCAAAAATACTTTTGTAAAAACGAAGTATTTTTTGCAGAAATTATTTTGACAAGAATAAATAATTCTTTGAGAAATACATTAATTGAAATGTTACGTTACGTGTGATATATATTGAGCAATTTCTTTGGAATAGAAAAATTTTCTCATGCCTAGTGATAACAATTGGAAAAGAGAGAACAATTTGGTTACCTGCGATCAACCATCGAATTTTTTTTTGGTTAGAAATTCGATGCACGCATGCGTTTTACTTGAATAATTTTTTAATTGGTATAATTATTAATCGAAACGAGTTCAATTACCATATCCTCATCCTAGGCCTAAGAGGCTGTCTTCTGGTTAAGCATAAGAAAAATACGACCTCTTTAACTAGTGACTGTGAGAATGTTGGTGAGGAATGTATGAGAGAGAGAGAGAGTGATTTTTGCGATTTGATTATAAAATGCGGACGATTTCGGGGTAAATATTGTGCGTGTCTCACTTGAAGGATGCGTGGAGTTCCTGGCGGAGCGTGAGCGGCCTGTTCTCCTGCGTGGGAGTGTTCTGCGGCGTTCCGGGCCCACTGCCGGGGCCCTTCTTCTTGAGCGCACTCTTCAGAGGCATCGCGTGGAACTTGGGCTCCTTGGCGGGGATTTCCTCGACCCGCGAGGTATCGAACACTGGGTCCGAGTGCACGTTCCGAAAGCCGTACATGCTGTCGTCCTCGTCCTCCACGTCGGCGTCTTCGTCTGGAAAGAGAGCAAATATTTTGATTTTGATTTTGAAAAATAGAAATTATTAAAAATAGAAAATGTTGGAAAATTACCATCGTCCTCGCAGTCGGAGAGAGGCAGGGATTGCTGCTGCTGTCTGCAGAGAGACGTGGGGCTCGGCGAACTGAACATGGGCGGCGGGGGAATGGGGCCAATTTCGCTGAGGGGAATCGGCGGCTCCGGGAGTTCCGACAGCATCAGGTTGCCCGGCGAAGGCAGGGGGAAGCATCTCTCGATGATCTGCTGCTCGTCGTTCGGATGCAGTCCTCCTCGCTCGACTAAAAACAAAATCAACTCAATTTATCTCTTTCTCTTTCACTCAAACATTTACTGCAAAATACTTCGAAATACTTCAAAATACTTTAAAAAAAGGAAAAATACAAAGCATAGAATCCAAAGTTTATTATTAATTTAAACAGTAAATTTTTATTTTTTTAATTCATTAAAATAGTATTAATTAAAATTTATTAACACTATTTTAATTAAAACTGAGTAAAATAGTATTTAATAAAAATAATTAACACTATTTCAATTAAAACTGATTAAAATAGTATTCAATCAAAAAAATTAATACTATTTTAATTTAAAGTGATTAAAATAGTATTAATTAAAATTGATTAAAATAGTACTAATTAAAAATGATTAAAATAGTACTAATTAAAACTGATTAAAATAGTACTAATAAAAATTGATTGAAATAGCAATAATTAAAATTACTTAAAACGATATTAATAAAAAATTAATTAAAATAGTATTAATATAAAATTAATGAAAATAGTAACTAAGAAGTAAAAACTACTTTTTAAAAAGAAGAAAATAAAAAAAATAAGGCACAGATTCGAAGATTATTATTAAATAAAACAAAGAATTGTAATAAAAAGAAAACAGAGAAGATAGAAGACTTTCTTCAGAGGATAAAAAAGTAGATAAGGGTCGTATTCCAACCAGAACATTTAGCGTGAATATAAAAAGAGAAGTTCCTTTTATTCTTGAAAAGTACAACACGAAGTTAATGAAAATAAAGAAAGGTTACAATTTAACCTCGTGTGTGTATGAGTTTCGACAGACTTCGAATTGTAGTAATAAAAGCAAAAATTTTAAAAATGAAAATTTTGAATTTTGAAAATTTGAATTTTGAAAATTAAAAATTTGAATTTTGTTAAAAGTCCCCCGACATGGTAATCGATTTCGGCTGAAATAAGGCCGACGATTTTAAATTCGTTAAGAAGAAAGCCGAAAAATAAAAATAAAAGCAATGACAATAATAAAATAGTATTAAAATTTTAAGTAGAATAAAAAATAATTTAAAATTACAAAAAACTAGATTTTCTTTGCAACTTAAATCGATCCTTGTCTTGTTAAAATTGTTAAATTTAAAAAAATCAAAGCTAGATTTTGAAAAATTCTAAAATTTTGATATTCAAAAATTGAAAATTTGAATTTTGAAAAAGTTCTTTGATATGGTACTCGATTTCTACTAAAATAAGGACGATGATTTCAAATTCGATAGTAGAAATAGCGAAAAATAAAAACAAGTAATAAAAATAATACTAAAATTTAAAATAAAATAAACAAGTGTTTTAAATTGACCAAAACTAAATTTTCTTTGTAAGTTAAAATCGACCCCAAACTTGCTAAGAGTATTAAATCGAAAAAATTAAAACTTAAATTTTCAAAAACTCAAAATTTTGATTTTGAAAATTAAAAATTTGCTTTTTGAGAAAAGTGCCCCGACATGGTACTCGTTTCCTACTAAAAGAAGGCCGAGAATTCGAAATCCAAGAGCAGAAAGGACCAGAAATAAAGTCGAAGCCTGTTTCGCCCCTTCACCAGTTAGTGAAAATGAAATACAATTGTTATTGTTGGCTTGGTCTGTTCTTGGCTTGGACGACAATCCCTAACCTGGAGGCTGAGGCGCCGACGAGTCTTGCTCGTTGAGGTAGGGCTTGGAAATAGGGCGCTGAGGAATGGGATTGTTCCAGCCCTCTTGCTCACCACCTAGCATGATGATCCGCCGGTTGGTCAGCCTGGTTCTCGGGTCGAGGGTGTTCGGCCTGTTGGGCTTCTGCTGGTCCACCTGGATCGTGGGACACGAGTCGCCCCCCGGCAGCGCGCCACCTCCCGACTGGTCGCTCGACGATATTCCGCCATTTGCACTCTGTTCAGTCTTTTCCTTCTTCGACTCTGTCAAAACAAAAATTCAAGAATTTTTAATTCTGTTCGATTCTGTTCGATTCTATTACATTTTACTTGCTACTAATCAATTATTTTCGATTCTATCAAATTTCTTCAGAGTTAATTCTATCAATTCGACTTAATTCGATTGAATTCGATTAGACTGGTTATTTTCGATTTAATTCGAATGAAATCGATTTCATTTGATGCAATTCGATTTACTTCGATTCAATTCGGTTGAGGTCGATTCAATTCGATTCAATTCGGCTTAATTCGATTAAATTCGATTCAATTCGATTCAATTCGGCTTAATTCGATTAAATTTGACTTAATTCGTTGTGATTCGATTTAATTTGATTAAATTCAATATAATTCGATTTAATTTGATTAAATTCAATATAATTCGATTTAATTCGATTAAATTCAATATAATTCGATTTAATTCGATTCAATTCGGCTTAATTCGATTAAATTTGACATAATTCGTTGTGATTCGAGTTAATTTGATTCAATTAAATTCAGTTCGATTTAATTCATTTTAACTCGATTCAATTCGATTTATTTCGACTTAATTCGATTAAATTCGTTTTAATTTGACTTAATTCGATTAAATTCAATTTTTTACGATTTAATTCGATTTCTGATTCTATTTAATTCGATTGTTTCCAATTCTATTCAATTCGATTAAAAAAAGTGACTAAGAAAAAGAAGAAGAAGAAGAAAAAAACTACTCAGAATTGATATAAAAAATGAGGAATTTGATAATCGGTGTAAAAAAGGCGAGGGCGTGTTTCAGAGGAATGTCATTTCTTTGGACGAGATCCAAAATGACAAGGTCCCTCCATGTGAAGGAAGGACACATTAAATTTTTTGATGTAAAAAAAACTATATTTTCATTATGGGAATTGAGAGATGAATCCGTTGTGTGCGGATTATTTCTCGAGAAATTCAACTTAATTATAATTGTAACGCGCTTTCCGAGAGAAAATACGACCTATGGGACGAATCTGGAACAGATGAACAATTGTCAGGAGGAAATTAAATCTCAACATTATATATATGAGAGAAAGAGAGCGAGAGAGAGTAACCACAGGGAATCAATTTCAACATTTCTCGACAAATTTTTTCTCATTTTTATCGCCCGCTAGTGATTTGGACTTTAGCCAAAACAAAATGTTTCCTCGCACAATTTCAACAAAAAAAAAAAAAAGAATTTTTTTTAAATGATTTGAAAATTAAAAAAAAAATATTCGATACTACAAAAGTTGTAAACACTATGTTTATTTCTTCTTTTTTTGGAATTATTTTCAAAACAGAAAGAGAGAGTTGGAAAATATTCAAAAATTTGTTTATGAAATTATGAAATGTGATTTTAGGAAAGAAAAAATATTGTAAGAAAGAGGAAAATAGAGTTTGTGAAAAAGGATAAAATTATATGAGAATAAAATGTTTTTTTTTATGAAAAACGAAATGAGATTAAATGATATTTTGCAATAATTTTTTTTTATGAATACTTGCCGAACCAATTAAGTCGAACTATACGACCCATCGTCGAGTCACTATTAAACGACGAAAATATATTGTTTCGCTATTTAATTTTCCAAGAGTCGTCGTTTATTGTTGCCCGGCTAAATGTCGACTGACAATATTTCTCGAGATTGGCGGTCGACTAAACGAAAATAGATTTTTCGATTACATTATAAAAGAGGAAGAATGCTATTTTTTTTTTATTTATTTTTCTTTTATTTCATAATCCTCGAAACGAAAAAACATTTTTGTTTATCAATAACATCTTTTTATAGCATCAATACAAGAAAATTGTTATTACCTAAATTGTAAGCGATAAATAAATAAATTTATTTAGTATTTTTTAAATTAATAAAATATTTTTTTTATTCCTAACTCAAAAATAAGAAAAACGTTTTTTAATTTACAAAAGAATTGCTTAGGATATAAATTCATTTTTTTATAATTTGATAAATTATTGAAAATAATGCAAAATTATTACACTGGAAAAAGGGAGGAAATATAAGTGTTTCTGGTTAATAAAATTATTTTTCTTACTTTTGAGTTGAGAATAAACATTTTTTTTACGGAAAAAATTGCTTCGATGAAACTATTTTTTTTGGCTATTATTTTATGTAAAATTTGCTGAGCACGTCGAATGCGCATTGCGGCTTTGGCTCACAACTATTTGTCCAGAATGAAGACCAAAAAACAAAGAGAGAAATTCCTTTTAAAAAAAATGAATAAACGTCTCTCTTGAGAGAAATTTTTTTTAAAGTCCCATTTCTCTATTCAATTTCTGCCTTATCTTGACAAGTTCTACTTTTTTAAAAATGATACAAAAATAATAAAAATTTAATAATTTTCTGTCATAAAATGAAGCGGATTATTTTTTTTTAATTGAAAAGAAATTTAAATTAATTTTTGTGATGACAAAAAATTTAAATTAATTTTTTTTCTGGAAAAAAAGAAATTGGCATTGTTTTTGAGATAAGAAGTGAATGAGAGATAGAATACGGTGACAATACAGCTGGTTTGAAGTGCGATAGAACAGTCAATTGTAACTCTTGCGTGCAATGAAGTTTCATCTATTATCATGGCGTCTAGTCTGAAGCTGCATTAAGCACACATTGTTTTATCAGATAATAACTAGAATGTTTTGTCCCTAGAGATTAAAATATTCGGTTGTTTCAAGTAAATAACTTTTTTATTATAAACAAAATTTTTTCGATAATTATTATCATTTTTCTTTATTAAAATGAAACCTCCTCCCCCACTTCTATAACTGATTGGAACAGCTGTACAGTATTTAAAAATAATTAGGTAAATATGCAAGATAAAAAAAAATGTCGCCTCTTATTTTAGGGTGACCTACATCTAACCGAGAGAGGAAGAATTTTTACCAAAAAACAAAATTTCTATAAAATGTTTTAAAAAATATTTTCAATTTTTATAAATTTATTTTATGAAAAAATTTCCATGAATGAAAAAAATACTATAGTAATGAAATCTTTTTTTATTTTGTTATTGTGATGAAAATTTCTTTGGGAGTTATTATTCTTTCGCATAAGTAAGAAAAAAAATTAACAATGAGAAAGAAAAAGAGAGGAAAATAAAAAAAATGAATACAATGAAATATGATTTGTGAACTTGAACTCGAGAGAGAGCTTTTCTAGTCTGTCCGGAGGTCATTGACGTATTACTTTTGTGAGTCGATGCGTCGCGTCGCGCAGCTTTCGTGTTCCCTCAACTAGAAATCCGCCTACTTTTATTATTTTTTATTGCGAAGAAAAAAGAAACGGGAACGAGAAAGAAATTCAGCAAATTGGAATTTAATATTAAATTATCAATTTCGTATTTTTTTTCACTTGTGGATTTTATTTTCAAATGGATTCCTTCTGTCATTGATCAATAAAAATAAAAAAAAGCGAAGACGATAAGGAAAAAGTTTTAATTTTTATAAGAAAAGAAAAAAAGAGAAAAAAATGTAAAAAATTAAATTCGAAAAACTGGAAGTAAAAAAAAATAAAAGAAGAAATAAAAAGGTAAAACAAAATTGGAGATAAAATACAATAATTAAACAATATAATAGAGAAATAAAATACGAACTTTCCATTATATTCGAGGAAGCAAGTTAACTAACTGACAAATATGAAATTAAAAAACAAGAATGAAAAAAGAAAATAAAAAATAACTAAAAATAAAAAACAAAACTAAAAACTTTATTAATAAATGTATAGAAACAAATTAAAAAAACATGAAAATATGAAACTGCAAAAATCTAAATTTATAAAATTAAAAACTACAGAGAAACAGAAAAAAACAGAACTAAAAACTAAAAACTAAAAAAACCAAACAAATAAATAGAAACAAATTAAAAAACATGAAAAAAATGAAACTGCAAAAATCTAAATTAATAAAATTAAAAACTACAGAGAAACAGAAAAAAACAGAACTAAAAACTAAAAAACTAAAAAAACTAAAAAAACCAAACAAATAAATAGAAACAAATTAAAAAACATGAAAAAAATGAAACTGCAAAAATCTAAATTAATAAAATTAAAAACTACAGCGAAATAAATGAAATAAAAGAATGTAAATGAAAAAATAATAAAAATACTCAACTGAAGATAATTAGAGAAGCAGAATTAAAAAAGTTATTAAAAAGCCAGAATAAGGCAAAGCAAAAATAAAAAAAAATTATGAGCAAAAAGTTGATTTTATGTTTATCACACAGTGAATAAAGTAAATTTTTTAACATTCAATTTCAAACCGCAAAACAATATGCTATATGTATTAAGGAAAAAAAATAAAAAATGAAAAAAAATACAAATCAAAAGAAGAAGAAAATTCCTATAAATGATGATAAATATTTAATACAAAAAGCAGACTAGAGAGCGGAAGTACTTGTTTGAAAAGAAAAAAAATGACAGAATGCACTTTACCTGACAGAAAACATCTATAGAAACTAAGAAAACACGTTTCAGCTTGCGCTTTTATTGATATTGTTTATGTAGAAACCAACGTAAAACAATTGCACAAAATCGATTCGCTGGAATTTCATTAAATTCGCAAAATGCAATGTATTTTATTTGCTCTTAAATTCACGTCAATTTTTTTACAATAACAAAAGCTTTTTAAATAGAAACTAAATTTTAAATAAAGAAACAAGGAAAAAAGAAAAATTAAACACTGGTAATTTATTTTGGTAGCAGAGTTAATTTTTGTTGACACCCTAGTGACTTTTTGTCCCTCTAGTAACTATTTGAGGATTCTGGTAAATTATTTTTGATAGTTTAGTTTTTTTGTCAACTTTCTGGACAATCTAGTAACTATTTTGACACTCTGATTTTTTTTTTATAAAAGTGACTTTTTGTTCTCCTTGCAACTTTTTTAGTATTCTAGTAATTTTTTGTTGCTCCAGTGCTTTTTTAAATCTAGTTTACTTGAAAAAAACTCTGGTATTTAGTCATATTAGTTAATTTTTTAAAATATTTTTGCAATTTTCTTAACTCTTTAGTAACTTTTTCGGGACTTTAGTAACTTTTTGATATAATTTGGCAACTTATTTGGTATTTTAGTAATTTTTTTGGCACATTAGTAACTTTTTTGATATTTTTGCAACTTTCTTGACTCTTTAGTAACTTTTTCGGGACTTTAGTAACTTTTTGTTATGCTTTAGCAACTTTTTTGGTATTTTAGTCATTTTTTTGGTACATTAGTGACTTTTTTGATACTGTAGCAACTTTTTTAGCACTCTAGTAATTTTTATCCACTGTTTTAAATTTTATTTCTTGCTAGTAATTCCTCCTCAATAATTCTTTGTTATTCTACTAATTTTTTTCTTGACTCTCTAGTAATAATTATTTAACACTAATAATTTTTTACTCTAATAACTTGTTTTTTTGATAATTTCAGCAGTTTTTCAGAACATAAAATTTTTTTTTTGATTCTAATGAAAGTTTGTTTTTCTCGTAAAATATTTTCTTATTCTACTTATAATTTTATACTCTAGTATTTTTTTTCTTTTCCTAGCAAATTTTTTTTGCAACCTAGTGAATTTTTGACACAGTACCAAGAATTTTTGTTGCAATCCCAGTAACTTTTTGGTCCTTTAGTTCATTTTCTGGTCAAGCTAGTAATGTTTTGTCCCTCTTGGAATTTTTTTTTAGTAATTCCAGTAACTTTTTGTCCCCCTGGTAATTTTTTTTAGTAACCCCAGTACTTTTTTGTCACTCTAGTAATTTTTTTTTAGTAATCCCAGTACCTTTTTGTCCTTCTAGTAAGTTTGTTAGTCACCCCAGTAACTTTTTTGTTCTTTAGATAATTTTCTTATTAAGCTAGTAAATTTTTGTTACTCTAGAAATTTTTTTTGTCAGTCTAGTAACTTTTTGTACCTCTAGTGAATTTCTTAATAACCCCAGTAACTTTTTGTCCCTCTAGTAAATTTTTCAGTCACCCCAGTAACTTTTTGACACTCTAGTAATTTTTTTCCGACCCCAGTAACTTTTTCTGTACCAAATTCAATTCTTTTGCTTTTTATTTGTCTCTAAACTAGTAATTTTGAAGGGGACAAAAAAAATAATCATTTTGAAGGCTTCGCGTAATTTTCTCTCACCTGAGAAGTGCTTTTTGTACCCAGGTGGCAAAAAAGCGGCGGGAGGCGTGATCGGAGGAGTGGCGTCCCAACAGGGAACCACGTCAGGTTGAATGCCACAAGACCCATAACCAGGAAGTTCGAGGACCCGCTGCTGCTTCTCACAGCGACGACGATGTCGTCCTCGCGGCGCGAATGTCTTCACGGCCGCCAAGAAACCGACTCCACTCATACTTTTTTTATTTTTTTTTTCCCAATCACACTTTTATTCCTATTATTTTTTTTATTGTTAATCGATTAATCGAACAATTGAGTTTTCAGGTAGAAAGTTTTCTCTTCTTCCGACTTGATCCTAATGTACAATTAGCAAATGACTCGACTTAGAGTTTGATCCTTCTCCGAGTGCAGAAAACGGATAAGTAAGATTTTTTTTTCGTATTACACTCCAATTCAACTTGAGCGCAGCTTTCAAAACTTAATGAAAGCTTTACGAGTTTTATCGTCGGATTTCTCTCCTACAATGGACAATCAATTTTCTCGAGTTGTTTCTCTCGTGTTCGGGGAGCTTTAAGAACAAGGATTTACTTTTTTAATCAAAACATGTACATTTCTTCGATATATTCTATATACTCAAGGTCATAAATAATCATTTAAAATCATTAATTCTTCTAAATAAATTAATTTCCAAATAAATCAATAATAAAGAAAAATTTATTTATTAATTTATATATTAAAAAATAAAATAATAAACAAATAAAAAATGCAATAATAAATAAATAAAAAATAAAACTATAAAGAAATAAAAAAAAATAAAAATTTAGATAAAAAGAATTTTGGCTAAAACTAAATTTAAAAAATTCAAATAGTAAATATTTCAAGATTTGTAAAAGTGAAAGATTTGCAAAAGGTTGGAAAAGGCTGGAAAAGAAAATCGAAAACTTGAAAATAAAAAATTCAACTACCGTACAATTAACAATTATACTCTAAAAGAAAATTAAAGAATGTTAAAAAAGACTAATTACAAACTTTTAGAAATATTATCAGAAAAGAATATACCTTCTGCCACGAATCAAATATTCAAATTAATACCCCCTCGAGTGATAAGAATAGAAAAATGAATTTTTTTAATTTCGTGATCAAAAGGATGATTGATGAAAATGACCAACTCTTGTTTCTTACTTCTTTTACAAAATAAGAAAATGTTTAGTAATAGAAAAATTTTACAGAAAAGTCCCTGTGCCGGCTAGAGAATTTTTTTTTTTATGGAAAATTGGAATCGATCACTAGTTGCGCGTGGCCGGGGGACCCCATTTTTCTACTGAGAATCGAACTTGGTAAAGGTAGTCAAGATACACTCTCATTGGGAGAGCATGCCTCGTACTGAATTCTCTTGTCCTTCCTAGACTGTCAGTTTGAGGGAAAATGTTGAGGAAGCTCATGCGCAATCCTCATCGGCCGTCGTGCTCCTATCTTTCTCCAGCACACGCCGAAAATACACATTCCGACTTTTTGTCTGAACCGGACGAAATGCAAAATTGCGCACGCGTCCTTCCACGCTCCTGCGTCTCCGCCGCTGATAATATGGCAAAATCAAAAAGTCTGTTTTTGCGAGTGCAAATTCATTTTCATTGATAATTTACAATTTTACAATTTTACTTTTTCATTTTTCCAGACAATTTCTTCAATTCCATTACACATTTTTTTTATCATTTCTTTCCGATTTAAATCCAGTAATTTTTGACCAAATAATATAGAGCACAGTTCATTTTTCATTATTTCCATTTTTTATTCACTTTACCAGCGAATATCGAAATTACTTTTTTATGTGTAAAATGCAGTAATTTTATAAATAGAATTTACAACTTTTTAATCAAAATTTTCTAATTGATGAATTTCTGAATAAATAATTGAAAATAATAATAACAAAAATTATTAAATAATAATAATAAGAATAAGAATATAATATTTAATAATTACTATATTAATACACTGAAAAAAAATTTATTTGATTCAAAGAACCGATTATTTGACTATTATCAAATAAATATTTACTTGAATCCAATAATTTTTATTTGAATCAATTCAATAGTATTTGCTGCAAGTACTGAAATATTTGATTCAAATACAATTTATTTGATTCAAATAAAAATTATTGGATTGAAGTAAATATTTATTTGATAATAGTCAAATAATCGGTTATTTGAATCAAATAAATTTTTTTTTCAGTGTAATAATTAAATTATTAATATAATAATTGAAATTTCGTAAAATTAAAAAACGAATAATTTGAAAACTATATCAATAACAACTTTTTTTAAAATTATTAAAAATATAATTGCTTTAAAGAAGAATTTTAATTAAAATTTTTTTGAAAATAATAATTGAATTTAAATGATGAAAATAATTTTGAAGAAGTTACAGTAACAATATTGTTAATATAAAACAATGATTTTAACACTCTATCATCTTTAATTATTATTGAAGTTGTAAAAATTCGAAAATTTCAAACTCTATAAAGAATTTTAATTAAAAAAATTTTTATGTAGTAATTAAATTAAAAGATAAAAATAATTTTCAAGCAGTAACTGTAACAATATTTTTATAATAAAAAATAAAGATTTCACCACTCGATCATGTTTTATAGTATTCTTATAAGTTGTTGAATTTTAAAAATATTTTAAATTACAAATTTTAGAAAATCTTTATTTCTGTGAAAGAACAATAATAATAAAATATTTATTTAAAAACGAAGTAACTGATTCTAATATTTTCTATAAAATAGAACATAACCTCAAAAAATCAGAAATATATAAAATAGAACATAACCTCAAAAAAATCAGAAATAAAAACAATGAGAAGTGAAATGAATAAAAAGATAAATATTGATAAACGATTGTTAAATAATTTGGCGGGAAAGTGAATATATTCCGCGAGAAACGCGTTATCCACGATATTCAGGTTATAGAAATTTCCCAGGGGGCCAAATATTTATCATAAGTGGAATTTCAACACCCAATGGCAATTTGCAGAATTCAATATTCTGTAATTAATTGATAGTGTATCACTGCCACTATAAATTAACAGCTGAGACACTGAGTCATCAATTTCTCAAAGAGTTTCAGCTTTATGACGTCAAATATATTTCTTCTTCGCTTATTCGATGAAAAAGCAATGAGAAAATCAACACAATTCAGACGTCATTAACGTCGGAGAATTTTCCCTCCCTCCCTCTCTCTCTCTATCAACTCTATATAATTTTTTATTACCGAATAATATATTTTCATTGCACACAAACACGTGAAAAATCTACCAAAAATAATCGTCTTTTAGCAAAAGAATATACATTCATCACACATGCTTTCAACTTTTTTTTATTATTGTTTATGTTCCAAGTTGTTGAATGAGTGTAAGAAAAGTTTATGAATGAGAATCGAGAGGGAAAATTGCGCATGAATGAACGCTTTTCTTTTTTTCTATCGAATCGCCCACTCTTTACGCATTTTTTGCTGTTTGTGGGAAAAAAAATTTTTTCGAACAAAGAAGTAAATTTATTTTTACATTTTCTATTGAATTGATATTTTAATTTGTAAAACACTCGATAAAAAGTATTTTTTATTATTCTTAACATTTTTATTTATTTCTACATTTTTTTTCTTCTAAATATTTTCAACATCGCTGGGGAATGTTAAGCATGAGATGGAAAAAGATAGACACGTCTTCGTGTCCTTTTCTTTCTCATACGTGCTCGCGCTCAATTTCAACTGCGCAGGCGCGCAGAGCAAAATTGGTTATGTTTCCACTTTGCCCGAAACTAAGAAAACTATAAGATCGAAAAGAACATAAACAAAAATTAACTGAAGGTTTATTTTGAGCTAAAATATAAATAAAAAACACTTCAAATAGTTTGCAAAATTTGAGTTTGTTAATGGGAAAAAAAATTGACAGAGAAAAGAGCTCTTTTCTAAAGAAACAATTTCTTTTATTTACTTTAAAAAAACGATTATACAAATAAATGGAAAACAGGTTTTCGTTAAAGCTCCGTCAATACAATTTAATTCCAAGAGTCAATATAATATTTAAATTGAAGGTCTGCAAGTATTTTCTGTTTTTTTTAAAGCTTTTCCAGGGCTTTAAAAAAAAGTGACACGAGGCATGAAGAGAAGTCTATTAGGACTTTTCTCGGGAAATTTTTCAAGGTCAGGGAAAATAAAACCAACGAAGAAGGAAAAAAAAGCGAGAAATAACGACAAATGAAACAAATTCTTTGACAATGGGATATAACATCTCAATTTGTTGTACATTCATGTAAATGATAAAAAGAATTTTTTCCCTTTTTTTCAAAATTGAAAATAAACTTTTTCAACTACTTTTTTCCAAACACGTTCTTTTTCTAAAAAAAAGCCACAAAAGATAGCCCTCCCCCCACTCTCTTCTAGGCCACCATGGATCACTACCGCCAGTTTTTGCACCACCCCGAAACCTTTGCCTCCCTCCTTTTTCCGCTCAGGAAAACCACCCCCCTCCCCCCTCCTTGTCTCCTCTAATACTGAGTTGGATTTTACCCAGTAACGATCGGTTCCCTTGCCCGGGGTACGAATGGAATTCCCTCTTTTTGCCTCACCTCGCCAACCACCATTCCAACCTACGTTCAAGTGTACCACTCCTCCCCCTCCCTTGCGCCCACGCGTTTTTCTCGCCACTCAGCGTCACTTTTCGACTCGGACTGAGGGTGGGGGGAATCCATGGGGAATTTTTTTTTTTTTTTTTTTGTTCTTCATCACTTATGTCGCCTTTCAATAAAGACGTCAAAGAAATATTTTCCTATTAAATGCAGGTGTTCTTACATAGAGAGCTATTTAATGATTCCTCACGTACTATATGTGCATAAGAAGCCGGGAGAGTGTTTCATTTATACGATTTCACTTGATTTGCAATCATTGTAATTTCAGTGGCAATTTGCAAAATGAATGACATTTTCACTTCTTGTGAGAAAAAGTATTTTTTTCTTAGTATTCGAAATGTTTATTATTTTTATTATTGTTTAATTATATTATTATTTTTTGATTATTAGTATTATATTAATATTATTCTTACTATTATTATTTTATTATTATTATTTTTATAATCATCGTAACAGTATAACAATTATGATGATTACAGAAACAATAATTAAAAGAAAGTCGTCAATAGCCGCAGGCGTTAAGCGTCGTGTCGCGTCAGCTAGTGTGCTAGACTTGTGTCTTAGGTTCGCTTCCCCATTAGTTCGAATTTTTTTTTTAAATAAATAAAATGTTTCGCAATTTATTAATTCAGTCTGTCTACAAATTAATGTTAGTTTTTGTGTCATAATTTATAATAAAATAATATTTAAAATTAGAAAATTTAGAAAAAAAAATTATCATTATCAAATCAATTTTGTTTATTATCAATAATTTCTGAAAATTCACACTATAATACTTTTAGTATTTAATTATTAAAATTTTTAAAACAAATTAAAATTTATAAAACAAATTAAAATTTTTAAAACAAATTAAAATTTTTTTGTTCACTACAATTTGTAATTAAATTCATTGAAAACTGAAATTAAAGTTCATTTATTCACGAATGTATTATAACAGGGCTCGAACCAGTGAAAGTATTTAAAAATACGGACTTTACGGACCAATTACTGACAAAAATATATAAGAGAACATTTTACTTAAAACTATAAATTAGATTTTTTCATATCTAAAAAAACATGAAGATATTGATAACTCCGAGTCTTCATGTTTTATAATAATTAAAGATAGAGTGCTAAAATCATTATCAATTCAATTATTATTTTTAAGAATTTTTAACTAAAATTCTTCCTAAAATCGATTATTTTTAATAATTTTCGAAAAAGTTCTTTGACAATTTTCAAATCTATTTCTTTACAATATTCGATTTTTCAATTATTTGTAAATTCTTCAAATAAATATGTAAAATTAGAAAATAAAAACTTCAAATAATATAAAAAAAATTCCTAATCAAAATTTCTCAAGAAAATTAGTTCCACAGAATTGTTACTTAGTTAAAAATATGAAAAATTCAAATTTTCAAAGATTTTAATCTGAAAACTTTTCAAAATTTAATTATTTCTAAAATTTTACGCTCTAATACTTTTAATATTCAATTATAATCTAAAATTTTAACTCAAATCCATTTTTAAATCAATTTTTATGAGAAAATTCTGCGAGAATTTCATTATTTAAATACAAAAAAACAATTTATTGAATAATTACATATGTTTCTTAAAGTTGAATTCTTTTTAAGAATTGTATCAATCAATTTTCAAATAATTTGAATTCTTTTGCAAAATTTTATTAAAATAGATATTAAAAATAATTAAATTAGGGAAAATTTTTGAAAACAATTGAAATTTTGCCAAGAAATTTATTAAATTTTTTGAAAATAATTCAATTTTAGAGAAGAATTTTATAATTTATGAGATAATTGATAATTTACGCAAAAAATTGTATTAAAAATTTTGAATGCAATAATTTTATTCTTTAAAGAAATTTAATCAAAAATTTATTCCAAATAATATTTAAATTCTAATAAATAAATTGTAGCAAAAGTTATTAAAATAATTAAATTTCTTTGATAAATTTTAATAAAATATTTTTAAGAATAATTACATTTTTCGAGAAATTCGATTAAAATTGTATTAAAAATAATTGAAATTCTGCAATTAGCTTTATTATTCATCAAAATAATTGAATTCCTAATAAGCATTTTATTATTTGCCAAAAAAATTAAATACCTGTAAAAAATTTATTATTTATGAAAATAATTGAATATTGCGAAGAAATTTATAAAAAAAGTTGTAAATAATGAAATTCCTGTAAAATTGTTATTATTTTTTGAAAATAATTAAAGTTTTGTGTAGAATTTTAGTAGATTTTTTTTTTAAATAATTGAATTCTTTTGGAAAATTTTATTAGAATAGTATAGAAACCTATTAAAATCATTAAATTGAGGAAAAATTATATCGTATAATTTACGTACTTTACGTATCTTTTTCAACCGAATTACGGACTTTACGGACCTTTATTCAAAAAAACGGACTTTTACGGACTTCAAGCAAAGTTACGGACCTAGTTCGAGCCCTGTTATAATTGTAAATTATAAATTACAAATAAAGTTATAAAAGTAAAAAAAAAAGAAAAAACCGAGAATAGAATAAAAATACTTTTAGAGTAAATTAAAAATTGAAAAAAGTAGTGTTATTACTAAGTAACGAAACTCTAGTAACATTTATTACTAAGTATCGAAACTCTGGTAACTTTTATTAGTTAGTAAAGAAACTCTAGTAACATTTGTTAGTGAGTAACGAATCTCTAGTAATATTTATTACTAAGTATTGAAACTCTAGTAACATTTGTTACTGAGTGAAGAAACTCTAGTAACATTTTTAATAAGTAATAAAACTCTAGTAACATTTATCACCAAGTATTTACCGAAAGTTTCATCAATGTGAAATCTAGGGAAAACATTGTGATTCTCGAAAACGAAAACCGCTTTGAATGGAGAGACATGGGTTATAATATGACCTTTGACTCATTGACGGTCGAATTTTCAGTGGCTCCTCTATTCACGAGTGCTGAGTTGTGGACAAGGTGATAAAGGGGGAGACAAGAGAGAATGCTTTCGAAATCGATGCAACTGTTTAGCTCCAGCACGAGCAAAAGTGCTCGAAAGCACGAGGAGGAGGACCCGAATAAGGTCAAGGTCTTGCAGAACGACCTTTATTCATCCACTTCTTCTTCTTCTTCTTCTTGCTTTCCAAGAACCTAACGCAATTTCCACAAAACTCAAATTTCTCTCTCTCTCTCTCTCCTTCTATGTAAATACATCGATTTCTCATCGAGATAAGAACAGACTCACGACATTCATCTTTGGGAAAAACGAGAAAACATCGAGAACACTTAAATCACATTTCCTCACATCTATATCTGCAAACATAATGCTTCTTGGAGATATTTTAGAATTTTATTACTAGAATTTTTAACGTCTTTCTTTTTATTCTTGTGAAAGAGGAACTCGAGAACGTTTTTCACTGAATGTTTGAAAATAGGGGACTTTTTTTGAATTTCTATTTATTTATTCCTCTTTTGAATTTTAAATTCTTTTGGTAATGTTTATCTAACATGGTATTAAGGAGGCGAAACTCTAGTAACTTTTGTTAATTACTTCACGGGTGGCAAGTCACTAGGGACGTTCAACAACTAGCAGAGTGACAGTAGTGACTCTTGAAGAAATAATTATTACTAGAATAGTGCCAAAAGTATAAGTTTCATTATTAAAAAAATGTATAGAATTAAAAATTTATTAGTGACAAAACTCTAGTAAAAATTTTTCCAACCTACCGAAAAACGCCGATTTTTGGTAAAATTGTTACTAGAGAGTATTATCTCACAAAAATTTAAATATTTTTACAAAAAATGTTACTATAAAAAGGAAGGAAAATCTGGTAACTTTTTTTCCACTAAATTCAGTGAGAGGAAAATTCACTAGAGTGGTGTTTAAACAACGTTTGTCTTCTTGTACAGCATAACCCCATATATGACTATTATCGATTTATTCCAAGTGCCTTGGGAACTATCGCCTAGAATTTCAAATGTCTAGTTTGCACAGTGCAAATGTATATACATATAGACAATGGTACCCGAGATACTCGAGCTAAACCCATTCAAGTTTCCTTCCTAAAGCAATTAATTAATTAATTAAAATAGGCAATGTTATTTGACAATTTCTTACTATAATGATTCTCGAGAATTTTTAAGTATTTTAAAACTTTTTTCTGTTGGAAAAAAAATTTCTCAATAAAAAAAAAATTTAAAGTTGATTCTACCTTCATCTAATGGTGAACATAACCTCAAAATTTACGGTGATTCCACAACGCTTTTTTTAAAAGGCGAACATAACCTCAAAATATTTTTGAACTTTAAGGTGATTTCACAACGGTTTTCAAAGGACGGATATAACTTTAAAAGTTTAAGGTGATTCCACAACGGTATTAAAAGATTGAAAAAATAAAATTCTACATAATGAAATATTCCTAGAATTTTTCTATATAATTTGTTTAATTTAAGTTTAAAAAAAACTCTTTATTTAGTTTCTGAAATCCAATTTTCCGGAAAACAATCGTTTTTCCCTTAATTCCAATTCAGTGAAGTCGTTTAAATTTCGATTTATGCGCGAGTGGAGACGACGATCAATCAAATTGATTGTTAAAATGAAAGTTTCTTTTCGTGTCATTTGAAACTTTACTGGTCCATTAAATTCATAATGAAATTGTTTTCTTTTTCTAATTGAAAAATTCTTTTCCAGAAAGACATTTTTTTTGTCATTTTACTTTTAAATCTAATTTCTGAAAATAATGAAAATTATAAATAAAAAAATAAGTTAATTATTAATTTTGTTTATAATTAAGAAAATATTTTTATTTTTTAATTTAATTATAATTAATGTTATGTTAAAATTAAGTTTCCTATTTTTTTGGTTTAAATTTTTAAAAAGTAAATAATTTAGTAATTAAATGTTCGATTTTTAGTTGTTCAAGGTCGTGATTAGATAAGTGTAGTAAGATTTTCTTTGTATATTTTTTTGAGAGTTACTTCCGGGAAAGATGAAAATAAAATTGTTTGCTGTGCAAATTTTTCCTTAAATAAACGATTTCAGGTAAAGTGTAAATTTATATGGAATTTTCTATTTTTAATCAACTTTTAGAATCTATTTGCCCTTTTGAATATTTTCTTCAAAATTTCTTTAAATTTCTTTTTAATTTCTTTTTAATTTATTCTTAATTTCTTTTTAATTTAATTTAAAAAATTATTTATAAATTTTATAAAACTATTTAGGAGAAAGAAAATAAATACGTTACGAAGAAGAGTTTGAACTTGGCAGTGGTGCTTTTCTTACCTGCAACAAAAAGAGAAATTAACGATTAATTTTTATGAAATAATTATGTGCTGTAAAAAAAATTAATTATTGCTGCAGTTTAACTTTATTTATATCGCACTATTTTCCAGCACTTTTCTCTCTTTGCATTGAAAGAACGTATATCAAAAATTAAACAAGCGTGGGATTTGCTTTCTTTTATTTATTTTTTTTATTTCTTCTGCTGCATTTCCGGTGGAAGTTTTTTTTTAAAAAAGTGAATTTAATGGGGTTGGTCTCGAACGAGGCGAATGGTAAACGTATTTTCACGCCCTCGTACACATGCACGTCTTTCAAAAATTTAAAACAATTTTAAGTAACACACGTGGGATGGCAATAAAGTTTTATCTTCACTTTTCAAATAAAATGAAAACTTTTACTATTTTTTCTTCATCTATTAGGATTAAATTTTTATGTTTACTATGAAATGAATATTAAATATAAATATTTCAAATAGAATTTTTCTTGTTTGAATAAAAATTTTAAAAAAATCAAAACTTTATAAAAAAAATTTTAAATCTATTAAAATTCAAAATTTTGTAATGAATTAATGATTTTAAATTACAATCCAGACGTTTTGAACGAACGTTTAAAAACTATTTTTGAAAATTTAAACATTCCTTCTTGTTTCAATTTAAATTTGAATGAATTATTCACTAAGCCCTAAGACCGAGTCTTAGAGAGAGAAGTTAATTTCTAAAGGAGAGAGAGAATCGAACACTTGGCCTTCAATTCTGACAAGCTTCATCAAAGCGAGTGACTTCCAAGTTTCGAGAATCTCAAGTTGCTCTCACGTTAATCTCCGGAATTCTCCATAAAATGAAAAAAAAATCTAAATATTAGGCGAATTTTTAACAATTTTTTTTTTAAAGTAATTTAAAAAAGAAAAAATCTTTGGTGAGGAAAATCGATTTTTTACAATTTAATAAATTGTTGACCTTGAAAGGTCTTTGAACAGAAAAACTCGAGAGGCACGAATAAAATAAAATGGAAAATAGGGGAGAAAATTTGTCGATGCAAAATATTGCCACTGAGGAAAAATTCATTAAACGCAATTTTTTTTCCACAACAATTTTTTTTCTTCTTTTGAAAAATGTATGAGGATTTTTCACTATGAGAAAGGGAGAAAGCAATTTACAAAAGAATGCAAATTTTTTTCAAAAACTTTGCTTTTTAGATTTATTTTCTCTACAAAAAAAATTCTCTTTGTCTTTGTTCGTTGAAACGAAAAATTATTATTTATTTTTATTCATTTCTCCTACTATTTACTTTTTTTGTTTTTTCAGATTTTTTCACTTTTAATAAATATTTATTTTTCCACTTTTCATATTATTTATTTTTCCACTTTCGATTCTTTTTTATTTACGCAAAAATAAACGACACCGTCGCTTCGGTAGAATTAAAATACACTATCTATTTAGTTTATAGAATTTTTATTTTAATTTTTTCTTATTTACGGTTATTGAAAAAAAGCGAAAGTGCCTAAAAAAAGAGGGGAAAAATTTTTAAGTGCCTGTATGTGATTTTTTTTCAATTTTCCCGTCTCATAAAAGAGAAATAAATTTTCTGTTGAAGGAGAAAAAAAAATAGAATAGTCCCTGAAAAGACGACGCGACTTGAAAGCGAATATCTTAAAGCCCTTTTTTAGAGTTTAGAAAGAAAAGAAATAATCTCCCCAAGATTCCGGCCTTAGGCAATAGACCGACCTGATTTTCTTCTATAAGCGAAACAACCTTATTCATCAACTTTAATGAAGATTCAACTTTCGAGAATTTTAAATTGAAAAAATTCCGAAAAGAAAAAAGCACGTGCAACTTTTTTTTTATCGACGTTTTAGAAAAGTGTAATTAAAAAAATTAGAAAGGAAATTTATAAAAATTGAAATTATCATTGGAATTGCAAAAGGAATAAATGAATAAAACATTAATAAAGAAGAGATAAATTTTTAAAATATTGTAAAGTAATGTAAAATAATGTAAAATAATGTAAAATAATGTAAAATAATGTAAAATAATGTAAAATAATGTAAAATAATGTAAAAGAATGTAAAATAATGTAAAAGAATGTAAAATAATGTAAAAGAATGTAAAATAATAATTAAAATAATAAAAAATGTGCTTCTTAAAATTTTAACTATATTGAGACTAAGGCTTGCTGCGCGCGCAGCTTTAGAGTAGGGAGACGCGCTCGACGATTGGTTCTCCTCCCACTCCACGCAGGCGGCGCGCGCAATGTTTGAATGGAGGGGGAACTCTAACAGTAACTTTAACAGTAACCGACTAGCAGTCTTCATTGTAGTGAAAAGATACTATGTAATAATAATTAATTTAGAAACGTTTTAAAATTTCGTTTTAATCTAAAACAGCTTAAAAGTGACTTAATGATTATTTGAAAATTATTTGGGAAACTTGACGAATATTCTCCCTTTTTCATGCTCTTTTAAATTCGTCGATAGGAATTTTATTCTCACACACAATTTTGCATCGATCGCGCTGCGCCGGTGAGTTGAAAATGAAATTAAAAATTGGAAACAGCACATCTGATACAGACATTCCGGAAGAGTAAATTCCAGTTGATCCGAAAGACTAAAAAGCGTGGGAGAGTTTTCCTTCCAAGTCTATTTACCAAGTGAACTATGTTTAACTTCTCTCTTCAAGTAGAATAAAATATAATTGCATTCTACGTGTTCGAAAGGGGAAAAATTACATCCAAACTAATTTCAAAGCATAAATGCCAAACAAGTTTCATCTACATTTCTCCGCAAGCAAATGCGCAAATTATTTTTAATTTCATTTTTTTGAAATTGAGAAAGAGAAAATGAAAGAGATGACACTGGTTGTAAAAGGTCTTTTCGGGAAATAGTAAAATCTCGAGAGTTAGTGTCTCTCCTCCTTTTTCCTGCAGCACCTCGACGGAACAGTTATTTAACGATCCAGCTTCCGCTGTGGAGCTTTTCCGGGTTTGTCTGGGATTTTCCTGATAATCCGAGTGTAAAATCCGCTGACGTGCTGGTTGACGAGATCAAGGCGCGTTTTGGCAAGGACGCCGCGCCGTCCAATATTTCATATTTCTACTCTCGAAAGCTTGTTAAAATTAAATGTTTAACATTCATCGGGTAATTTTCAAGGCGAGGGTCACGGTCAGCCCTCATGGACAATGTCAAAATAATAATTCAATCAACCGTTTTTTGTTTCACACTTTCCATCCCAAAAAACTTGTTATCAAATCTAACTGGAACACTGTTAGTCTCAAAATCGAAATTCAAAAACTCAAAATTTACACGTTTTCGAAATCATTAAAATTTTGATTTTTTTTTCGCAAATAAACTCTATCGACATGGGACTCGTTTTCTGGTAAAATAAGGTCGCTGGTTTCGAATCTGATATCAGAATGGAAAAAATTTGTAAGCGCTGGTTAAAAAACGGAAAATCGAATAGAAAAAAAAAGTTTTTGGCAAACAAATAAAGGAGAAACCTTTGCGAGGGTTAAAAGAAGGAAAAGACTGGAGTGAATGAAAAATTACTCTAGCAGTTTTTTGATCGAAAGAAGCAGCAGCAGCGAGCCGCATCGTCCTCTGCAATGACCCAATATAAAAGTGTATACATTTCACGAAATTTTAACCTACTTTATGTCTAGTTTGGCCACAAATACGGGAATTACAAGCGAGGTTCATTTTTTTTTCTTCTAAACGATTCTTTTTTTTTGCCCAAAGATAGAAACGTGGGAGATGGTCAATGAACGAATCACGAAACAAAAACTTGGCAAACGCGAATGTCGAAAAAGTCCGCATACAAATTGTAGTTTCCTTATCACGAACTTTGTACTGGATAATTAATTTAAAAAAAGTATCTTTCAAACTAAAAAAGTGGGGAAAAAAGTTTCTGGTAAAAATTCCACTCAATTTTATATTTTCATGATTTTCTCCAAATTTTCATCAAAAATATTTCCTTCTTTCTTATTCTACTGCTAATAAATTCAATTCTTGAGCAGCGAATTTTATTATTCACGAAAGAATTTAAATATTTAGAAAAATAATTTAATTCTTGCCGCAAGAATTAAAATTTTTGAAAGTAATTGAATTTTGGAGAATAATTTTATTATTTATAAAGATAATTGAAATTTTGATAAGAATTTTTAAAAATTGAAAATAATTGAATTTCCACAATCTTTTGGCAAAAAAAATCTTTGAATCAAAAAAATTAATAAATATTGTATTTAAAGTAATTTCTTTCTTTCGAAAAATAAATTATTATTGAATAATTGACTTTTTAGCAATTTTTCCGAAAATGTTACTCGAAATTAATTGAATTCCTCTGGAAATTTTATTATTTATATAATGAAATTAAATGAATTTAAATGAATTGTACGCATTTTAATTTTTTGTTTTGAATAATTGAATTCTTCGGCGAAATATTGTGATTTTAGTGAATGAAACTACAATGCAAGGAGTTAATAATTATTATATCTAATGTGTGTGAATTATCTAGAGATGAAAAGCAGGATAAAAAATAGTGCGCCTAGAGTACTTGGGAGACAAGAATGGAGTGACATTTATCAAATTTGTTTTACGAGACATTCTATATAGTTGAGGACATAAAAAGCTCTTTAAACTTTATACAACCAGCTCGAGTATATAAAGAAACAAAAACACATGAGCCAATTTAACGCTACTGCTGAGAACTGGACCACAAAAGATTTCCCATTAAATCCTCCTTGTGTTATCACTTTCAAATCTTTGGGATTTTACTTTTCATTTTTTTCTCTCTCAAAAAAAAACATTTTTCTTTCTCTCTTTTTTGTTACTTTTTTAGGAACAAATTTTATTTTTATTTTTTTTGTTGAAAGTCTCATTTTTTGAAGGAGAGAAAAAGAGATAAGAAAATATTTTCTTAAAAGAGAGAATATAAAAGTTTGTTTAAAAAAATGAAAATAAAAGGGAGAATGAAAATCTCCGCAAGAAGATGAATAGGAAAATCTCAACCAAGATTTTGTAAATTTTTTGACTTTGAGTTTCATATTCACTTTGAGAGATTTTTATTCTTTCTTTTACTTTTAGTTTAATAAATTTTTTCCTTATTTATAAATTTTCGCTCGTTTAGTATCAGTTTTAATTTTTGACATACGATACTTATTTTTAATATCATTAAATTTTGAAGTATTTTTTTAATTTAGTTTTATTTTTTATTTAAAAAATTTTTTTTATTTTATTTCGTTTTTAAATTCTCATGAAAAATGAAAATGTCTTGTTCGAAATAAAAAAAATATATTTATTTTTATAGACATTAATGTATATTTATTTTGATGTATAAATGAATATGTTTATTTATAAAAAAAGAGAAATGATTTGCTTTTGTGTTTTTGACGAATGAGCCCAGTGATTACTATCGATCATAATTTGTTTTTATGCTGCTGAAAGGAAATATCTGATTGTGTGTGAAATTAAATTTTATTGAAGCGGAATAATACGAGATATATGTTTTTCAAACTGTATCACAACAGTGAGCTGGTGAATTTTGACGAATTTTGGCGAATTTTGGCACAAATCCTAATGTCGAAAGACACCGATACAACACACGGACATCAAAATCAATATAGTTCCCTTCTCCACTGCATAGGATCATGGGCCACGGCATACACTAATTATTATTTAATCCCGGAGAGGGATTATAGCGGAAAATCCATACTGTGTTTAAAAATTACTCCACTAATTGCAAACATACAAGTCCAACATTTCTCAAAATTAAAATCCCTTCAACTATAATTATTTTAGGCAAAAGTGTAAGTGAAAATGAAAATGAAAATTGGAAAAGCGATGTAATGAAAATTCAAGTACAAATTAAAATCAAGCAAAGTGGAAAATGGATTTGAAAATTAATGCCTCTCAACTCTCAACCTCAAGGATTATTATTTTCAGTTTTTCATTTTTTACTTTTACTATTCTTTTCATTTTCAATTTTGATGACAAAATAAGATAAAATTTTATTTTTTATTTCCCTGAAGTTGCAATGATTTCTAAATTTAATTATTCTTTCGACAATTTTCTTAGATAAATATTTAAAACCGTTTTTCAACGGGGAAAAAGTTTTTTAAATTAAAAAATTCAATTAAAAACCTTCAGAAAGTTAATTTCTAAATATTGCAACTATAAGTAAAATTCCATTATTTTCTACAATTTCAACTAAACTTCATCTCGAAATCAATTATTAAATATCTATTAATAATCCTTGTATTCCGATAGTAATCTGTTCGCAGTTTCAAGTTAGTTGTTGTTTGCAAACTTTTTCTTTTCAAACGTTTCCAATTTTAAAATTAATCTATTGAAAATCATTGAATTTTTAACAAGATATTCAACAAAAATTTTCAAAATAATTTAACTTTGGCGAAGAATTTTATTAAAATTTTTAAACATTCGAATTCTTTTAAACAATTTCTACGAATTTTTTTAAAATAATCTAATTTTTTTAAATAATTTTAATTGGCAATTTTAATTAACAATTTTGAAAGCATTGAATTTGCATTGAAAATAATTGAACTCTTATCATTTATAAAAACAATTGAATCCTTGAGAAGAATTTTAGTAAAATTTTGCGAAATAATTGAATTATTACAAAAAATTAAAAAAATAATCAAATTTTTCAAAATTAGTTTTTGAAAAATATTTCATTACAATTTTTCGAAACTATAATTAAATTTTGTGTAACTTAAAAAAACTAATTAGCTTTTTGAAGATGATTATGAATTTTAAACATGATTGTTTTCTTTCTAAATGTTAAAAAAAGTTCTAATGAATTTAAAAACTTGTATTATTTTCTGTACCTAGTTTTTTGAATTTTCAAAAATATTTTATGGAAAATGTAAATTGAATTTTATGAAATTAGAATAAAAAATTCTGAAAAATTATTTTAAAAAAAATTTTTAATAGTATAATTTTTAGAATCTAATTATTTATTTTCTTCTTTCTAATTTAAACTTTTGAGGATATTTTCATTAATATTTTGAAAAATTAATAATTTCCATTACCAATTAATAATTAGAATTCCGGAAAAAGTTGATTTTCAAAAATCTAATAAAATACTTTGGAAGAATCAATTATTTTCCATTAATTTGTTAAATTAAATTAAAGTAATTAAATTATTAATTAAAGTATTTGTTAAATTAAATTATTCTAAATCTTAATTTCATTTTTCGAAAAATAATTTTTCAAGAGATTTGTCCAATGCTTTTTTTGCGGTAAAAAATCTAAATTGCATTTTATACTAAAAATGTGGTCTTTTGTTGCAATATTTGAAAAAAAGGAAAAACAAGTCGAGGCAAATTTTTCAAATAAAAAGGAAAAAAATCCTATTTTTAAAAAAATAGTCGGAAAAAGTCGATAAAGTCGTAATATCCAAGGCCTGTAAAAATGAAACTGAAAATGCGAGAGATAATGAACAACTGCAAATTTTTTACTCTAACAACTGTGAATGTAAAAATAAAAGTAAAAATAAAAATAAAAATAAAAATCAAATGAAAATCTAAATTCTAAATTCTAAATTCTAAATTCTAAATGTAATAATGAAAATGAAATTACTTTGTTTCCATTTTGCCAAACTGAAATTTGTAAAATTTTAAGAAATTTGTAAGATGGGTTAAATTTAAAAACTTTTCGTAAATCTTCGCAAATTGTGGGAAAATTCGCTTACATATTGAAATTTGCATAAAGTTTAAAGAACAAGTCTCCAGTGGGTGATGGAATTTATAATCGAAAACGCCACGAAAAAGCAGCTGTTATCTCTCTTCTCTGTCTCTCGTTTTCTGAAAAGTATTTTCTCTAGGTACGATTATAATTCAAGCAGATAAGGAGTGAGAGAGACAGAGGGAAAAAAATAGATGAAACTTTGTAAGGACTTGTCCTTGACATTCGTTGTGCAGCACGAGCCAATTTTTATATCCTTGCTTTATTGTCTGGTCCAACAGATTTTTTCCCTTTTCTCACGCGTGTAAAATGATTTTTTTCATTTCTCAATTCAAATCAGAGGAGACAATGCGAATTTCCTTTCAATACGAAACTACTCCTTTCCTCCCCACTTTAATTTAATAAATTAAAAAACTTTTTTTTCACATCAATATAAGCAATAAAAATCCACACCCAACAATAAAAGGAAAGAAACGATAATACTTTTCGGTTCAAATAATAAGAAAAAATTATTTTTTATTTTTTTTCTAAGGGGAAAAAAAATTCACACTTACATAACTCTGAATGTGATAAGTTTATTTAGATTTTAACGTCTATTGTTTGGAAAAAGACTTTTTTTCTTTTTTTCGAAAAAAGAAATTTCATTTAGAAAAGAATAATTTTTTTCAAAAATAAATTATTTGGAAAATAATGTTCTTTTTGAAAAAAATAAATGATTTGGAAAAAAGAATTGTTAAGGGAAGTTGCTCTTTTCCTGTGTAATACAGAGAAAATGAATTTTCCATCAGGAAAATGGAAAGAGACGTGATTAAGACAAATGGAGAAGATTAAATTCTGACGGAGCAACTGGAGATATCTTGGCGAGTATTATCTATTATCTTTGTTACAGTTTCTGAATATATAACGACGATGCGATAGACTCTCTCGTATTTTCAAGTCATACTCATGTTTCCAGTAATAAACTACCACCTTTATATTATTATTAAATTTATAAATATAAACTCGCATTCTTTCACACTATTCTATCGACAAAAGAAATAAGGCGAAAAAATACAAATAACTCCAATATATAATCAATCAAATAAAAACACAATAATCGACAAAAAAAATTTAAAACAATTTTCCATCACTTTATGTAAAATTATATAAAAAAAATGAAATTTCGAAAATTTTGAATTCAAACCTTTAAAGTAAGGAAACAAAATTGAGAATAAAAACAAAGAAAAAAGGGGAAACAAAATAAAAACCTAATTTTTACTTTTTTAAATTTATTTATTTTATTTTATAAATTTAATATTTACTAACCAAGTTATCTGCGCGCAAGCGCGCGGGAATGTTGTGCTACAATGTTTATTGTAAATTATAAAATTTTTCATGTAAATTCCAGTTTTTCAAAAAAATTGTTGATTAAATTCTAAGCATGAATTTAATTATTTTCATAATCGTAAAATTCAGTTACTTTCACAAATAAATTTTTTGACAAGAATTCAATTATTTAAACTAATAAAATTTTCATAACATTTAAAAATTCATTATTTAAAACAATGTTCATAAAATTCTTACAAAGATTTCAATTCCTCTCAAAAGTAATAAAATTTTCAACAGAAATTCAATTCTTTTTAAACATTTCAATAAACTTTTCCGCAATAATTCAATTATTTTCAAAAATTTAATAAAATTATTCGAAAAAAATTAATTGTTTTAAATATAATTTTAATGCATTTTTTTAAAAATAATAAATACATTTTTTAAATAATTATAATTACGTCGATAAATAAAAAAATTACTTTCGAAAATTTAATTATTTTGAGGTATTTCAATAAAATTCTATTCAAAATTCAATTATTTTCATAAATAACAATATTCATCACAATAATTCAATTATTATTAAAAGTAATAAATTTTTTCTTGGAAATTCCATTATTTTAAAAAATTCTAATTAATCGTTTGCAAGAATCCAATTATTTTCATAAATAATAAAAAGTTTTTTTGGAAAATCCAATTATTTTCAAAAAAATTTAATAAAATTTCCCACCGACATTCAATTATTGCCAAATTTTTTAATAGAATTCTTTGTAAAATTTAATTATCTTTAAAAACTTTTCACATTTCAATGATTTTCAACATCTACTATTTTTATAAAATAACCAATTCTAGGAAAAAATTCAATTATTTTCATAAATTTCAATAAAATTCGCCGCAAGAATTTAATCATTTACCTAATTAATAAAATTCTTTGAAAGAATTAAATTATTTTTATAAGTAATAAAATTCTTCGAAAGTAATTAAATTATTTTTTCAACAATTATTAATCAAATTTCTCGAAAGAATTCAATAATTATTCTCCAAATTAACAAAAAAAAATTCTTCGCAAAAATTCAATTATTTTTTTAAAAATAGAAAAATATCCCAAAAAAATTTAACTATTTTCATAAATTATGAAATTCTTCCAAAAAAGTCAATTTTTCTCAAAATTTATAAAATTCTTCAGAAAATTTCAATTATTTTCAAAATTTGTCAAAAATTCTTCGCAAGAATTTAATTATTTTAATAAATAATAAAATATTTTTAAAAAATTCAATTATTTTCATATATAACAAAATTTGCTAAAGAAATCAATTATTTTTGTAAATAATAAAATTCTTCTGAAAAATTCAATTATTTTTATAAATAATAACATTTTTCATTGAAAATTCAATTATTTTCAAATATTTTTTTTTAATTCTTCGCAAGAATGAAATTATTTTAAATTGTTTCATAAATAATAAAATTCGTAGCATAAATTTAATTTATTAGCAAAATAAGATAAAAGTAAATATTTTTGATGAAAATTAGGAAAAAGTCAGGAAAATAAAAAGTATGGAAAGGAATTTTTGTCAATTTTGTGAAGTGAATAAAACGAGTTTTTTTGGTTTCTTTTTGACATTAAAAAAATGACAATAACCCACAAAAATGAATTTAAAAAAAAACAAAGGAATTCAGATAATTTTCTAACGGAAAGGAAACTTACGATTATTATAATGTATTTTAAAACAAATACGAAGAAGAAAATAAAAACAAATTAAGAAAAAAATGAAAATGAAAACAAATGAAGAAAAACACAAAAACAAAAATGTTGAACAAAAAAACGAAAATAAGAAATGACAAAGGTAAAAATACAAAGAAAAAAAAGAAAAGAGTAATTGTAAACAGAAATTTTTTTCGATTATAAAACGTATTAACATTTTTTTTTGAATTTGAAAAAAGTGAAATGAATGTGTCTCGGAGCATTTTTTCTTTTCTTTTTTTTATATGTCTCGAGAACGCGTGGTGATAATTATGAGAATGACAAAAGGAGTGTGAGGTTGGAGGGATTTGTCTATTAAACTCAGACGACATATTTCACCCCGAGGATATCGATCAAGGTTTTTTCACCAACTACCTACACGAGAAAATGTTGTCGATGCTCAAAGGATATATTGCAATTCTTACTTCCGCAATAATTCAATTAATAAATAACTATTTTTTAATTAACAACAAAATTTTAAAAAGAAAACTAAACTCAAATTACTAAATTAAATTCACTACAAGTTTAATGAAATTAAATCCTTTTTTTGCAGTATAAACTATTTTTTGACGTAAATTAAAAATTTTCCACACTCTTCTTTTTCAATTATTAACAATAGTGAAAGGTTAAAAGAAAGCCACAAAAATTATAATTCGCAAACTTTTTTTACTAGAAAAATTGCATTGTAATTTTAAATATTTATACAAAGAAAAATAAAATAAAAAAAAATTTTTTAATAAAAAAATAAATAAAAACAAATATTTAAATACTAAAATAAATAATAATATATATTAATATTTAAATATTTATTTTATATTTTGTTCAAGTATTTAAAATTTTTAAATTCAATCATTTTTTGAAATCTTTTTTAGATTTTTATTTTATTAATTTGAGTTTATTAACTGAACAACTGTTTTTGTTATTATTATTATTAACATTGTTGTCCTTATCATTTAAATTACTGTAATAATGAACAAAAAGTGTAAAAAAATCGATAGAAAAAAATTATTTTTTAAAGTAATTGTTTTTAAACTTTATCAAAAACTTTTTTTGAAATTCTACCCACCATCTCGTAGCAAAAGTTTTCAATTTGTACACAAGAATTTTGCTCGAACATTCCGGACATATCGACAGTCGGTATTTTCGAATTTTGTCAAGTTTGTATCTTGAAGAAAAAAAGAAAAATGAGAAAAGGTTTAAAAATTAATTTTTATTTCGAAAATATAATTTCTTTTTTTAATCAAAACTTTTTGGAATTATTCTCCTTTTCTCTAATTGAAATAAAAAACGAACAAGAACTTTAAGGGGAAAAAAAATTGAAGAAACAAATTTGACATTATCCTCGGATTAGACTTGGTGGCAGCACTAAACTAAGAACCACTGTGTATTGATTTTCGCATTCTTCTCGTCGAGCGATAAGTAGTTCGTCAATTTCACGAGAGGAGATAAAATAAAAGTGGCACTGATAATCGCTTCGGGAAAAAGGAGAAAATGAAAATCACAAAAAAAAATTCCCCCAGAGACAAACCCTTAATCGATAAAATTAATCTACTCAACTCTCATTTACAAGTAGAAACAATATTACATGAAAATTTTCCTTTTTCTAAGCTCTCTTAATTTTTCATTTTCCGTTCTATTTAAAACATAGATGAAAAAAGAAAAAAAAGAAGAAAAGGAAAGAAAAATTTTTTAAATAAAAAAAATTAAAAATTAGTAAAACGGATAAAAAAAAGATAAAATATCCAACTATGGATTAAATTTTTCTTCATTTTAATCCAATTTTTAGGAATAAAATATTAATGATGGATTTTTTATTAATAAAGTGAAAAAAAAGAAGAAAAGAAATTAATCCAAAGAAAGACTAATAATCGAACAAGTTTAATAATAAAAATTGAGGTCGAAAGAATAATAATGGGAGATAAATTAATAATACAAAAATTATTTTTAGATTATAAGCCAAATTCTGATGATTGAAATTTTATTTTAATTTTATTTTTTTTTTAAATTTCTAGTTTTAATTTTAATTGAAAAGAAATTAGTATAAATTATTTACTTGCAAGAAATTAATTTTCTTAATACTTTAAAAAAATCTTTTTTAAAATGATACTCTATTAATTAATAATTTTCGAACTTTTTTTAATTTATTAATTTTCTTTTCGAACTCTTTTTTATTTTATTAATATTATTTTCAAATCGTCTTTTTTATTTATTAATATTATTCTACAACCGATTTTAATTTAATAATTTTATTTAAAACTTTTTTTTAATTTATTGATTTTATTATAAAATCGTTTTTTTAATTATAAGTTATCAATTTTATTTTAAAATTCATATTTTAGAAGAAACGGTTCTAAAATAAATTTAGAAAACAGTTTAAAAATAAAATTAAAAAATTGATTTAAAATAAAATTAAAAACTCGGTTTTAAAATAATGTTAAAAGACGATTCTAAAATAAAATTTAAAAAATGTTTCTAAAATAAAATTTAAAAAAAATTAAAAACTCGGTTTTAAAATAATGTTAAAAGACGATTCTAAACTAAAATTTAAAAAATGTTTCTAAAATAAAATTATTAAACTGAAAAAAACCTCTAAATACTATTATAAAAAATAGTTTTTTTAAGGAAATAATAAAAATAAATTTTTTTTACAATGATATGTTATTTATAGAAAACATTGAAATAAACAAAAATAATCCTCACCCTTATTTTCGCGGTCTTAATTTTACTGACGTTTTGATTGCAATTACATACCTGAAACAGAAAAATAAAACAGAATTTAAAAAACAAAATTAATATGTATCAAAAATTAATAGCAATAGTAATAATAGAAAATAATAACAATAGTTATAATAACAGTAATAGTAAATTAAAATTGAAAAATAAATTAAATTAAAATTAATATTAATTGTTTGGAGGAAATAAAAAGTGTTTTGGGGGATAAAGCTTTGTAAAAACCCAAAAAGAGTAAACACAAAGAAATAAATATTTGTAAATAAAAAAAAAATTAAATAATAAAGCTAATTAATAAATAAAAAATAATTAAAAAAATATTAAGAATATTAACAATTGAAATTAACAATATTATAAAGAACTATTTAATATTTTTCAGAATAAATAAAATAATTCCGAGAGAGATTTAAAAAAGATGAAAAAAGTGCAGAATGAAATTACAGCAGGAGAGAAGTCGATAAATGAATTAAGAATTTGTAAAATAGAAAAAAAAAATAAGAGGAGGAAACCTAATTAGAAAATGAGTGTGCAATTAGTGAGAAGTTTGTAACTGCGCGCCGAGCCAAGAGCATTATTGTCATTTGCCTTAATAAAACTAGTTCATGCAATTCTCGAAAAAAAAGAATTAAAAAAAAAAGAAGGAAAATAACTGAAACTCAGATGAAATTATACATAAGGTATATATTCGCGTTGCTTCTGAAAGAGAAAAAAAAGAAAAAAATCTCGCATATATCTTACACACGGAGCAGAGCAGGCAAATCTGTGTTCATAAAGTGGGCAATTAGAGTTTTACGTCTATTTACTCTCATCTTATACGTATATGTTAAATGTAACTCTGAATTTTGCAAAATTTAATTTTATTTCATGTCTATGGGAAAAAAGAGTTTCATCTCATTGCCTAATGATATTTTAATCTTTCTTTTCTTCTTTTACTCTTTTTAAAATTTTTAAAATTAATAATAATAATAATAATAAATAATAATTAAAATTTTTTTTTATTTTTTGTATTTCTTTATATTTTTAATATTTTTTTAAAACATTTTCAACTTTTTTTCTTATTTTTAATTATTCAAATACAATTTTTTTTTTAATTTTCAATGCAGTTGGAAAAGTTAATGTTAAATAGAAGTTTAAAGAATTATTTTTCAGAAAAAGATCCGTAGGGAGAATTATTTTGAAATAAAAATAGAAAATCCTTGAGGCGTAATAAATAAAAATAAAATAATGTAAAATCGAGCAAAGGTGCAAAAAGTGTTTGTGCGAGAGAGAAAGAAAAGTAATTTCAATTTTTCAATTCAATTTTTGCTTGAAACTGGTTGAAAAAATTTTCTTTTTGTGGTTTTGGTAAAAGACCAACCTTGAAATATGTGGTTCAGGGTGGTACCTTTGAAACAAGTGCAGCCCATAATAAATCCCATCATCGGAGCGTCGTCGACACTGTTCTCTGCTTTTGAAATGTATTTTCTTTCTATTCGCGGGAATGAGGGAAAGAATCAGAGATAAGAGAGATAGAGGGAATAGTGTGATCACTTGACAATCTTTGAAAACTGCATTCTTTTAGTCTTTTTCTTTTTCGCCTCATGCAAACGTCTCCTTTTCAATACCGGAAGTACAGCGGTGTCCCGTGGCACATAGCGCACTGTCACAAAGAGAAATCTCATTTCAACACTTCAAAACCTAACGGCTAACGGTTTAGAAACATCGTTATTATATTTTTATGTATTGCCACACATTTCATTATTATTTCACTATATATGTGTGTGTGTGTGTCTTAATTAATTACGTCGACTATTTTTTTTTATTTTTCTACGTTCTCGACATTTTAGACTTGAATTGAATACAATCGGACTGAATAGAAGCGAAAAGGATCCAATACGACCGAAACGAATAGAATTCAATTTTTTTATTTTTACTAAATAATGTCACATATAATAGAAATGAATAGAAATAAATAGAAATGAATAGGAATGAATAGAATGAAATAGAATAGAAACGAATAAAATGTAATAGAATAGAAACTAGTTAAAAGTAATAGAAACGGATAGGATAGAATAGAAACTAGTAGACACGAGAAAAATATCATCGGAAATAGAAGAATAAAAATAATAGAACCGAATAGAAACTTATAAAATTGAATAAAAACGAATAAAAATTAAAAGAATCGTAAAGGAACGAATTGAATCAAATAAAAACTAATAACTATGAACAAATAGAAACAAATACAATACAATATAATCGAATAGAAACTAATAGAAACTAATAGAATTAAATAGAAAGACATAGAATTGAACAGAAAAAAATTGAATTGAATAGCAACTTATGGAATAAAATAAAAACTACTAATTATAAACAAATAGAAACTAGTAGAAACGGATAGAATACAATAGAATCGAATAGTATCGAATAGAATCGAGTAGAATGAAAAGGAATAGAAACTAATAGAATCGAATAAAAACTATAATAATCGAATAGAAACGAATGGAATTAAACAGAATTTAATAGAATTGAATAGAAATTAATCGAATTGAGCAGAAACTAATAGAATTGAATACAAACGAATAGAATCGAATAGTAACGAATAGAAACGAATAGAATACAATAGAATCGAACAGGAACGAATAAAATAAAAACGAACATAAACTAATAGAATAGAAGTTAATCGAATTGAACAGAAACGAATATAATTGAATAGAAACTAATAAAATAGAATGGAAGCGAATAGAAACGAATAGAATCGAATAAAAACTAATAAAATAGAATAAAAATAATATAATGGAATAAATACTAATAGAATTGAATAGAATCGAATAGTTACGAATAGAAACGAATAGAATAGAATAAAAACGAATAGAACGCGACGAATTATTGCTAATAATTTGCGAACTGAATTGGCTTTTGCTGAAAAGAGAAATACAAATGAAATACAAAATTATTTTGATGTGAAAATGATCTCGACACTTTCTGTGGAATATAAATGAATGAAGTACGTGCGAAAATTGCAAATCAGGTGTCTATAAACGCGTCGAGAAGAACGTGACCAGCAATATTGTCTACGCCATGCCACACGGCTGTTTGGCTTTCATTAATCCAAAGTCATTCATGTACAAATTAGAAAAACAAAATTCTCCAATCGGAAAAAATTGCATTGTGTGTGCTTTTTTCAACACTCTTTTTCGCCTAATTCAACATTTTTACAATTTTCGAAATTAAATATATACATTAATTTTATTTCGTAAGAAACTTCACTTTATCCACTTTATCTTTATTCATATAAATTAATTAAATCATGATTAAATTAAGTAAAGTAATGCAAATTTAGGACTCGAATTTTTTTAATTCTTTAAATTCCGAGTACAGGCATTTTTTTCGAAATTTAATTCACAAAGTACTCGCGACGAATACGGCTGACTGAACGTTGAGTTCCTCTACTAGTTACACACTTTGAATGCGATTTTTATTTACCTCGCATTTGCCCCTTTAGCGATTTCAATTTTCGAACACATTCCGTTAACTATAAAAGGCTAGGAAATTTATTTATTTATTTTTTTTTTTTATAACTAATGAAATTATTTATTTTTAATTTATGATAAATTAAATGTTGTAAAAATGGAGAGATGAACTTTTATACTCTTGTTTAAGTAAGCTGAAATTATGCAAACACGTAAATTCCTTTCATTATGTAAAATAATTCCCGATTTTGTCACAGGATTAAGGCAAAAGTGGGTCAAAGTTCAATGAACAATGCAATAGTGTGAAGATAGTGGAATGCAGAAAATTCGCTGGGGAATCCTTTAGTCTTTCTTTCGCTCCACAATCCTTGAACTTTCAAATATGTTATTTATATAATAAATAATAATGATAACGTTAAATCTGAGGATATAGTCCTAATTTAATGCCTACATTATGTCATTCTATAAACAATCTGTTTACTTTAAAAATTATTCTTTAATGCTAAATTTATTACCTACATTATTGCAAACAATATTATTTTAAAAATACTCAGGGAAAAATTATTTTTTCCCATTTTTTAAATACACTACTGCGTTTTCAAATAAACGTTAATTTTTTATTCAAACTCCTATATTAATAAAAATAACAATTTCTTTTATTGTTATGTTATTTATATAATAAATAATAATAATGTAAAACCCTCAGATAGTCCTGATTAAAACGTTTTATACAAAATCCTAATTTTTAATAATGTTACTAAAATTATTTTTTATCAAAAATATTTTTTTTTTAAAGAAATGTTTTTTCATTCAAATTTTTATTTATTTTATAAATGCAATATTTGTATAATTTATAAAATAAATAAAAAATATTAATTTGTGACGCGCTCCGAAGAAAGGTACCTAAGAAGCAAAAAATTTGAGGTTATTTTTTAATTTTTCAAGTAAAAATACAGAAACGAAATCTGTTAATAATTTTAAATTATTGCTCTTCAAGTATTCATTATATCCAAAATATTCAATAAAAATTAGTTTCAAATTCAAGTAATTAAAAATAAACTTCTAATCAAGAGAAATCTAATACAACCCTAACCTATAATTCGTTTGCTTCTTAGGTAACTTTCTTCGGAGCGCGTCACATTTGTTTTAATTTTAAATAAATAATGGTTTAAAAAAAAATAATTTGTCATCAGGGAATAATTATTTATTTAAAAAACAAATTAGTCTACTTTTTTCCTGAGTAAATAAATAATAAAAATGCTAAAAATAGAAAATACGAAAAGAAGAAAAAGACTATTATTTATGCGTGTATACCTCGCTTGGGATGAAATCACGATTAAGAAGTAGGTTTAGGTCATGAAAAATAATGTGTAACATTTTTCCTAGGTATGTAATTATTTATATTTATTTCTGCGTGTGTGTTTGTGTGGACCTATTTAGAGTGCGGCATTAATTACACGCCAAGAGGGAAAACTATAATCGATGAAAATATAAAATTATGTGTATATGGAGAAACATTTAAATAGCTACATAAACACTTGAATAAAAAAATACACTCAAGGATTCATGATGGAGCGAGATAAAAATTTATAGCTTTCGCACTGTATTCTGAATTTTTTCTTTCCTGTCATTCTAATAGTTTTTAATCTAATCTAATTTTTTAATTCAAATCTTTTTTAAATTAATTCTGATCACTGTATTTTAAAATTAATTCACCCTTCCGTCAACTACATTATTTTTTTTCAAAATGTATTTTAAAAAATTTTCTTTTATAGTTACGTTTTTTTACTATAAAAAGTGGAATAAGAAAGTAGACCTGATAAATTTTAAAAAATATTTTAAAAAATAGTTAATTTAAAAAAAGTTTTTCTATTTAAAAAAAAATTGAATGACTAATGTTCGTAGAAAGTCTATGAATAAAAAAAGATGAAAAGGCTATAAAAAGGGGACGAAGAGAATTGGAAGGTCGACTCAACCTTGAGCACCTGTTACACCCTTGTTAGTAAAAGCATTCAGGCTTTTTTCCTATTATCGGCTGATTTTCTAATCTTTCCCTCCAGTGCATTTTAAACCGTTTTTCCCTCTTTTCATTCAATGATAAATTCTTTAAAATTTTCAATTAAAAAATTGCCTATGTCCTTTTATGGTCCACTAAAAAGTAAAAAACGTACGAAAATTTGGTTGTTTATTTATCTGAATTATTTACTGTACACTAAAAAAAAAATTTATTTGATTCAAATAACCAATTATTTGATAATTATCAAATAAATATTTACTTGAATCAAATAATTTTTATTTGAATCAATTAAATACTATTTGCTTCAAATACTGAAATTTTTAATTCAAATACAATTTATTTGATTCAAATAAAAATTATTTAATTGAAGTAAATATTTATTTGATAATAGTCAAATAATCGGTTATTTGAATCAAATAAATTTTTTTCCCAGTGTATGTTTATTAAAAACACAAGTAAAAAAATAGTTTTAGAATTTGAGGATTTTTTTTAAAGACTAAAAGAAAAAAGAAATATTGAGTCTAGACATAGTGTCGAAGGTGGTAAAGAAGCGTTCATACGTCCCAACCTATTAACGTATTATTTAGAACCTCTACTGACTTTAAAGCTCTTTTCCTGGAAGTGGAGAGTTAAAACGGCGTGCACACCCCTTAAAGGTAAAAACTACTATTTTATGTTCTGCAATTCTTATCTGAAGCGAGTTTTTTTCTACTCTTCAAATTACCAACCTCGAGATACTGTTTTGGTTGTAAATTACACCATCAAGCTGGGTTCATACGTCCTATTTGAATGAGCAGAAACGAAAAAAAACAGAATATTTGACATTAAAATTTTGACCCACTTTCGACAATTACGAAAGTATTATTCTCTCGATTATTAACTAGAGAACCTTGTTTTTCCTCGAATCGGAACATAAGGCCGCGTTCACAGTGGCAAAAATGACTATGAAAAAGGTCGAATACATAAAAAAAATTCCTTAATAATTATTTTTTTACTATTACATACAAGACTAAATACAAGGGAAGAAAATTGAATCGAATGTTAATTAAATATTTAAAATGAAAAGATAAAGGGTAATTCACAATGGCATTTTCAATCAATCGCAATGAGCTGGTTTGCACACCTTAACTGCAGTGCATATATACAACAAAGTACCACTGCAGCATCAAACGCCACACACAACAATGTATGTGGGGTCAATGACTCTATCGATGCGTCTGTAAATTACTGGTCATCGTGCATATAGATATATTTACTGTCGTTGAATTCTAGAAAGCTCATCCCATTGTTACATATACGCTAAACACGCGACTTGCATATCCAACTGTTCAATATTGTCGTTCTTTTTTGCCCCCGCATACATAAAAGCCCACAATTATCTTCTCTTCTTTTTCGATATTTTTTTTCTGCAACAATTTGCCTGATTTGCAAATTTTCTATTTTTTTTAATATTTCCAGGAATAAGGTAACTTTTGCCATACTTTACTGGTAAAATTTAAACTATCTGAAATTGGCACAATTTTTACTGTTTATTCTTATTAGAGTGAATTTTACTAAACATCGAGTAAATGTTACTTGTCAAAAAAATTTAATTTTCTTTTTCTCTGATTTCAAGATAAAATGTTCACTTTTTCCCCAAAAAGTATTCTGATTTAATTTAAAAATTATTAAATACACAAAAAAATATTGAATTACGTTCATTTGTTGATTATAATTTTTCTCTATGAATTAACATTTTCAGAAAATTCAAATTCAAACCTTTTTAAAGATCAATAAATTATGACAATATTATTGTAAGACATAAAGAAATTCAAGATGAAAAAATGATAAAATTATGATTTTATATCACAAGAATGTAGTTGTAAATACAAATTCAAATTTTCAAAGATTTTAATTTGAACCTTTTTCATAATTCAAGTAGTTTCAAAGATTCACGTTATTATAGTTTTAATATTCAATTATAATTTTTTTTAATTTTTAGTAAGATTTATCCATTATTAAATTTTTATTTGAAAATTCAATGAGAATTCTATTATTTAAGGAAAAAAATTATTTATTCACTAATTGAATGTTATTTAAAGTTTAATTTTTAAGAAGAATTTTATACAAACATTTTTAAAGAATATTTTAAAAATAATTTTATTTAAATTTTTCGAAATAATTTAATTTCTCAGAACTATTCTTTTCAATTTTCTAAACATATTTGAATTTTTTTTTAGAAAATTCATTAAAAGATTAAAAATATTTGAATTAGTGGGAACAAATTTATAAAAAAAATGATAAATTATTGAATTCCTATAAAATTAATTTTAAAATTTTGTTTAAATAATTAAATTCTATTGGAAAAATTTATTAAAACAGTAGATATTGAAAATAATTGAAATTTTGGAGAAGAATTTTATTGTTTATAAAGATAATTAAAATTTTGACGAGAATTTAAAAAAAAATTTTTAACAATAATTGATTTTTTGCGATGAAGTTTATCACTTTTTAAAATATAATTTAATTTCTGTAATCAGTTGTTCTTCAAATTTCTATTTAAATTCATTAAAAATTGAAATTTCGAAATATTTTAAATTGAAACCTTTCAAGTTTATGTATTTATACGAAGATTGTAAACGCATTTTTTTTTTAAATTGAATTAATTTTGAAATTTTTAAGTAAAATTATTTATTCGATAATTTATATATGTAATAATTTTTTTATTTTATTTTTTTTTCTTTATGAATTAAGTTATTTGAAAAGAAGTTATTGTCTAGTAATGAAAAATTTTTAATGTTTTTTTTAATTAGAATTCGTGATAATTTTAGTTTTTGATTCAAACAAAAAACTCAAAAATTCAAAATTTTCTTATGAATTATTCAAATTTAATTTTTTCCAGTACTTTTAATAAAAATCGACACATTTTTCCAAACCATTTTTATTTAAAAATAAACTTTTCCATAGTTATAAAATGATTTTTACTGTGTACTTAAAGTAAATTTTACTACACAAGTAAAAGTGTATTGAATTTTACTATACCAGTAAAGGTAATGAGAATTTTACTGTACAACTAAAGGTATAGTAAATTTTACTGTACACTTAAAATGAATTTTGTTATTCAAAATAGATTTTACTGTACACAACCGCACTGTTAACTTTAATGTATCAAATTGTAACGAAATGTTACAAAAAAATATAAAATTCACTCTCGAAAATGATCAGAAATTTACTTTAAATTTTACCATAAGTGTATGGTAAAACTCCCTTCATTCTGCATTATAATCTCTGAATTTTTCTGCATTCATTTTTAACATCAAACGAAATACATAATAAATTATGAAAAAAAAGGTATTTCACATATTATTCGATTGAAAATTCAACAGGAGAATAAAAGCCAGTATACTGTGAAAGTATAGAAACGTTTCTGCGATCGATTTTGCAATTGGCGAAACATTCTGAATGTATATATATAGTCGGGCAAATGGAAATAAGAAGATAAAAAATAAAAAACCAAAAATATGAGAATTGAGAAGAGTCGGAATGAAATAAGCAAAAGGAGACTCTCTGCCAAAGTGAAACTGGAAAAGCTAAAAATTCTGCTTTATAGAGAGAGAAAGAGAGAGAGAGAGAGAGGAGAGGCGGAATATATCCGTTGACCTCAGCTATATACACTGTGTGTGTAGCCGGGTCACGCGGTAACCCAGGTCAAAGTGCTTGATTGGACCGAGAATTTTCATCCGCAAGACAAATCCCATTCAAATTCACATTTCGTGTACAACATTATCCGATATTGTATATCAATGATCGTCAATAATGTCCCTCATTTTCATAATTATCATCATCATTATCATTATTATCATCATCATCATCATCATCATTATTATCATCAACATCATTATCATCATCATCGGAAATGGCGTTAGTGGGATCTTTTATGTGATGATGAGTAAACATTATATCGATTTAGCCAATATATGGCCAGGAAGAGTTATCAATATTTACCACACGACTCTTGTAATCTATGGATCATGTCCGGAAAACTTTTTCGTGCTTATTTAAACTTAAAGCATTTCTGCTCGCATCTATGTTTACATCCATGTTCACATTTATGTTCACATATATGTTCACATTTATGTTCACATTTATGTAGATTACAATTTTCGATGCGAATAAACAAAGAGGAGAAAAATGCTGGGCAATGATTTTCAACATGTTTGCGGTAATGTTTCAGATTACATGCATAGTTATATAAGGACAAGGTGTAATTAATTTCTAAAGCTTCTGCTTGAATGGCTATAAATATTTTTGGAAAGCATCAGCTGGAAATATTGTTGTGGATTAAGAAATTGTCGTTTGGTTACTTGCGCGGCATTATTAAAAGCATTAAAGCATTACTTGCAGCATTACTCGTGGCACTGCTTTGAGCATTACACTTGAAGCATTATCTGAAGCGTTGTTTGCAGCAGTGCTTATAGCATTGCCTATAGCATTGCCATATAGCACTTATAGTTTAAGGAATAGTTATAGAAAGAACAGTTCCAGCTTGACGAATAGGTGTTGCATTGTCATTAAACTCCGTTAAAGTATCAAGTATTCTTTTAGCAGCGTGTATAGTTTCAGCAACAACTATAGATTCTGCTTTAAAAATACTTTTAGCATTACTTATAGTTCCTCGAGTATCGAAATTGTCGAGTATAGAATTCGCATCAAAAATAGTCTTTGCAGGAAGCATTGTTCCGGGAGTAAAAATACCTTAATACCAAAAAAGTAGTTGCAGGTTCAAGAGTAGTTTCAGTACAAAAAGTAGTTAACTTCGTCAAAAACACTATTTCTGAAAAATATTTTCAGCATCAAGTATAATACTTTTAGCAACAAGTACAGTTTCTGCAGTAATAATACTTTTTGCATCAAAACAGACTTGCCAGACTTATTTTTCTCATTGAATAATTAAATGTTTGAAACTGAATTCTAGTAAACAATTTTATTAAGAAATTTTTAATTAATAAAATTCTTTCGACGAATTATGGTCAAGAACTATAGTATTTATTACAAATCCAACAAAAAATGAGAATGCAACAAGAAAGCAGGAATCAATTCAGTTTTCTTGAAGCCAAGACAGTGCAATACTTGAAATTTAGGCATCACTTGTACCTTGCACGATAGCTACACTTTCTGTGGTCAAAATTTGTAGGTAATTTGTAGGAAATAAAAGTAAGTACAGAATACAACTTTAGCATCAAATACACTTAAAGCGTTGAAAATATTTAATTTTTTAAAAATACTTTGGCACCTATTTCAGCAGCAATTAGTGTTTCAGCATTAAAAAAAAATTAACAACTATTTCAGCGAATATTTAAGCGGTTCCAAGTGAACATGTTCCCAGTGTCGCTACATCGTCAGATGCATAACATTCCAATGTTCATACTACAACATTAAATTTCTAGCATCCGAAAGAAAAAAATTCTAACCAAAAGAAAAACAACAACAACACGATTTCAACGGAATCTTGTTTTCCCCTACTACTTTGGAAGCACATTTAAATGATCGCACTTTTTAGAGAAAATGAATTTCCTCTCTATGTTACATTAGGTTAAAGACAAAAGGAGAAAACCTACTATTTCCACAACGCCTAATGCAATTCATGAATGCTGATGGAAGATGTCACACGAGTTTCCTCTTTAATGTGCACACACCCCATACATCAAAAATTAAACATGTTTCCTTCGAACATTTCATGATTCATCACAGACTGATTGTAGTGGAAATTCTGGAAATGCGGTTTAGGACCACCCCCCTCCGTACTCCCTAAACTGTCTGAGAGCATAGTACTAGTTGTACACCTCGGTTTACACTAATGTTGTAAACGTGCGAAAAAAGGGTGAAGGAGGGAGAAATGGCGTCAAAAACTAATGCACTCGCGAGGTTAACAATTTTTATTTTCTTCGTTTGTTTCTTTACTCTGTCCCCATGGAAACTAAGAAACGAAAACGAGAAGAGAAATAAATAAAGAAGAAAAAAGGGGGGGAAATGAAAAAAAAGAGACGCTTTGCTTTCGTTGGGGGGTTTTGTTTTCTGTTGCTCTTTATTTTTTTTTTTGATCGAAAATAGTATTGCACGGCGCGATGAGGTCGGATGACGACTGACTCTCCGGGCGTCGCGACGCCGACGCCACCTTCGACCACCCTTCGCTCTCTCTCTCCCTCTGGTCTGGAGTTTGAAAACTAGCGAGGTAACATTTCCTCGAGCTCTCTTTCTTCTTTCCCTGCTTGAGGGGAGGGCGAGGGAGGCAAAGGAGGGAAATGTTTTACTCTTACGTGTGTGCCCGTCGAGTGTGTGCCTAGTATTCATGCACAGAAAGGAATAGGATGGTTGCGCAAAAGTGCATGAGCACCTGGCACGAGCCTCGCAGGGGTGGCTGACCCACGGAAAGACCCTCACCCTCCTCACTCATTCAACCCTTCGTCTCTCTCTCTCTAACTCTCTCTAACTCTCCACCGACTGTGAAGCCGTTCAATGTCGAAAAGATGCAACAGCATTCTTTCAATCTTGAACTGCCTACCTGTGAATACGAGTGGAGCCAGGCGAAGGGAGAAGATGATTTTTCAATCTGCAATCGGGGGTTGGCTCTTGGCAGTAGGCCCTAATATCAATCGGAATAGTTTTGCGTCAGATCGAAATTTACTATAATTAAGACTCGAATCCGTCAAAGTATTTAAAACTACGGACTTTGCGGACCAAAAATTAAAAATTACAAACCAATTTATCATTACACTGAAAAAAAAATTATTTGATTCAAATAACCGATTATTTGTTTATAATCAAATAAATATTTACTTGAATCAAATAATTTTTATTTGAATCAAATAAATTGTATTTGAATCAAATATTTCAGTATTTGAAGTAAATACTAATTAATTGATTCAAATAAAAATTATTTGATTCAAGTAAATATTTATTTGATTATAGACAAATAATCGGTTATTTGAATCAAATAAATTTTTTTTTTCAGTGTACTGGCAAAAATATAACCAGTCCGAGTCAAATAAGGGAACATTTTACTCTAAACTACACGGGGAAAAATATAAAGTCTAACAATTACTACGTTTGTATAGTAAAATAACTTTTATTACTTTCGGAGTAAATTTTGCTACGTTCAAAGTGTTCTTCGTAAAAAAAATTAGTAAAATTTACTTCGAACGCACAAGAAAAAAAAAGTTTAAATTTTAACCTGATTTTGGGGTAAAAATTCGCTGCAACAAAATTTCACCTAGGTGAGGGCGCCACTGTCTATGTGACTTAACATTGGTTAAAATTACCCGCAACAATATTTATACCACCATTTTTTCTGTGCGTAGGAAAAATTACTCCGAAAGTAGTAAAAGTTACCGAAGACGAATTTTTCTATAAAAGTATAGTAAAAGTTACTTTTTATTTTTCTTCGTGATAGAAATTAACCTTTAGAAGAATTTCATCAACAAATTTTTCAAATAATTGCCTTTTTATAAAGATTTTATTAATTTTTAAAAATATTTGATTTCCTACAAAGAATTTTTATTCTTTTTTTTCATAATAATTGAATTTCTACGAAGAAAATTAAAATTCTTTCCAGGAAAGTAGTTAAAATTTTATTCAAAGTGATTGAATTCTTATTCTAAAATATTATTAAATATTATTAAATATTATTATTAAAATTTTTGAAATTATTCAAATTTTATTGAAAAATTCTAAAAAACTTATAAAGAAAATAATTGATTTTTTTTAGAAATTGGTCAATAAAAATTTTCTAACTATTTTTCGAAAAATCTTTCAAGATGTGAAAAATAATTCTTAATTTCCTTAAACTAGAGAAATTACTGATTTGGATAAAGTTTAAGTTGAATGTTTAAAAATTTTTTTAAAGTCGAAAATTCGTGGAAAATGTTTCTATTTCTTTTAAAATATCTGCTTTTTAGTAAATTTCTGCTAGAGATGGATTTTCTTCCTTTTTTTTTTTACTTTTTATGGAGAAGAAAATATTTCTCTCATCCTATACTTTTAAAATATGTATTTTATCATTTAAGAAAAAGAGGACGATACGGAAATTTGATATTGAATTCTCTTACTGTTCATGAAAAAATAAGTGAAGAGAAAGAGAAAAAGGAATTTTTCTGAATAATTCAAAGTATACTTTACTCTGTATATAATTTTTTTCCCCTTTAAAGGCACATATTTAACGACAAATTAAGTGATTTTCTTTAAAAAATTATTTGTAAGAGATTGATGAACAGAAAAAAACTAAAAGAAAAGAAATTAAATTACGAAACGAAACGTTTCAATTGAATGTGTTGCTCTATTTTTAAAGAGAAAAAATAAAAAATTATTTTCCTGTTTCGAAAAAATGTTTAATATTCATAAAAATAAATCGAGAAAAGTAAACAAAATGATGAGAATGTAAAAGTGGAAAAAATTGCATATTTAATTAAATGTAGAGAAAATAATAATTTACATACCAACTTACGTAAATTAAGAGCGGTAAACGATCATGACAAGTATTGACTCACCTGGAACAAAAAAAAATTTTTTAATTAGAAAACATACGATGAAGATATTAATCTAGTCTATAAAATAATTTTAGGGGCTATTTTAGTGATTAAAGGCAAATAATCTGGGAGAGAATGAAAAAAGAGAGAGAAAGAGAAAAAGATGCAAAAAGAGATAGAGAAAAAGGAAAAGAGAGGAAAAATCAGAGAGGCAGAGGCAAAAAAGAGAAATGGGAGAAAAAAGAGAAAAAGTTGATTACAGTATAAAATAAGTAAACTAAAAGTAAAGCGGTATTTAATGAGAAAAGTGAAGAATTGCAAAGTTTTTTGGAGACACAGAAGGAATATCTATATTTAAGGAGGAACAGAAGGCGCGCGGTGCTGTAGTTGTCTCGCAAGAACCATAGTCGCCATGGCGATCGATAACTTCCTCGTCGACTCCAAAACATTCTCCAAACTATTTCCCCCTTCTTCAACTTCAACGTGTCTGTGTGCTTATGACAACCTAACAACCTTGTTGCAATATTTCAGTCGGTTTACAAGAAAAGCCGAAAAACTCCGTCAATTTACTCTCCACTAACTTCAGCTACTGACTATTTGCTCATTGCTTCGCTCATTCAGAGCTCAGATTCGAAATCACCGACCTTATGTTAGTAGGAAACGAGTACCCACTCGTTGCGGTTTTTTTTCAAAAAAACTCAAAATTTCGATTTTTTAAAAAATCCAAATTTTTCAAAATGTAGCCAAAAAATTTGACCAGTGGACTTTGAATCGCATTTACGATACTTGTAAAACGATTTTTGATAAAATAATCATCAAAATTTGAATTTAGGGAAATTTTCCCTTCAAAAAACGGAAAAATGGATAGTAAAAATTTTCAAAAACTTCCTCTAGTAATTTTATTTCTTGTGACAATTCAATAAAAAGTCAGATTTCAGATTTTCGACAAAAAGGGAATTTTTCCATATAGGAATGAAATAAATATAGCAAGAAGTCGTAGTAGTTTTTGTCAAGCTAAAAATCCGGTTTAGGGTGAAACCAACGTGTACGGTGTGTAATTCGAAAAATCCCCCAAAGACTCTAGTGCTTCCATTAAAGTTACGCACGAACAAACTTTGCGGTCACCTCTCCCAATGACTTCCAATCAAATGGAAATAACGCTGAAAATTTATATATAAATTACTCTCTCGTAAAATTTCAAATTCATCATCCCGGCCTTCTTCTTTCTTCCTTGTGTGATTCATATGGAAAAGTTTTCAAAAGACAGCAATTTTAAAGAAAAAAAAGACACGTGAAAATTCTTTATTAAAAGAATTGGAAAAAAGCGAAGAAAACTTTTTAATATTGTAGTGTGGGAAATTATGGAAACTATCAAACTCAAGTGATTTCAAAACAGCGGAGAGGAAATATGAAAAAGAAACTTAGGCAATTGAAGAGAAAAAAAATGGGTGACAGGAAATAAAAAAAGTACTTGAAGAAGTAGACAAAGAAAAGAAATTAAATAAAAGCGGTTGGTCGGTTTTAAAATTAAAATTTCAGTGCTTTTGTAACTGAGTGAAAAAATTTTTTTGGTTATTTAAAAAAAAATTTTTACTTTAAGCGAATGAGATAGACTGAGGAAAAATCATTTTCAACGCGGCGCACTGGCGTAATATTGTATTACATTATCTCGAAATACGTGTGCGGGACATTTTAGGGTTTCAGTTTGAATCAACAGAGAAACCCGATAACCTTGTCTGCTGTCGTGAAAATCTTTTCTATGAAAAGACAAAATGCACAGATAATATGTATAATTAGGACCGAGATTATTATTTCAACTCTGATAGAATTTTCAAAAAGGCAGTAAAAATTAGGAGGTTGCAGTTTTCAAAATAGTTGGAATAAAAAAAAACATTTAAGATTAAAGTGATTTTAGACCTAGTAAGACATTTTTTTATAAAATCTGTCTTGGAATTTTTCCACTTTCGATGAAAGTAACTAATACGGGTCTAAACTTCTAGAAAAGAAATTGTTTTCTTATCTTGATATTAAATTCAATTTCCTTAACCTTTCAAGACGCGACCAATTTTCTTTATTTCGTCAAGGTTTGTTATTCTACTGTTGTCATGAAAACGAGTAACAACTTTTCTGTACCAAAATATTCAGTAGATTTCTAAAGTTGAAAGGAATCAGTATAGCCTTTCATGTACTCATCAAGGGCTACAAGTAAATTGTCAAATACGGATCAAAAAATGAAAACTTGTCTGCTTTTAATTTTTACTATCGCTCTCGTCAAAGGGGGACAAAAAGAAACGGAATGGAATGTTAGGCTCGTTGACAGCATTAAAAGTGAATCGATACACGAGGTTGTGATATTTATGAATGGTTATAAAACAGTCCCAAAGGAAATTTTGAACAATACGGATTTTACCGAAAATCATCAAATCCGTTATGGAGGAAGGTATACAACAGAATACAGAGGTAATTACAGAGAAAGCTTTGCCAAAGATTACGAAAAAGATTTTGCGACGATCGAGAATATAGTGCAAATTATTAGCAGCAATTTTCCAACGAGATTGATTACGATAAATGATAGATTGCTTAAAGATGTAAAGCTAATCAAGGAACCAGGCTTTAATCCACGAAGTTCGATTTTCGTATTGATACATTTGAAAATTAGGGAAAATTCATTTCCTTTAGAGGTGGTTAACGACTTTCTAACCGAACTCTGTGAAAATAGATGTCGACCAAAGTATTTGATGGTTATCTTCAGAAAAGTTGAAGCTACTGTCTACAAACAACACCTACTAGAGTTATGGTCAAAAAGATTTCTACATGCTACAATTTTGGAAGTTACACAACCTTACGAAGAAAAGCAAACTCTGAATCAAGTGATACAGAAAAGGAAAGAGCAAACACGAATCATTCAATGGAATCCATTTACAAACACCTTAAGTATTAACAAACGAGGTACATTGTTTCCAGAAAAGCTTCACGATCTACATGGATATAGACTGAAGATAAGTTTTATGAACACACCACCTGATGTTTACGTCAACCATTCCCATCAGCCACTAAATATTTCTGGATTAATGTATCAGAAAGTGTTACTCTTATCAAACTTAATGAATTTTCAAATCGACATTCCCAATATCACAACTTCTGGACACTTTAGTTGTGTAAAAAATAACTCAATTGGACAAACTCGAGCTCTACGGTACGGAAAAATTCACCTCGCAGCTGGCGAATTCGGAAGGTTTGCAAATTGTGAAAACAAATTCTACGAATTCAGTCGGGGTATTGGAATCTCCACTCTTAGTCTCATTGTTCCAATATTGGCCGAAGATTCAGAAGCTTCAAGTATTTTTGAAGCCCTAAGCGTAATTTCCATATTAGCAGTTCCACTCTTTTTTTACCTACTCTTTCGAATTCTACGATTTGATAAAACAGTCTGGCGCTTCGAGTACATCCTTCAAATGATGATTGGTTTCGCTGCTCCTACGGTACCAAATAGAAGGTTAGAAAGAATATTTTTCTTATTTCTCAATTTTTCGAATTTCTTCTTCTCCTCATACATTTACACCACTATGACATCAGTTTACGTGAAAACTAACCAAAAGGCACAATTCAATAATATCCAAGACGTCCTCAATTCAGGAATTCCGATCAAAATTGATTCACTGTACTACAATCTTACCTTCGAAGCAACTATTGGTATAGTTCGTAAATTATTGCTGAAAGCTGATCATTCGGATAGGGATATCAAAACTTGTTTACACAACTTGAGAATATTTAAAAATGTCACCTGCATTGCTAAGAAGGAGAAGGTTTTATACATTTTACAAAATACGGAGAAAATAAGTCAAGCAGTCGTGAAAATTATTAAAGAAGAAATTAGCAATGGAATCAGTAACACTGTTTTTGAGCCAGGATCGCCGTTTGTTCAACGATTCGATATTTTGATTCAGAGAATGTTGGACACGGGAATAGTGAAGAAATGGTGGGACTTGTACTATTACGAGGATCCGAGAAAAATTGGTGACTTGAAATCATCAATAATGTCTCAAACAACCAATGACAAGGTGCTTCAGCATGTATTTATGATTTTTAGTATCGGATTCATAATTTCCATGTTTGTTTTTATGATCGAATTATTGGTTAGTAAGAATATGAAACAAAATATAAGATGCTAACTTTTCATTCCATTCCTGCCTTTTAAGAAACTTGTCTTTCTTATCTATCTTGATTTTGAATTCAATTTTCTTTAGTTGTTTTTCCATTTCTTCAAGGTTTGTTTTACAAACTGTTGTCATGAAAACGAATACTTAATTTCCGATAGAGAAACAGTCACTATTTCCTTAAAGCTGAAAAAATAAGTCCACCTTTTATCGGACTCAGCAAATGCAACAAAAAACTTTGTTGAGGTTTATAAATAATAAAATGAAAATCTGTCTGTTTCTAATTTTCATTACATCTCTGGAAGCAACATGGCTTGTTACGCTTATTGATAACATTAAAAGTCAACCAATACATGAGGTTGTGATATTTATGAATGGTTATAAAACTTTTCCAGAAACAATTTTCAACGAAGATAAAGTTTTCACCGAAAATCATGCAGACAACGGAAGCATATCTAGTACTGAACACGAAGATAAATATGGTGAAAACTTTAGCAAAAATTACAAGATCGAGAATATACTGCAAATGATTAGCAGCAATTTTCCAACGAGATTGATTGCGATAAATAATAAATTGATAAAAAATGTTGCAAAAGTAATCGAGGAACCAGGTTTCAATCCAAGAAGTTCGTTTTTTGTTTTGATACATTTGAAAGTTAGGAAAAATTCATTCCCCTTGGAGGTGGTTAACGAGTTTTTAACCGAACTCTGTGAAAATAGATGGCGACCAAAGTATTTGATGGTTACCTTCAGAAAAGTTGAAGCTGCAGTTTATAAACAACACCTACTAGAGTTATGGTCAAAAAGGTTCCTTGATGCTACAATTTTGGAAGTGACACAACTTTACGAAGAAAAGCAAACTCTAAAACAAGTGATACAGAAACAAAAAGAGCAAACACGAATCATTCATTTGAATCCATTTACAAACACCTTAAGTATTAACAAACGAGGTACATTGTTTCCAGAAAAGCTTCACGATCTACATGGATATGAACTGAAGATAAGTTTTGTGAACACACCACCTGAGGTTTATGTCAACCATTCCCAACAGCCACTGAATGTTTCAGGAATAATGTACCAGAAATTGTTACTCTTGTCAAACTTAATGAATTTTCAAATAAACATTCCAAATATCACAAGTTTTGGACACTTTAGTTGTGATAAAAATAACTCAATTGCTCAAACTCGAGCTCTGCGGTATGGTAAAATTCACCTCGCTGCTGGCGAATTTGGAAGATACACGTCTTGTGAAAACAAACTCTACGAATTCAGTCGGGGCATTGGCATGTCCACGATTATTCTCGTTGTTCCAATATTGGTGGAGGAATCTGGAACAACAATTACTTTAGAAACCCTACATGGAATTTCCATCTTAACAGTTCCATTTTTTCTATACCTACTCTTTCGAATTCTACGCTTTGATAAAACAGTCTGGCGCTTTGAGTACGTTCTTCAAATGATGGTTGGTTTCGCTGTTCCTTTGGTACCAAAAAGAAGGTTAGAAAAAATGATCTTCTTGTTTCTAACTTTTACGAATTTTTTCTTCTCTTCATTCATTTACACAACCTTGACTACAGCTTACGTGAAAAATGACCAAAAGGCACAATTTGATAATATTCAAGACGTCCTCAATTCAGGAATTCCGATCAAAATGGATTCACTGTTCTACAATCTTACTTTCGAAACAAGTGTAGGTAAAGTTCGTGAGTTATTGATGAAGGCTGATCATTCGAATAGGGAAATTAAAACTTGTTTACACGACTTGAGAATGTTTAAAAATGTTACCTGTATTGGCAAGAAGGATAAGGTTTTATATAATTTCCAAAATACGAAGAAAAGAAGTCAACCAGTTGCAAAAATTATTGAGGAGGAAATTAGCAATGAAATTAGTAACACTGTTTTGGAGCCAGGATCGCCGTTTGTTCATCGATTCGATATTTTGATTCAGAGAATGTTCGACACGGGAATAGTGAAGAAATGGTGGGACTCGTACTATTACGAGGATCCTAGAGAAATTGGTGACTCAAATACTTCAATAATCTCCGGAGAGACAAGTGCTAAGGCACTAAAACAAGTATTTTTGATTTTTGGTGTTGGGTTCTTCATTTCAATTTCTGTCTTTATACTCGAACTATTTATAGACTATTTGCTAAAGAAAGCTTCGATTTCTGCTTAGTATTAAATACAACAAAACAGATACGTCAAAATGAAAAATCCAGATGATTGTATTTATTCAAATTGTCGGTGCGAAATTATTGATATGTTTGCCATTATTGTTGTTTTTGCAAACGTTGCCATGGAAGCACCTTCTATGCAATTTCATTAGTACTGAAAAACAATATTGACAGTTTTTTCCTACTATTTGAAAAGTAGTTGATATCATCGATGTATTTTGAAATGTTTCGTTTAAATTCTAAAAAATGAAAATCTATGAAAAGTTATTTCTCTCTATGAGCATTTTTATGGAAGTAAGTAGTGAACAGTGGATGGACAATTTAGTCCAATTTGTCGAAAGGGACAGAGGCGTGCGTGAAATTATTCTTTTTGTAAATGACAGTCTGGAACAAATTGTAACTAGTGATTATTGGAATGTGAATGAAAGTGCACCTATTGGAACGAATTCATACGAATCTTATGGAGAAAATTCAATCTTTAAGAATTCATACCGAGAAATAAAAACATTGCTAAAGAAGTTGAACACTTTTCCGAACAGATTAGTAGCTGTGAATGAAGCACTACTGAAACCAAGCGAAAAATTTATGGATGACTATAAAAATACCCAGAATTCTTTATTTGTTTTGATAAGCACAGAGAGTGACAAAGTGGACCAAAATACTTGGGGTAATATAAATACCATCCTTGGTAATCTCTGTCGTAATAGAAGGCGACCAAAATACTTGATCATCAAATTTGGAACAATGAATGTTGACTTCTACAGACAACATCTACTACAATTGTGGTCAAAAAGATTTCTAGATGCTACAATTTTGGAGATAACGCAACCTGAAGAAGAAACCCAAAGTCTTAACCATGTGTTAGAGGAACAATCAGTTGAAACAACAAAAGAGTTGAAGCAACAAAATAAACCAAAGAGGACAATAAGAATTTTTCATTTTGACCCATTCAGTAACACCCTGAAAATAAGTAAAGGATGTTCCAGAAATATTTTCTTTCCAGACAAACTTGGCAATCTACAGGGATACAACATAAACGTTGCTTACATCAACCGACCACCTGAAGTCACCATAGATCACAAACTCATACCACCGAAAGTCTCGGGCCTAATGCATCAGAAAATATCCGTTCTGTCAAAGTTGATGAACTTTCGAATCAATATCGCCAACATAACAAAAGCGGGATCATACGGCTGCCATCGGAATGAAACAAGCGATCAGGTTCGTGCCCTAATAGACGGAAAGATTCACCTAATTGCCATCGAATTTGGGAGAAACGTACCCTGCGAAAATGATCTCTACGAATTTTGCAAAGGCATCGGTATGGCGAAGAGTGTTCTACTTGTTCCAATTATAGTAGAAAAAGTCGACACAAAAATAATCATGAAAGCGATGAACGGAATTCTATTTCTAAGCATACCAGTCTTTCTCTGGCTGTTCCTTCAATTACTTCACTTCGATCCAAAACTATGGCACCTTGAGAACATTATTCGTCTGATGATGGGCTTCGTCATACCACGCGAGCCAGACAAAAGAAGAGAACGTATATTTTTCTTATTTATTTTTGGATCTAATTTTCTCTTCTCGTCAAGCATTTTTATGACCCTAACATCGGTTCAAGTAAGTAATCAACAAACGATGAAATTCAACAAAATTGACGACGTCCTAGAATCGGAAATACCAATCAAAATCGAATCCCTCTACTACTATCTTTTTTATCCAACAAGCAATGGTAGTATTCGTAAATTGTTAGAGAGAGCGGAGCACCGTGACGTAATAATGCAAGAATGTATCGAAGAATTGATTAACCACAAAAATGTGACTTGCGTTGTGAAAAGAGAGAATGCTCTAAAGTATACATCGAAAAAGGCTGAAAGTGTGTTACAAGCGGCTGCAAAAATACTGCCAGAGGATATCACTAACACTCTAAGTAATACCGTTCTCGAACCTGGATCACCTTTTGCCACTCGATTCGATATTTTAATACAACGAATGTACGATTCCGGAATTGTTGATAAATGGTGGAAAAAGTACTACAATGAGGACCCAAACGAAATGGGTGGATTGAATAGTCAATTATCGACTGAAGATCTCAGCGATAAGGTAATTCGACACTTATTTTGCGTCTTCAGCCTCGGATACTTGATTTCACTTCTAGTATTTATTATCGAATTGCTGTTATTTTATTACTATGAAAATCCTTCAGTTCTAGATTGAAAATTTTTTTAAGTCGGTGTCGATTTTTAGATTAGTTTCAATGTAACAATCGCATTGACTGTATGCAGAAGAATCGATTTTCCTTCTACCACAAGAGAAAAGGTTAATAATAATTGTAGTGTAGATATTCAAACGGCATGTATATTATTATTTATGTTACTGCTCATGTTGGCATGGAAATGACCTTACTAATGTTTGCAGTTGTACTTTGTACTTAAAAATAAGAAAGTGTCTAGTTGATAAACGACATTGAATAGTGAACATGTACCAACAATTTTTCGTTCTTATTAGCATCATGATAAATGCAAGAGGAGAAACGTGGGTAGACGATTTCGTCAATTCCGCCAACGACGCTTGTACTGTTTATGAAATAGTTCTGTTCATAAGAACGGAAAAAATTATGTCTAGTGTTAGTAAAAGGCGGGAACAAATTGTACCTAACGAAACGAATTTTCAAGAATCCTACGATCAAAATGCAATCCTAAAAGATTCATATCAAGAAATTCAAATATTGTTGAAGACCTTTAAAACTTTTCCCAACAGATTAGTAGCTGTGAATGAAGAACTAGTAGACCCAAGTGAGCAATTTTTGGACGACTATCAAAATACCCACAATTCTTTGTTTGTTTTGATAAATACAGAAGACGACAAAGAGGATGAAATGGATGAATTTATTGTCCATCTTTCTCAAAATAGGATGAGACCAAAATACCTAATTGTCAACTTTAGGAAAAAGGAAGCTTTTCTCTACAGACAAAGACTACGGAAATTATGGTCTAAAAGGTTCCTGGATGTCACAATTTTAGAGATAGTAGAACCTAACGAAGAAATTCAAACTCTGGAACAAGTTATAAAACACCAGAAGCAGCAAAAGGAGAAGACAAGAATTATTAATTATGATCCATTTGGCGACACTCTGAAAGTCAGCAAAAGTGGTCCTTGGTTTCCGAATAAACTGCAAAATTTACAAGGATATGAAATGGTGATAAGCTTTGTGCAAAGACCACCGGAAATTGTGATAAATCGTGACCAAAATCAAGCCTCTGGTCTGACGTACGAAAAAGTAACGCTCCTGTCCGAGTTGATGAATTTCAAAATCAAAGTCCCAAACATAACGAGTGCTGGAATATTCAGCTGCTTTCGGAATGGAACCACGCATCAGATGCGTGCCCTAGTGGACGGAGATATTCACGTCGTTGGCATCGAATTTGGCAGATACTCGCCGTGTGCAAACAAACTCTACGAATTCAGCCGGGGCATTAGTACGGCAAGGATCGTTTTGTTTGTGCCAATAATCGAGGAAGAATCCTCGGTTGAACTCACGAACCACGGTCTAAGTCTTGCCATAGTAATCATCATACCAGCAGTTGTGTCTCTAATTTTTCGACTACTGCACTTCGAGGAAAGAGTCTGGCGCATGGAGTACATTCTGCAAATCATTATCGGCCTTGTCGTCCCCAATGAGCCAAAGAACAAATTAGAAAGAGCCATCTTCCTAAATGTTCTCATTTCGAATCTTTTCCTCTCGTCCTTAATATTCACCAGCTTAACATCGGTTTACGTTCAAATTGAAAGAAAGGAAAAGTTCAAAAGTATTCAAGATGTGTTAGACTCGGAAATTCCCATACAAAGCGAATCCCTCTACTATCGTCTTTGCTACAACGCAAGTGATGCTGTTGCTAAAAAATTGTTTGACAAATCGGAACGCACGAGTGAGACAATTTCGGGATGTATTAGAACTTTGGTCAGCTATAAAAACATCACTTGTATTGGAAAAAAGGATGAAATACTCTATCTACTGACTAGTTTGAATGGAAGTAATGCCCCACCAGGAGTAAAAGTGATCGAAGAAGAAATATTCTCAACATTAAGCAACACTGCTCTGGAACCAGGATCGCCGTTCGTTAAGCACTTCGATAAATTAGTGCAAAGAATGTATGATGCGGGAATCGTGGACAAATGGTGGGAAATGTATATGCACGAGGATCCAAACGAAATTGGCAAATTAAAAAGCATATCGTCCGATGATGTCAGCGACAAGGTAATTCAACACGTGTTCTTTGTCTTCAGCTTCGGATACTTAATTTCAACTCTAGTTTTTATTATTGAATTGCTGTTATTTTATTGCTATAAAAAACATCTAGTTCTAAATTCAAAAATTTTTTAACGCTGTGTCGATTGGATTTTTACATTGAGCTGCAATGGGAAATTCGAATAGACTGTGGAGCTCTCTTAGCATTGGTGTATTTCCAAGAGGAATTATGTAAACAAACAAAATTTTATGTCAAATCTATAAATAAAGGTACAAATTTTCTGTCTGCAAATTGTATGCAGAAGAATCGATTTTCCTTCACAAAACAAAAGGTTGAAAATAATTATATTTGTCCAAACAGCATCTGTATTATTAGGGTATTTTGTTATTTGAGTTACTGCACATGTTGGCATGGAAATGACCTTACTTTGTAGTTATTCCTGTATTTGAAAATGATATTCGACATTTAATCATCGACTACCCGATGAACATGTTCCAACGAATTTTCTTTCTTATTAGCATCATAATTGATGCAAGAGGAGCAACGTGGGTGGACGATTTCGTCAATTCCGCCAAGGATGCTTGCACCGTTTATGAAATTGTTCTGTTTATAAATGTAAGATCGGAAAAAATTATGTTGAGAAGAAATGAACAAATTGTACCTAATGAAACAAATGTTCATAAATCTTACGGTCGACATGCGGTCTTGAAGGACTTAAATGAAGAAATTCAAATATTGCTGAAGACATTTAACACTTTTCCCAACAGATTGGTAGCTGTGAATGAAGAACTCGGGAAACCAAGTGAAAAATTTATGGACGACTATCAAAATAACCAGAATTCTTTGTTTGTTTTGATAAATACAGAAGATGACCAAGAAGATGAAATGGATGAATTTATTGTCCACCTTTCTCAAAATAGGATGAGACCAAAATACCTAATTGTCAACTTTAGGAAAATGGAAAGTTTTCTGCACAAAAAAAGGCTGCAGAAATTATGGTCTAAAAGGTTCCTGGATGTCATAATTTTAGAGATGGTACGACCTATCGAAAAAATTGATACTCTGCAACAAATATTAGAGGAACAGGACTTGAAAACAAGAATTATTAATTATGATCCATTTGGTGACACTCTGACAGTCAGCATAACTGGTCCTTGGTTTCCGAATAAATTAAAAAATTTGCAAGGCTATCAAATGGTGGTAAGCTTAGTAGAGAGGCCACCGGAAATTTTGATAAATCGTGACCAAAATGGTGAACAAAATCATGCCACTGGTCTGACGTACGAAAAAGTATCCCTCCTGTCCGAGTTGATGAATTTTAAAATTAATGTTCCAAACATAACGAAAGCGGGATTATTCAGCTGCTTTCGGAATGGAACCAGCCATCAGATGCGTGCCCTAGTGGACGGAGAGATTCAGATCGTTGGTCACGAATTCGGCAGATACGCGCCGTGTGCAAACAAACTCTACGAGTTCAGCCGAGGCATCAGTATGGCAAAGATCGTTTTGTTCGTGCCAATAATCGAGGAAGAATCCTCTGTTACACTCATGAACCACGGCCTAAGTCTTGCCATAGTAACCGTCATACCGGTAGTTGTTTCCCTAATTTTTCGACTACTGCACTTCGAAGAAAGAGTCTGGCGCATGGAGTACATTCTGCAAATCATTATCGGCTTCGTCGCCCCCAACGAACCGAAAAACAAATTAGAAAGAACCTTCTTCCTAGTTGTAATCTTATCGAATCTTTTCTTCTCGTCCTTTATATACACTAGCTTAACATCGGTTTATGTTACATTTGAAAGAAAGGAAAAGTTCAAAAGTATTCAAGACGTGTTAGACTCGGAAATTCCTATACAAAGCGAATCCTATTATTACCGCCTTTGTTACAACACAAGTGATGGTGACATAAGAACATTATACGATAAATCGGAACGCACGAGCGACACAATTTTGGGATGTATTAGAACTTTGGTCAGCTATAAAAACATCACTTGTATCGGAAAAAAGGATGAAGTTCTCTATCTACTAAACAATTTGAACGAAAATAATGGCCCACTGGGAGTAAAAGTGATCGAAGAGGAAATATGCTCAACGTTAAGCAACACTGCTCTGGAACCAGGTTCGCCGTTCGTTAAGCATTTCGATAAATTAGTGCAAAGAATGTACGACGTGGGAATCGTGGACAAATGGTGGGACGAGTATCTGCACGAGAACCCAAACGAAATTAGCAAATTGAATAACATATCGTCCGATGATGTCAGCGACAAGGTAATTCAACGTGTACTTTTTGTCTTCAGCTTTGGATACTTAATTTCAATTCTAGTTTTTATTATTGAGTTGCTGTTTTTTTATTGCTATAAAAATCCTCTAGTTCTGAATTCAAAAATTTTTTAAAGCCGTGTCGATTGTATTTTTTCATTGATCTTCAATGAGAAAATCGCATTGACTATGGGACTTTGTAAACATTGGTGTATTTCCAAAAGGACTTACCTAAACAAACAAAATTTTATGTCAAATCTACAAATAATGGTACAAATTTTCTGTCTGCAAATTGTATATAGAAGAATCGATTTTCCTTCAAGAAACAAAGGTTGAAAATAATTATATTTGTCCAAACAGCATCTGTATTATTAGAGTATTTTGTTATTTGTGTTACTGCACATGTTGCCATGGAAATGACCTTACTTTGTAGTTATTCCTGCATTCGAAAATGAGAAAATTATATTCGACATTTAATCATCGACTACCCGATGAACACGTACCAACAAATTTTTTTTCTTATCATCATCATAATTGATGCAAGAGGAGCAACGTGGGTTGACGATTTCGTCAATTTCGCCAAGGAGGCTTGCGCCGTTTATGAAATTGTTCTGTTCATAAATGTAAGATCGGAAAAAATTATGTTCAGAAGATGGGAACAAATTGTACCTAATGAAACCAATATCCATAAATCTTACGGTCTAAATGGGATCCTGAAGAATTTAAATGAGGAAATCCAAATATTGCTGAAGACATTTAACACTTTTCCCAATAGATTGGTAACTGTAAATGAAGAACTAGGGAAACCAAGTGAAAAATTTATGGACGACTATCAAAATACACAGAATTCTTTGTTTGTTTTGATAAATACAGAAAATGACCAAGAAGATGAAATTGATGAATTTATTGTCCACCTTTCTCAAAATAGGATGAGACCAAAATACCTGATTGTCAACTTTAGGAAAATGTCAAATTTCGTCTACAGGCAAAGACTACGGAACTTATGGTCAAAACGATTTCTAGATGCTACGATTTTGGAAATCGTACAACCTAACGGAGAAATTCAAAATCTACATCAACTGTTGGAGGAACAAAAGCAAGAAAAGCTAAAAACGAGAAGTATCAATTATGATCCATTTGGCGACACTTTAAAAATCAGCAAAAATAGTCCTTGGTTTCCGAATAAACTGAAGAATTTGCAAGGGTATCGAATGTCGATAAGCTTCGTGGAAAGAGCACCGGAAATTTTGAGAAATTATGACCAAAATCATGTCTCTGGTCTAACGTATCATAAAATATCCCTTCTGTCCGAGTTGATGAATTTCAAAATTCAAGTCGCGAACATAACGAAAGCTGGATCATTCGGCTGCTTTCGAAATGAAACAAGCCATCAGGTGCTTGCCCTGATAGACGGGGACATCCACTTCGTTGGCACCGAATTCGGCAGATATGCAGAGTGCGAAAACAAACTTTACGAATTCAGCCGAGGTGTTAGCATGGCAAAAATCGTTTTAATAGTTCCAATAATCGAGGAGAAATACGACACTATTGAAATCGCATATCATGGTCTGAGTCTAATGATCGTGACCAGCGTGCCGGCAATTTTGTCCCTAATTTTTCGACTATTGCGCTTCGAAGAAAGAGTTTGGCGCACGGAGTACATTCTGCAAATGATGATCGGCTTCGTCGCCCCTAACGAGCCGAGGAAAAAATTAGAAAAAGCCATCTTTCTAGTTGTTCTCTTCTGTAATTTTTTCTTCTCCTCTTTCATACACACAAGCTTAACATCCGTTTACGTTGGATTTGAAAGGAAGGAAAAATTCGAAAGCATTGAAGACGTTTTAAGCTCGGAAATTCCTGTCCGAAGCGAATCCCTCTACTACTACCTTTGCTACGAAACAAGTGACGGCAACATTAGAAAATTGTTTGACAAAGCAGAACGCACGGATATGACAATTTTGGAGTGTATTCAAAATTTGGTCAATTATAAAAACGTCACTTGTATCGGAAAGAAGGATGAAATTCTGCATCTGCTGAGTAATTTAAACGAAAAGAACGTACAACCGGCAGTGAAAGTGATCGAAGAGGAAATATTCTCAACGTTAAGCAACACTGCTCTGGAACCAGGATCGCCGTTCGTCAAGCACTTTGACAAATTAGTGCAAAGGATGCACGATGCGGGAATCGTGGACAAATGGTGGGACGAGTATCTGCACGAGGACCCAAGTGAAATTGGCAAATTGAACAGCAGCAAATCGTCCGACGATGTCAGCGATAAAATAATCAAACGAGTTCTTCTGTTCGTCAGTTTCGGCTATGCGATTTCGACCATTGTTTTTATTGTCGAATTGATAATTTTCTTTTCCAGGGACCTCCTAAGAAACCGGTGATAAAGGGAAAGAAAAATTGTCTCCCGAGTTAGTTGAAGGGGAATCGTTCCTACCTTGTGCGTTTCCATTGTGTGGGTTCGCCAGCGGTATTCCTGGATAAAGAGACGACGAGAGATGCAGTGAATTTTGATTGTTGGGCGGACCCGAATTGCCAGTTGTCGGTGTTGACGTTGCCGATGGTGGTTTCTGGGATTGCTGGCCAGCAGTGGTTATCCCTTGGGTCAAAGTTGTGCCACCATTACCGGTGCCATTTCCTGGTTGATGTTGAGACGTTTGTTGTGGAGTCGGTGGTTTCTGTGTAATTCGCGACTCGCCCATGGGACCTGAAATGTTTCACAATTATTGGGTTTATTACCTCATTGTTTAATGTCCATTCTTTAAATAAAGCATTATTAATTTTTTTCTTTTATTTACCTTTTAATTTTACTTTTTTTTAATTATTCGTTTACATAATTTTTATAGTTTATGCAACAATAATTGTGACGCTCTTAGAAGAAAGTTAGCTATGAAGCCAATTATTTAATGTTGTTTGTGTCTTTTCAACCATAATTTAGTTATAAGTTTGCTTCACTGTATATGCAACTGAAGTCAGGTTTTATTCATTATTTTAGATCTGATGAAAAATATTATTATTCAAATATTAAAATTTTAAATGTAGGTTTAGTTTTATTATTCATGATTTTATTGTGCACCGACTATAATCAAATATAATGTAAAATATTAATCAGAATGGTCACAAGGTTTTTTTTACACAAACCGCAGGACTTCAGAACCAAGTTTCAGTTTATCAATTTTCCCGACATTTTACTGAGTTTACAACTATTTTCTCTGACAAAATTCTTTTCCAGAGGAAAATATGAATGTTTACGGAAAATGAGTGAACTTTATGAATTTTAATAATTTCTGAAAACTTAATTTACAGTCGTTTCTAAATACTATTATTTTCTACGATTTTCATATGAACTTCATCTCTAAATTAATTATTTATAATAAGTTTTAGAAAGTTCTTCTAGAATTGTGTTATTAAAATACAAAAAAAGCTCTTAAGTTATTAAATATATTTTTTAAAAAATTATAATTAAGAAATTCTTACATTCGTTTTTTAAAAATATTTTAAAATAATTTTTGAAAGGTAATAGTTTTTTATACGTAAAAATTTCTCCAAAACGATTAAAATTTGGTAAAATCTTTGAAAAATAATTGAATTTCTTAAAAAAAAATTTTTGTTTATTCTTTAAAAAACTAATTAATTTTTTGATGAATTTTAATTAAAATTTTTGATCGTGGTTCTCTCAATAAATGTGATTTATGGAATTAAAAATTTTTTTTTATTTTTAAAAATTAATTATCAGTATTTATTGATTATTATTAATAATATACTATGTGAATTGCTTCATTAAATAAGTTTAGTTTTTTTTAAATTAAAATTCTACTTTTTATTACTTTCTGTATGTGAAATTAAATATATGCAAAACTTTTATAGTTTAATGAAATAACTGTGACTCATGACAGAGGCGGCATCTAGTCAATTGCTCAGGAAATAATAAAACGAATTTAAGGTCGGTAAGAAAGATAACTTGTAGTAAAATATAATTTAAACATTTTCCTCCACGGTAACTTACTGACAAAACGATCAATAATAATTATTAACAGAGGAATAAATTTTTTTTAAGAATTTAAATAAGAAGGACTTTAAAATGAAGAATGCAATTTATCAATATATTGATAAAAATACTTTTGGAAAATAAAAACTTTATCATTATTAATTTTTTAATTTTCGAAAAATAGATAATTAAACATAAAAACGTAATTTTTATTAATTACTATTAATTAATTAATAATGGTAATAAGAAGAAATTATTATAATTATTAATATGATTATTATTTTAATTACTTTATTTGATATTTAAATATACTAAAAATTAATTTTATTTGTTATAATTAGTACAAACCAATTATAGTTTTATGACTTAATTAATAATGTGATACTTGATAAAATTTATCATTAAAAATATAATGAAGACTGAGAAAAATAATATTTTTTTAAAGTTGAAAAGTAATTAGGAAATAACTATTTAGACTCTCTGTAAATATAAATGACTGCGGAGTGCGCAAAATTCTGACATCACACACAAGAAATTAAAGAGCTGACTCACCATTTTCTGGTATTGGTGTGATTGGACTCTCGGGTAACAGTATTCCTTTTTGCACCAATTCCTCTCTTTTCGCGCGAAAAGAAATTTTCCTCTCGAGAGCTTAAAAAAGAAGAATAAAATAATCATTTTGGAAAAATGGAAATTTTTTCCCCCAAAATAAATTATAAATACTTTAACTTCAAAGTGGAATTTTTTAGCAATCAGAAAACATTAAATTTCATCAAGTAGAAATTTTGTTTTCTTTAAATTTTATCATTTTTGAAAATAAGACATAACGAATGTAAAATATAAAGGAAAAAAATGTTGTCAACTTACATCTCGATGCAGCCTCAAATTTATCCGATTTCTTTTTTCGTTTCCATTTCCATGGTTTGAATAGTCTACCGAGAGCGGAAAATTTACTTTTCCTTTCAATTGGCGGCGTTCTCGCTCCAGAACCCAAACTGTTTGTTCGTAGAGCTGCTCCATTTTGCTTTTTTGCTGTAACAGAAGAGAAATTTTCAAATTAACAACCATATTTGTAATAAAAATATTGAAGGTCCTTTATTCTTTACAATATAGAATTTACACTGAAAAAAAAATTTATTTGATTCAAATAACCGATTATTTGACTATTATCAAATAAATATTTAATTGATTCAAACAAAAATTATTTGATTCAAGTAAATATTTATTTTATAATAGTCAAATAATCGGTTATTTGAATCAAATAATTTTTTTTTCAGTGTAGAGAAGGGTGGGTATGCATTTCTCGTGAGTAGAGCAAAAAAACATTTTTATCAAATATTGTTCGTTCAATGTTTATATTTATCATAGGAGGGGAAATTTCATTATTTTATGATAAGAGAAGTTGAATAACAACGGGAAATTCCCTCTTATCGACAGTCTTCAGAGATACGCTTTACAGATATCTGCATTATCCACACAAACATTGTAACATTGTAGGATTCAAGATTATTACCTGACAATTAAGGTCAATATTATATATTCCATTTTTTAAAAGTTTTTTTTAAGTAAAGGTATGACGTATCTTTAGATTAAAATTTTTTCGGATTATAAATTTACACATTGTATTATTAGATTTTAGAACCTATTATGGTTTCGATACAATTAGAAACCTTTTTTGTTTTTAATTTTTTTATTAAACCTTTAAGAACATCTTGAAAGGTATAACTTATTTTAGATTGCAATTCTTTGGAAATTTGTTTAGTTTGCATAGAGTAATATTAGGACATGTTAGGATTTAAATGCAATTAGAAAAATTTTTTTAAGAGCCAAGAATAATTTTTCCGTTTTTAATTCTTTGTAGGTGAAAACTAATAGCTGTAGAAGTAGGAAAAGAAATAGGAATGTGCAACAGGCTAATAGGGTGAGTGGTGGGAAAAAGTAAGATGAACGGCAGTACTAGTAGCAGGAGTAGAACCAGTAGGCCGAATAACAACTAGTAGAATAAATAGTAGGACAATTAGGGATAATAGTGAAAAAAGGTTAGAAATAGTGGCATTAATAATAAATCGTAGCAGAATTAGTAGGATTGGGGCATCAAAAATTCCCTTCCCGGTGTGCAGCGTGGAAATTATTACAAATGCAAGCAGATTGTGTGCAGCGGGTAATGGAGATGTTTTCCGACATTAATATTGCATTGACTTTTGCAGCATGATAACCGTGTTCTAGGGACTTTGCGGTAGGTTGGCAACCAGCGTCCAGGTAATTGGGAACAGAAAACAAAGTAGGGTAGTCATAGCAACGCCCCAGCATCCCTTAGTTTCTAGGGAGGACACGCTGTAGACTACCTTCTGGAATCCCTCCCTCTATTTAACTCACATTTTATTCCCTCCACGTAATTTCCTCACCTACACAATATGCTTATTTATTTAACTCTCCAAATCCCGTAATAAATTACATCCACTTGTTAATGTTTCTAATGCTTCCCTTTGTCGGCCTCTTAGAGCCTGCGGATTAGTGCCTGTCGTCTCTAACCAGCGCACTATTTCTACAATTACAGTTCTAATTCTCATTTCTCAAGAATGCAGTTTTTCATAACATGTATTTCAAGGATGTGGAAACGAGATGAGGGTGCAATTTGGTGACTTTGTGATTAATCCTCGACCCTCTCGACAAGTTGCAATACCCAAACATGCCGTACAATACAAAATGCAATCTCTTGGCACGTAATGTCGTTCCATTGTTCTATTCCATTTCCTACCCGCCCCTCAATATTGCCTTTTTACCAGAGCAGGTACTTTGCGACGTTAATTACTACAGTTTCAATTTCATCGATTACTTTTCTTCCTAATATTATAATAAACTCCTTTACAGGCTTTTAATGTTGTAATGTTGTGGTTTTATCTTCTTTTCAAAAAAACTAAAGTGCTTCGAATTATAAAAAAAACAGTACGTTTTTAGGAAAAATAAATTTTTATGAAAAGATTTAAACATCTTTTTTTTTGAGTGGTAGATTTAAAGAAAAGCTTTCTGCAAAATTCAGAATATGTTATTGAGGTATAAAACAAAGCGTCTCTTGGAGAGAAAAAATTTTGATGAAAAAAGTTGGTTTGTTTTATTGAAGGGTACCTTAAATCGCTTAGTGAAGACATAATCTTTCGTATATAGTCCTCAGAAAATGAAGCACTCTTTTACTGACCTACCTCACAATATCGATTCCAGAGTCTCCCTCGGGAATTTCTAAAATTACTACTACTTCTGGAGTCTTCCCCTTATTTTATTCTCCAAACCTTACATCTCCGCATATTAAGAATTTACTACTGTTATGTCAGCCCTTTCACATGTCGCGCAAAAAAATTTTACTCCTCTTTCCGCAATTCCACTGATCCTCTTCTCCCCCCGTGCCTACTACTATGTTAGGTTATTTCTATTTCCGTTCCTTCTACTAGCGCACTGTCAATCATAATAATAAATAACGAATCAATAAAAAAACTAATGCGAAATTCAGTAGTTATATTAAACTACAATTGTGTTTTGGTTCCACAGTACTAATGATAAATCCAATAGAAACAAGTCAGAGATGTAAATAATATGCTTCGTTTTCCGAGTATCGAAAAAAATCCAAGTACGACTGCATTTTCCTATTATAGATTGCCATTGCATTACTGGAGATCGATTAAAATTCATGTCATGACCGCGAACTCAAGATTAACCGGATATGAGAAAATCGATTGATTGAATCAAACGTGTATACAGTGCGTGATGCTTTTACGAGTAGATGACGTGCTGTCATGACTTAATTAAGGGTTTGTGTTATAAGCCCCCGCGTGCACATCCCATAAATTCGAATGCATAAATCTGAAAAACAAAAATGTCACAACCATCATCTTTCGAAATTCCAATTCAATTTAACTGATACAGAAAAAAAAACAGTGCGAGGGGAGTTCTCGATTAAATGAAGAGGAAGTGGAGAAAATTTTAATGGAAGTAGCACATGTTTAGTTTTCAGAAAAAAAAGGAAGAGGAGTGTTGGAATGACGCACAGAAAAAATATCTAAACCTGGTATTATTTTTAGACTATTTGGTACTGCTTATTTTAAATTATTTCCAAGATTTAAAAATTGTCTCTTGTGAAAATGCAAAAACCCGTGCTGTAGGATGTGAAAAATCTGAAGATTTCAAGATCTATTGTGTTATTTTTAGATAAACCTGAGTACAATTTTTCCTTAATAAATTTTTTCAAAACCCTCGGTGATTCCCTTAAATAGCAGTCCTACAACCTTAGTACGTAAAAGTATAAATTGCTCGTAAAATAAAATTTCATTCCCAGCATGATTTGCTTTAATAATTGGACAAATGTGACAGGCGAGGTGTAAATTTTACTAATGAGAAAAGGAGATTTCAACACGGTACACGTTTTCCTTTGTACTATGATGTTTTCTTGAGAGAAAACTCTCTAGCGATAGACGAGAGAAAGAGAGAGAGAGATACTTTCTTTAAGACTGAGAAAGAACTTTAGAAGAGAGCAAACTCGAGAGGAAGAGGTAACGAGAAGTGAAAGAAGAATTCTAGATATAAAACACGAAAAAAAGGAAAGAAAAGAACGGCACCAGTCGGAGCCAATTGGATTCCTACAAAATATACTTTTTCCTCTTGAGAAAAATAAAGAAAAAATTCACTATTTTTTCAATCCTTTTTTTCGACGAAAACAAATCATTTTTTTTCCACTGAGTATCATTTAATGAAGAAATCAATCTTTCCAGAAAAAAAGGAACAAAATCTGTAACAAATCTTTGAGGAAAATCAATCATTCGAAGATAAAAGGCGACAGCTAATTTCAAAATGCTTCTTAGCAGGACTGTTGACTTGAAGTGTTCAATCAAGTGTGACAAAACGTACGTCCTAAATACCAGTCTCGGTCTAAATGTAATGCGGATGCGATTCGACAAAACGCATATACGGCAATTAATGATCGGTATATAGAATTCGTCGAGAAGAAAAAATTAAGGGATGAAAAAAATTACTACACAAAGCAGAAAAGAGGAAGAATTTCTCAAGAAGGGGAACAATTTCTTTTGTTAATCCTATTTTCGTGACTCGTGCAGACCAAGCGACTTCCTGTTTCTTTTCTAAGCTGTGGACTATTCAACTGGGATAAGTACATAAAGTGCTTGGCTCACAGATAGCAAGTGGATATACTCGGGAACAAGTGAATATTATTGGTGTATTCAGAAGAATAAGAATGAACAGTTAGTTATGAATAATAGGCGTAGCATAATAGTCGATGAATGATGTTGTAAAAACGCATATTATATGCTATATGTTAATTAAGACAACCACTTTAGAATGATGTACTTGAAATGGTAATGTTATTGCTTTGTGAAAAAAGGTGGATGTATCACTATGACAGTGTTGATTTTGAATTATAGTGCACAATTAAAGCTACGAAATTTCCATGTGCTTGTTTTCTATGGTACTGTTTAGAAAGTTCTCTCAATGATTTCATTCACACCAGACCGGAGAGTTTCATATTCGTTCAGCTTTTAACTTTTGTTCCCTCTTTAGATAATCTGAACTTTGTAGCATTTTACATGATCTGAACTCTGTACTATGTTCAGATCATCTAAAATTTGTACCATATCTTCAGATCATCTAAAATTTGTACCATCTTCAGATCATCTAAAATTTGTATCTTTAGCTGATTTTATCATTGTATCATCTTCAGGGCATTTCAGATTAATACCGTCTTTAGATCTTCTAAAATTGGACAGATCTTAGAATCATTTAAAGTTTGTACCATCCTATCAAGATGATCAAAAATTCTTTTGAAAGCGATAAAAATGGACCATTTCTCGGAAATGTTGCCAATTAAAAAGCAGAAGTACAATTCTGCGCGTACTATAAAAATATCCACCAAAAATGCAATTCAACATCCGTAACCCAAAGATTAATAGGCGCTTTCAACTCGTACACCATCTGTATTCTATTGTTTAATAGCGTCTACAAATGGCACTCACTATATCCATTCTGACATTTAATATAGCATTGTACAATAATTGGTTTGCCATCTGTACCCTAAATTTGTTGCCGAAACAATAAAAAAAGTTATCTGTACGATTTCTTGAAAGAGAATCGCAAGCGAACCAAAATTAAAAACACGAAAAAAGTAAAAACGAAAGTAAAAATAAAAGTAAAAACAATAGTAAAAAAATAAAGACAAGCATAAAAAATAAAAAACGAAAGTAAAAGCAAAATTAAAAGTAAGAATAAAAAAATGAAAATGGAAATAAAAATGCACATGAGAAATAAAAACGTATGTATGCAAGACAACAACACCTGGTGCTATAAACTAAAATCCCCAGCTGAGATTAAATTTTTCTTGCAATTATTTAATAAGAATAATTAGGAAGATTGGATTATTATTGGAATTTGAAACTCAAACAGTTGCGCTTGTTTCTGTGGATTTTAATAAAGTTCCAAGGCAAACGAATGTGTACGACAAACACCGTTATTCGACGTGTACTATATGTACTTCCGAGGCACGTATAAACCAACAGTAGTCACACACTGTATATACATATATAGTCAGCAACTCTGTAAACTCTGCACATCACAGTAAACAACAAAAACACCTGACCATGCTCTATCAATGAAAAAAGGCGCAAAAAATAAAAGGCAAAGAATTTCAAAACACGAAGAGAAAAATGGACTTTCCAATAATAATTTCTAAAAGAGAATATAAGCTGCTCCCATAAAATTCTTCCAAGCTCACAACACACATGTTTACAATAAACAATACAACGATGTTTATTCAATGCAATGATTAATATCAAAATTTATATTCTAATCAATTATTTCCTTTAAAACTGCTTTGATTTCTCATTCTTCTTTTCGAAAGAGAGGAAATAAATTTATAATTGAACAATTTTCCTTTTCTCTCTCTCTCTTGAAACTTTTTGATATTATACAATAGACGAGAACATAAAAGTAAATTACTGACAATTATGATGCACTCTTTTAAAATTCGAAATTGCTCTGCAGTTAACGAAAATTACAATGTTCCCTCTCTGTGTATTGTACAAGATATGTGTGTGTACATGTATAGTGAACTTGAAAACAAGATTTTCAACATACAAGTTTCTCTAACTCAACTCAGATATACAGGTTGACATAACTTCCTAGTTTGAAGCAGTAAATCAAAAGTTATCTCTCCGTCAGGGCAGTTAATAGCAACAATAAGAAGAATACAAATAACCAGAAATTCCAGAAAGCTGCCGTTGCAAATTTTGCCTTTTTTTCTCATCAAAAATTCGAAATGGAAAATGAAAGTATACAAGTCTCTTGATGATAAAAGTGGACGGACAGAAGAATAAGAAATTATAGTCCAACTTATTGACATCGAAAAGAAAAAGGCATAATAATTTTGATATCAGAACTGTAGTCCTGATATTTGTCAGCATATCAAATTTCTTGTCCGGGAAATTAGGATAATTCAGACTTTTTCGGATATTTTCAAAAAATTGCGTCTTTTTGACTTTTCTTCCAAACATTGCGTCAAAATACTAGAATTTTTAGCAGAAAAGAATTTTTTTCGATTTTTATAATGCGAAAAAAACTAAACAAATCTTTCAAAAATTGCTTTTGAATATAGCTATGATTTCGTAAAATTTAATTGAAAGTAATTAATTTATTTCCAGTATTTTATTACTATTTTTGAAAAATCAACTTTTAAAGAATTTTAATTCCAAATTTGGAAAATAGCTGAATTATCAAGAATTTTAATGAAAATCTTTAAAGATGAATTTAAAAATGAAAATTAGTTTACAATTTTTTAAAATTTAATATTTTCCATCACAAATTTTCAAAAATAAGAACATTTTAGGAATATATTAAAATACTTTTTAAAAATTGTTAGAATTTATTTAAGAAAAAACTGGAGAGTCATAATTATTATAGAACTTGAGTTTTCATATTTAAATATAATTGAATTGTGAAAAGACCTTTTGGAAAATTATATAAATTAATTGATTCAGAAATGCAATCCAGTTGAAAATTGTAGGAAATAATTAAAATCAGAAAAAGTTAAATAATTGTAATTTTTAGAAATGATTAAAATTCATAAATTTTCATCATTTTCGGTAAATATTAATTTATTTTCCTCTATGAAAAGAATTTTGTCTGGGAAAGTAATTATAATGTCAGTAATATATTTTTTTGCAATTTCATCGAATGAAAAATCGAATTTCCTAACGAATTTCCATTGTGAAATTCCAATGGAATTTCTACAAAGGAATTTTTGGATTCCACCTGGAAAATCATGGGATTTCTATCGAAATTTTTGTCATAAATTTGATGAAATTGCTCTCGAGTTAATCTGATGAAAATTATTTATCGCAATTCGGAGGAGATTTTTGTAAAATGATTGTATATTTTACGAAAAATGTTTGCCAGTGCGGGAAATAATTGAAAATTATTTCTCTTTAAAGATTATTAGGGAATAATATTTTTAGTACACACCGAAAAAAAAATATTCTTGTTTTGAGAGGATTCCTCTTATTTTGATGCATATTTTCCTTTTGTATATTGACCAAAAAACGTCCTCTTATTTTACGAGGATTATTCTCCACTTAAGAGTAATTCCTCTTAAAAGTAGAGGAATAGTCTCCAATGAAGAGTAATATTCTTAATTTAAGAATAAAATGTAAGAGGATTTTAGAAGAGGAATTGTCCTCTTAAAACAAGAATATTTTTTTTTCGGTGCAGAAATTCTTGGAATTAATATTTTTACAAATATTTCTAAATAATTTTTGAAAGACAGTAGTTTTTGACTTTTATGAAAAATTTGTTATTATTGCGCTTAAAAAGACAAAATGTGAACGTAACACGAAGGTATGCGACAAAGACAGGCGGCATTTTCATAGTTTGACGCGCGTTTGAAAAAGACTGAAATGGCCCGTTGAGCGAAGCGAGAAAGAAGCGAGAAAGGCACGTAACTAACGCACGTTTCGCTATTATTACGACGACATAGCGACCCCGCGACCTTTCACTGCTTACAGTAATCGCGATGGGACTTGCAAATGCATCAAACCTGCGTACGGTTGCAGCAAGTTCAGGCGAAAAGCCAAAAAAAATTTATCACTGAAAATTACGCATTTAAATGCATTCTTTCGCCACTGTTTATTTACACCGATTTTATTTCGAATTTTCGCTCTATTTTCAAAATCTGTTACTTATTTCCGTGTTCAATTGTGAATATCGGCTGATTACAAATTTGAGTCTCACGATTTCTCGTCGGAGGGGAAATAATTGGTTCGATAGCCGCATTGGATAAATGGCCCGGGGGCATTGCGCTTGCTGCGTGTATATACAGAAGAGAAGGGTTCGATTCTCGCCAAAAGCGTTCTTCTTTCAAATTCAGTGACGTTTACAATTAAATGCAATTAATTATTACCATCAAGGCAAATAAATTTTAACCAAACCGAAAGACACATTTATTGTTTATAATTAAACTAAATGTTAGTTTTAATTGTAAATAATTTTGATTACTAAACGGGTTGAATTTTCGAATATATGTAAAGAACGCAAAAGAAGAAAAAGAAACTATGAAAGTCCGTAAATGGCGTAAATAGAAGTGAAAATGAAATTATCAAAATAATGTTAGCTAGACATCGTAAATTCAGACGAGAAATTCCTGAACTACATTGAAGCGAATGATTGCGTGGAATTTTTTTGATATCTACATAAAATGAGTTTTATAATGAGAAGATGTTACGCGAACGATGAATTCGTTTCTTCAATCACGCAACAAAGCAAGAAAGACCGTTTTACTAATAAATCACTTTCTACTCTCGCACACACACACGCGATAGACTTCGTTCTCTATGTCGCGAGCGAATCTTCCTCGCGAATCAAAACTCATTATAAACTGATGCAAGTATCATCGCAAACACACTCAGTTTTCCATCGCGAATTCGCGACGACTATCGATTTTCAATTTATTATAACATTCCTCTAAAATATTCTTCGATATTCTTTTCATAAATACTTGATTATAAAAATTACTTTTTCGTTTTAATTCATATTGTATTCATTTATTTACATTCTAATTACTTCTCTTTATTTAATTAACAGTATTTAACAACTGTTTAATACTTTAATCAATATTTCATTATTTTTCATTAAATAAATTAAATATTTAATTACTATACAGAGAGAGGAAATTATATTAAATTTTGGTAAAGTATTTTACAATTTGGGAAAAATATTGAAATTTTGACACAAAAAATACTGAACTTTAAAAAAAACTTTTGTGAAATTTAATACCAAATATGTGACGTGCCGCGACAAAAGGGACCTTAGCTGCTTAGAATTTTGATTATGTTTAGAGTACTTTTAACTTCATTAAAAATTTATTATTGATTATTTAACATCAAAAGCATATTTTTCTGAAAATATTGTACATAATAATGAAATAAATATTAATAGTTTGTAAAGAAAATTGGTCATTTTTATTTATTTATACTTCTAATTTTAGTTCTGTCAAAAACAGCTAAGGTCCCTTTTGTCGCGGCACGTCACATATAAGAATTTTGATTAAATTTTAATATAATTACGTAAATTTCATATTATTTTTTTCACTGTTTAATATTTTCTATGTTATAATTTCGGTTTTGTTGCACTTTTTCGCTAAATTTGAAAATACTTTTACAAAATTTAAAATGAATTTTCTCTCCTTGCAGTTGAATTTAATAATTTAAAGACGGTTTATTATTCAGGAAATTGTAAACTATAATAAAATAATTTATTCTCATTAAAATTATTTCCAGTTTCACCTCTAAAAAGAAGAAATTTAAACAATTGAATTCAAAAAAGTGGAGAAAAATATTTTTCAGGATAATTTGAATTTACTCACGAAACACTCGTTCAAGTAAAACTTTATTGTGATTCGATTTACCTGAAACAGAAAGAGAAAAATAACAATTAGAGAAACATGTTTTAATTAAGAATCGAGATATATAGAGAGCAAAGCAAAAAAGTTTAATTATTATATTATACATATTTTATACTTTTTGCCATTAATCACTTTCAAAAACTTTCTAATCTCGGGGAAACTGCGAGAAAAAAGGGGAAGAACACGTTTTCTTTGGACTATGTCTGTGTGTGTGAGTACACCTTTAGAGAATGAGGGATTGAAATTGAAAGAGAAACCTGTCAACTCAGCGAATACTCTTAGAAGTGGAAATTGTGGGTGATCGAGGCTTTTAAGCTTATTAGTCGTTTTAGGACTAATAGCTTCGTCTAAATGGGATAGAGAATAGAAACATTTTTCCTCGAGAAAAAAAAATAGTAGACATCATCGCGCAGACGCTAAAAATATATTAAATCGTGCAAAATAGTTTATTACTATCAGGGGTGAAAAGCGTCTGAAAGATGGAAAAATTCTTCAACCTGGAGGATCTCCGAAAAATCCTACAATGAAAAGTATTCCAAAAAGGCTGAAAAAATTACTAAAAATTACTAAAATCTTCTAAACGATTTACCAAAAGAACAAAGCAACAATTTCGACAACGTCAAGACTGAAAATTTACATATTTATAAAGTGAAAACAAATGATGTATGTTAATTAGAAAACTACCTCAAAAGGCGTGTTCAAAGGATTTGTTAAATAAAATCAAAAACCTCCTCCAGAACCTTGCTCAATCTCATCTCTTTTGCTGTCTGCATGCATACAGTACATAATTTAAAACGACTCCACTCGTCTTTATCCACCATCCTCGAGTCAAGATTATCCCTTGCACTGCAACTGAAATGTTTCAAGGGGTAGCAGGTGTTGCGAAATAAATGCTTCTCTTCTTTATTGAGGACATCGCGTTCGTTTCCGCAATTTAGTCAAAGAAAAAGAATGCAATTCCGTTTGCCCTTTTTTTTTTACAATTTTTCACAACAAATTCATTTTTAATAAAAAGTGTAATTTAACGATCACTTCGAGTTGAGGATTTTACATTCATTTTTATTTGGAAACATTTTTTTAATTTAAAATAAAATTTTTTAGTTTCGGGATAAAAATGACAAAAAGTGGAGCGGAAGTAAGAAAAGAGGAGTGGTATGTTGAGTCTATTAATTTATATTGTGAAACAGCGGTGGACAAAACAGCCGCACTTATACTGCATACGGGCGAAATTACCATGCAGATGTCCCTCTCTATCGTAACAGTTAAAAATCGACCGAATGCAAATAAGCATTCCTCCGTCTATTTTAATAGAATTAAAAATACCTCATTTTATCATGGCAAATAGACTTTTGATAAAAAGTTTTATTTAATACGTTATAGAAATTCATTTATCACCTGAAAATGATGAAATGATTATAATGATTATAATGGAATTTTATAAGAAGAAATTCATAGAGACCCTGCAATCATTTCAAGATTAATTTCTATAATTAATTTTAAACAGAGAGAATAATGGGAAATGTTTCTTTTTCTTCGAGAGCTGCAAATTTTCTCCCAAAGAAAAATAAAACCAAGCCCTTCTATTGTAAAGATTCATTATGAGATATTATTGCTTCAGCAAGTTTACAAACTATCACATGATTATTATTATTATTTAAGACCTACTTATTCTCTCAATTTGCATTATCTATAGTATATATTCGTTCCCAAAACAATAAAACAAGGTTTGCTTTAATTTTCTCCTTTAAAGAACATCATAAATGGGGTTTTGTTGAGCCCAAACAAAGTGGATTACAACTATAATTGGATTTCTTTTCCTTTCAATATTGAGAACTTCTCCTATTTTCTTCTGTATAATTCTTCAAGAAGGAAGAATTTGCATTTCTCAAGTGTTGGCACATTTAATCGGCTTGTAGGTGGATTTATGATTCATCAAATCGAAATGAATAATGATAGACAAAGGTGGATTAATACCGTATTCCTCCATTTGTCCTACTACTACTGACACTATTTCATAGAGAATAAAAATTTCCACTTCAAATATACACTTTGTGGCTATGTACTGATTTATAAAGAATGATGTCATCGGAAGTGTTAGTCGACACTTTTTAAAATCGGATATTGCAGGTGGAGCCAAACAAAAAAGAAATCCAACTGAACATAAAAACTAATATGACTAGATGCTGAAGTAGAATTTTTTTATTCAAACGTTGTGCAATGGAGGGAAAAAACAATCTTAAACATCATCTGCATATTAAATATTTTTGTCCTTACGCTTTACAAGGGGGAAAAACATGTTCGAGATGATAAGCGATCATCTATTGGAACAATAATAAAAATCGCATTGAAGAACAAATTTACTGCTGAGAAAAGAGAGAGAGAGAGAGAGAGAGAGAGAGAGAAGGAGGAGAATTTAAGAGAGAGTAAAATTGATACAACATCCTGTTATTTAAATGCAACACTGTAAAGGTGGAGTTGAAAACTGGTTACTGCATCGAGAAAATTAATTAGAGTTCATAGGTAGCTACCACAATTTTATCAGCAATAAACTATATGTGGGGCAGTGCAGATATAAATAAATCATTACATTCCCATTTCTGTCGGTAAATCCATACACCGAAGGTATAAATTTAGAGAATGCAGACTATTCCAAATATTGACACTTTTTCTCTTTTGTCAAATGAAAATCAATTTCGAAAAATTCTATTCATTGGCGAAGCATTATTGAATCATTTATTAACTTCACATGCGAGTGGTTACATGAATGATTCATACAAGCTATTTCTTAATGGTACAATTATTATTGTTACGGCAATTCGTTGAGTAATAATAAGTTTGCCGGACAAATTATTACTCTTGATAGAATATATTATTAATATAGAGGCAGATAATTGAAAGCGGCATTTACAATTTACTCTTAAAGATAACTAATAAAAACTTTTTGTCGAAACTATTTTTTCAATTATTCGATTCGACCAAACTGAAATTAATTTTTGTTATAAATTAATACCAACAGTTATCACAAATTTACCAGGTAGAACTATTCGGATTTCGAGAGAACAAAGTATTGAGTGACAATAATTAGGGATTTATCGCCAATGTTTTATAATTGTCAACAATGGTGTTGATACCTCTCTTCACATTCCGAATGGGATACAAAAATGATAATTTCAAGACACTAAATAATTTAATGATCCTGATAAAACAGAACCAAATTTCGATTCACGTGTTTTCCGCGAAAGTTACACCGAATGAGATAAAGGGCTGTTGCGTCGAAAATAAAATTACTAAATACTCTTCCTTCTCGTTTTTGACAAATACAAAGTTGAAAATTTTCCTCGAAATAATGTATAGGACTTTGTCAATGAAATAAAGCAACAGGTAGCAAATATAAACGGATATATCAGTTGCCTTGAGAACAGACTGCAATTCGACTCTTGGGAGCAATATTTTCCGTACACACGACACGGGAGGGGGGCCAATCTCTTATGCTTCTATGAATTCCCTAATAGTCAGCATCTAACAACAAATTAACAGCAACAAGTTTTAACCTTATCAATATTGGTGTTTCCAAACTCACCATTATTCAACCTGAGAAATTTCAGAGAAAAACTACTTTTCTGAAAACTAGGGTTTTATACTCTAAAAGAAAAGTCACAGCTTCTTATAAAAATATATGTAAAAACAATGGTTCTTTGGTATTGGTTTATTTATTTTGTTGATGAATCCAAAACCCAGGGGGTATTTTTCAAAGGGAAGCTTCCTTTGAAAACGGATCAAAGAAGAGGAGAAGGTGCACATTTTATTCTTGTAAATGCATTTTTCCAACTTTTCCTCCAGGTTGTTTGTATATTTGTGTAGAGTCGAGGAGAAGAGATTGCGAGTACCGTTATCATCGCGAGTGTGAAGATGTAATGGTGTAAGCAGATACAGCATCACTGGTGTTAGGTCTCAGTTTCCGAATGCGTGACGAGAAAGAATTTCCACCGACGATACACCTAACAACTATCAAACGCCATGGGAAATGATTTTTGTGCCTTTCGTACACGCGAATTCGATAATGTACTTTTACCATCTGCACTAACAGAAAAAAAAATTGTTTTTTACACTAACAGAAACAAAAGTCAGCGTTTTTTTTTCCTTTTTTAAAATGCCCTGACTGACTTTTCCAGGTTGTGTGGCATCTCTAAAAATCAAAAGTCGAAAATACTAACCATAGTCTGCACGAAAAATAACGAACCGAAACGAAGTTCAGGTGCATCGAATCTCCTACTGAAATATCATACGTATCATGTCCTCAAGTTTTTTCCTTTTGGGATGATCGAAGAATAGTTTAGATGACAGACGAGACAAGGGTCATCCGTCACGACCAAAGTTTTAGTGCAGCGATTCGGAATTCATTTTTTCCGTGGGACAAAAAAGGAGAGGAGAGGTCGGAACGTAAAACAGGAATTCGTATTATAATAGGCACCCAACCGACCCGTGTACAGTCGAGTCGTTGTATAAAGAGAAAATTGTTTCCAACAAGCCAAAATCTTTGCTGGCAAAACTTCTAGTTTCACAGGCGCCTTACGACTATTTTCCTCGTGGATATTCGCCAACAGAAAAGGAGAAAAAGAAAAACCTTTCAGTAAATAAAAATTCGACAAGACATTTTGACTACAGCATCTCGGCAAACATTACCAGAACCACAAAGTGCATTCGATTAACTGTTAATGGAATTAATATTAATGGCCATGAAACGACGGAATTTAAAACAATTTTCCCAATCCTTCTGGTAATTATTTCTAGAATTTATTACCATGAACGATATTTTTAGATATTTTCCAAAAATTAAAATAATCGAATTGAAAAGCCGGGAAAATGATTTTTTTCTCTTCTCCTCGAAATCAAACAATACAGATTACAATCTATTTTGAATGTGAATATGAAAGAGCTGTGAATTTATCAAGCTGCCAATAGGAATTGGTGTATATTGAGAGAATTTCAGTCTGAGTCGCACTTGATTGGAAACGACAATCGAATCGATTTTCCCCCGGCTCTGATGAACAGAGGACACGAGAGCAGGAGGAGCAGCAGAGGTTGGTTTGTTACCCCCGACGAAATCACACACACACACACAGAGGCGAAATATATTAATGCCACTGACAAAAATCATCATTCAGTCTAGCCGGATGACAAAAAGGCGAAATCTCATCTCGGCTAATTACGGACTGAGAGAGAACAACCGAAATCTCGAGATCCTCCTAATTCGCCGATCCAATAACATTACTCTAATCCTTTCAGAGTTGAGATTGAGGTACGGAATAGAGCGGAATCGATACCCCTGACGACAGTCGACTAGCCGACGCCATTGTGACAATGTTTCCCTTCATCAAACATTCTACATTAATTCCTACATCTCATTCAAAACAGATAAACTTCTTTTTTTGAGAAAACAACAAAAATGCTTGTCTATCGGCAAACGGGGAACAATTTTTCAATCAGAGACTCTAACAGGGTTGCCACGCAACCTGGAAACCTGGAAAACCTGGAAATGTCAGGGAATTTTATAAATCTTGAAAAAACCTGGAAGAGGCAGGGAATTTTGATCTAAATCCTGGAAAATTGTTGTTTTCTAAAGTTATTCAATATCTTATTCTTAAAAATCTAAATTTGGGTATTGAAATATTTCAAACATAATTATTCAATTTTAGAAGAACTGCGTTTATAATTTTTATAAGTTGATCGATTTCAAAAGGTTTCAATTTACAATTTTGGAAAATTTCGATTTTAACTGAATTTCGTTAGAAATCTTCAGGGACGTAGATTTTTGAAAAATTTTAATAATTCAAGTTCTTCTAAAATTAGTTAAATTCTTTAATACATATTTAATTGATTATCCAAAATAATAGATTTACAGAAGAATTTTAGACAAAAACACTAAAAAAATATTAAATTTTGAAGCAATTACAAATGCATTTGTAAAAAAATCAATTTATTTAAAAAATTTTAATAAAATTCTTGACAAAATTATATCTACCTTAAAAAACTTTTCTCTATTCAATAATTTCTATTATCAACTACTTTAATGAAAATTTCCAAAAGATTTATTTTTTTTAAATTCAAAATACTTTCAGGAATTGTAATACAATTTTTTGCAAAATTCAATTATTCTCAGGAGTTTTTATAAAATTCTTTGTAGAATTCAATTTTCAGAAATTTTAATAAAATGCTTTGCAAAATTCAATAATTTTCAAGAATTTTAATAAAATACTTTGAAAAATTTAATTATTTTTAGGAATTTTAATAAAATTCTTCAATGAAATTTAATTATTTTCAAGATTTTTAATAAGATTTTTTGCAAAATTCAATTTTCTCCAGTAATTTTAATAAAATACTTTACAAAATTTAATTATCTTTAGGAATTTTAATAAGATTTTGCAAAATTCAATTTTTTTCAAGAATTTTAATAAAATACTTTAAAAAATTCAATTATTTTAGGTATTTTAATAAAATTCTTCAATGAAATTTAATTATATTCAAGATTTTTAATAAGATTTTTTGCAAAATTCAATTTTCTCCAGTAATTTTAATAAAATGCTTTACAAAATTCAATTATTTTTAGGAATTTTAATAAAATTCTTTAATTAAATTCAATTATTTTCAAGATTTTTAATAGGATTCTTTGCAAAATTACAAATGCATTTGTAAAAAATCAATTTATTTCAAAAATTTTAATAAAATTCTTGACAAAATTTCATCTACTTTAAAAAACTTTCCTGTTTTCAATAATTTCTATTATCAACTACTTTAATGAAATTTACCGAAACAATTGAGTTATTAAATTTTTTTTTAAATTCAATTACTTTCAGAAATTGTAATAAAATTTTTTGCAAAATTCAATTATTCTCCGGAGTTTTAATAAAACGCTTTGTAAAATTCAATTATTGTTAGTAATTTTAATAAGTTTCTTTAATGGAATTCAAGATTTTTCTCTTTTTTCTTTTTTATTTTTTTATTTTATTTCATTTTATTTTTATTATATTTATTTTTATTTTCTAATACACATAATATCTAACTGAAGAATTTTCTAATAATCGAAATTTTACATAAAATTGAATTGTAAGCAAATTAATTTGATAATTTTGAAAAAAAAACTTTTTCAAAAATTATTTAAAAAACATTGATGTAAAGATGAATTTCAGTTGAACATTTTAGAAACGAATAATTGAAAAAAAATGTAAAAGTTTTGACTGAAAATCAAGGAGTTATTTAATTTAATAAAATAAAAATATTGTCTTAAAAACCTGGAAAACCTGGAAAAGTCAGGGAATTTGAATGGAACAAAAGCGTGGCGGCAACCCTGCGATGAAATTACTGGCAAAGGTTCGAAAAGTGGAGCACGGCGAGCATACAGTCACAGTCAAGTGAATTAGGAGAAATTCTATATTGTTAAATAATTGTACTGTCAATATGTATACACAATGGAGCGTTATTATTAGCGCAGAAAATTACATGAAGCATTCATGCAAAACTGAATCGCCAGAAAAGGACAAGCTGAACATATCACACTTGATAATTAAACCGTCTATATATACGAATTCTGTTTTTCCTCGACCGATCGATTATTATAAAGTTCATCAAACCATCAATCCGAAATTAATTTTTCAACTCTCAAGAATGTCTCTCTTCTGCTATCATTTCAAAATTTAGCTAATTTTTAATGATCCTAAAATTACAACATCTCAAGAGTTTGGATACTTCTAACTCTTAATACAATTTTACTATTTCTTGGTACAGGTGCTATTCTGTAATAGGAAAAAGCACTCCAATGAGAAAAAAGTCTGAAAACCGAAAGCGGAAGTAATCCCTAAGTAGATTAGAAATAATAATGCTTTTCATGGACGTTTTGAGGTTCATGTTCAGTGGTCTTGTCGATTGGGATTAGCCCGATTCTATTCTGGTCGCAGACGAACCATAAGGTTATATACATCACACAGAATCAACGACCCTGTTGTTCTTGTAAGCGGTCAAGGTTCATACTGCATTTTCTCAAGGTCCATTCATCTGTACCATAAATTAACCAGTTCGACTTTAATTTATTTCCACTCGCAACTCCAAAATCGGACAACCAAAAAATTCTACACTCAAGAACACTGTGGAAAAAAATAACGATACACACGGACAAGACATTAATTTGACCTCTTTTAATAATTGTTCAATTTATCTCGTCATCTGTGGGCGTTTACGTGTGTATCTCAACATTGCAGGCGACGATACGTCATTTCTAATAAAGTTTTTTTTTTTTTTTTGAGAAAAAGGTTATTTGTCGCGTTCTGCACAAGGAGCTTAGTATCTATAACAGGACTAAAATCTCGAATACTGATATTGTTATTCACAATGGCAACTTATTTGGCAATTTATTTGGCAATTCTAGAAAAAGGTTCTACAATAGATAACGAGAGGAGAGTACACGTTTCCTAGAGATGTAATAGTCAACGGCGAAACGTCGAAAGAATAATCAAAAACAGCGCACGCGAGCTGCTACTGTTTCTCAAGAATGCAAAATTCACATTCCGTTCTCTCCTTACGTAACAGTGCTTCATCACACCTTCGAATCTTCATTTTCTTTCAACACCTCGAATAGATTTTTATTTTCCATTAAATAGACTACTGCTCGAGGAAAATAGATTTATGATAACTTTTTTTTCTTTTCGAAAATAGGGAAAAACGAGGCGAAAAAAGCCAAAGAGACACAGAATGCGAACACTAAATTAGCAGCATACAACCACTTGCGATCCAGTTTCCGGTGCGCGGCTAATAGTAGAACAATACTGCGGAATGTGGCACACTCTAAATGTATACATTTCCCGGCTAAAATGTCCGCGCGACTCTAAAAAACTTTCCCACACACCCGCGTCCATCACACAGCCTCTCGGCGCAATTTCTCTCGAATAAAATTTCCCAACGACAGAAAGAGAACGAATTGAGAAAAAAGGGGAGATGAATTAAAAGAGGAGACTTTCTAGCCTACTCGGCGCATACCACACTTGATTGCTAGGATTTAAATAAACGATTAAGAATACGAGGAATGCGCACAGAGAAAAAATAGCCACTAACAATTCAAACGTACCAGAGAGAGGAGTAATTTATATCTCCGCAGAAGGATTCTGTTTTTCACGCAGTTATCTTTTCTTTCCTTCGAATATTTCTTCGATAGTCCCCTCCCAACTTCTTCCCTACACAGTTAACCTTTATTCCCGCACTTTCTTTGTTCCGCTTCGTTATTCCTCCTATTTTTAAAATCGATTTTCATCATTCCACATTTTTTTCTTCACTTTTTCCCGCTTTCTTGATTCCACACTTTTTTCTCGCCTTTCTGATTCGAGACTTTTTTTCTATAAAAAGAATTATCACAAAATATTCCAACTTCCTTTCAATAAAATCATGTCTCATTGCACCAAATCAGAGATTTAGGGGAAAAAATAAAGACGTATTTATTTAATGAAAATTCTTAAAGGAAAATTCAAAGATAAAAATTACAGGGTTGCCACGCTTTTACCCTTTTCAAATTCCCTGACTTTTCCAGGTTTTCCAGGTTAAAAAACGGAATTTTTCCAGATTTATAAAACTACGTTTATTATTAATAAGAAAATTATTGGAAACCTCAAGAATTCGATTATTTTCAAAAGTAACATAATTCTTCGCAAAATTCCAATTATGTTCCAAAATTGCCAAAAATTACCGTCAAAATGTAAATAATCTTTATAAATAATAAAATTTTTCTTCAAAATTCAATTATTTTCGGAAATTTTAAATTTTTAAGAAAATTCTTGTCAGAATTTCAATTATTTTTTATATACAAAAATGTTCATCAAATTTCTCGAAAAATGCAATTATTTATAAAAAATTTTTTTAAAATGTTTAATAGAATTTAATTATTATTTAAAAATTTGTTGAATTCTTCATGGCAATTCAATTTTTAAAAAAAGTTCAATTATCTAATAAAATGTTTATTTTTGGAGTTAAATAAATAAATTGTCGAAGAATTTCCAAATAAATATTTTTGAACATGATATTCAATTATAATAAAAAATTATTCCTGCAATTTTTTTTCATTCAATATTTATTTGAAAATTCTACAAGAAATCAATTCTTTAACTATAAAAATAAACAATTTATTAAATAATTGAGCATTTCTTAAAATTGAATTTTCATAAAAAATTTTACCAATATTTAATTATTATTTGTAATAATAAAACAAACAAAAATCACTATTTAATTATTATTATTATTAATATTATTTATTGTCAAGAGACAAATTTAAAAAAAACTTTAATAATAATTTCATTTTTCGAGAAATTCGATGAAAATCTTGTATACTAAAAATAATTAAAATTCTGCCAAGAATATTATTAAAATTTTCGAAAATAATTGAATTGCGGAGAAAAATTTTATTATTTCTAAATACAATTTAAATGTTGATAAGAATTTTTGTAAATTTTCAAACATAATTGGATTTTTTCGAAGAATTATATTGCGTGTGAAAATAATTGAATTCTTTAGAATAATTTTATTAAACTTTTGTTTTGAATAATTGAATTGTTTTGTAAAATTTTATGAAAATAGCAAGCATTGAAAATAATTGAATTTTGAAAATTTGTTGAAATCAATTAAATTTCTACAAAGATTTTTATTAAAATTATTTTGAAAAACATTGAATTGTTATAAAAGAATTTCATTAAAGTTTTTGAAAATAATTTAATTCCTTAATGAATAAATAATAAAAGTTGAAAAAAAATAATTGAATTTCCGAGAAGAATTTTACTTCTTTTAAAAATAATAAAATTTCTCCAATAATATGTATTTGCTTCAAAATTCAATTCATTTTAGTGTTTTTAACTTAAAATTCTTCTATAACTTAGTTTTTTAATAATTCATTAAATTATTGAGAAATTTAAATATTTTTAGAAGAATTTTAGTTATTAAGGTTTTTTAAAAATTTTTTAATGAAATTCGTTTAAAATTGAAATTTTACAATTTTTGAAATGAAAATCTTTTCTGGTTCATCTATACCTATGAAAATTGTACATACAATTCGTTTAAAATTGAATTAACTTTGAAAGATTTAAGTAAAATTAGATTTCAAGAATAAATACAATTAGAGAACAACAATTTGCCAGGATTTTGATAAAAATTCCCTGACTTTTCAAGCTTTTTTCAAGTTTTATAAAATTCCATGACATTTCCAGGTTTTCCAGTTTTCCAGGTTGCGTGGCAATCCTGAATTAGCTTCTAATTTTTTAAAATTCAATGTTTTCAATTACATATTTCTCATGAAAATGAGTTAGAGTTAGAGTTAGAGGCGAACATAACCTAAAATCGCATTTGTGTTAAATTAAGGCACTTCTGCAATAGCTCGTTTCGGTAGATTTTCCAGTGAGCCAGAGACGAGACAAAATATTTATCCCAGAAGCAGCGGCAAGTAAAGGAGAGTTGAAACGACAAGTGTAGCGACATCACTTTGAGAGTTTCGTTTATATAGAACATTATATAAATGTTCATGTAGTTTAAAAAGTTTTGACAATCATCCAATGGCAGACAATTCAGTTCGAGCTTTCAACCTGCGTGTGTGTGTGTGGATTTCGACGAGTATTTGTGAGTATTCACGTGCACATGACATTGCTATCAAATGGAAAATTACGATAAACAACATTTCCAGTGGAGAAGCAAATGAAACAAGTCTGTATAATGATTCTCGTTGCAAATCTACCATTAAGATTCCACTTGACAGCTTTTATGCGTGTGTGTAAATGTACCTATACATTTCATCGATATTCCGACTCGATTCAACGTTTAACTATATTCAATTACTGTAATTACAGAGAGGAACATTCGTAGTCTATAGAAATTATAAACTATGTAACAATATTCGTATTAGTAGCGTGAAAACTGGCACTAGAAAAGTGGCTAAAAAAAGTAGTCAACCAACGTTACTCATGTACTCTTTCCACACAGCATACTTGTAACAATTTTTCTCAAAAGTTAAAATGAATCAAGTACAAAGCGAAAACTAGTAATAAAAGTCAGAGAGAAATATTACTAGAGTTTCGTCAAACTAGTAACTATTCTCCATCCTTCTAGCTGATGCTTATCTTCCTTCAAAATGTTCCAATCACGAACCTAACAATATAAAAGTAGGATGAAAAATGCTGACCAGTGGTGTAAAAAGCCCCCTTCCCCCCTCGCTATCTTTGATATATCACTGTACTAAGAGATAGAAACATCGATAAAATTCATTTTAAAAAGGACACTTTTTCCATCGCCTATACACACTGAGCGATCAAAGTGAAAATCGACGATAAATAATAAGACACATTGCCTACGTGATTGCGACTGCATAGAAAACGCGAGCAGGAATTCCAACGATAAGTACACGTTCGGTTTATGTCGTAATAACCGATTAGCACTACCCCCACCACTGCACAGTTTGACTCTTTCAATGTCTATTCTCTGCTCCACTCAGTTTTAAATATTTGTCATCAATCTTTCTCTCCTACACCCGACGTTTAAATTTGGCATGCAAATATCGATATAGACTAATAATTTATTCATATTTTTCGAATGATAACTGCAGAGAGACGTGAATATTTCGAGAGATTGTTTCGCCGAGAAACAGCATTTATTTTCAGACCAAGGGATGAATATATCTTGGGTAAAATTCGACGATAACTAACTGCTAAAATAAGATCTCTATTCTTCTTTCGATTAATTGGAAACTGATGAGGCTACAGTAGCATTATTATATCGAAAGACAAGACCTGACTTCAAAACACGTCCCAAGGGGGTTCAATATTTATTTTAAATTTTCATTTTCAAGATATCTTAAAATAAAGCGAATGTTTATAGTTTTACAAATACCAAACTTGTAGGCATAGAATAGAGTTGAATCTAAATAGAATTTAAAAAAAACGATAATCTACAGCAGATGTAAAAATTCGAATCGTATCATTTTTGGCTAAAGATTTTATACCTTATATTTGAAGACTCCACTGCCAACCCTATATATGCGCTCTTTATCGAGCTTTTGAAAAGCAGCCGTGAGTTCAAAGGGAGGGAGAGAAACGAATTTAATGGAACTGCTTTTAAAGAACTTTTTAAAGGGCCTTGGCAACGAGCAAACAAAAATCTATATATCGTCCATGTAAATAGACAGACAAAAATACAAGGTCTCTATAAATATAAGAAGTAAGAATTGCACACATTTCCCACTCGAATAGAATAAGATAATCCAAATTGATAAAAAGATGAAATTTTTTTTTAAACTTTATATTATAGTATACAAAGATTTTCTCTTTAAATCAATTGTCATATTTCTCTCTATGTTTTGAGTGAAGCGAATACGTTTTTAGAATGTCCTACTTTACCACACACTATTCGTTTTGTTTCAATCTCTCGCGAATATATATATATATACATTTAGCAATATTATTGTTTAAATCACATTTTCGCCCGAGTTCGATGCATCGAGAACTGTCAGAAGAGTTATCAACATTTATTCTTCTAGGGGTAAAACGTTTTTAAAAATAAATCACGTGTCCTATATATCCACGTATACATAAATCTCCAAGATATACCGTTTGCGTTCAAAGAATGTTAATTTTAATAAATTGTACTGATATAAATTCAAATTATCATACAGAAAACGGAAAAAATAAAAGCATGTGTAAATATTATCAATCTGAATATCCTTGGAATTCTTCTCTATATGCTAAGAATGGGTCACGTAGAAATCATTGTTATTAACCGACTGCACAGTTGTTCTTTGTAAATAAACCGAGGGAACAGTTTTGAATAGCAATGCGTTTCAGTCGAGAATTTCTTTGCGCATGAATATAATTCTTCTGAATCATTGTCTAGGAAAATCAAGAGACGCGTCAATTCGTTATTGAATGTTGCGAATCATCATAAAAAAGTCCAAATGTCAGAAGATGATTTTCGCTATTTTGTTTCTCTCCTCGCTCGCCTTCGAGTAACCCGAAATGAGTTGATGAATTTTCCACGAGGGCAATATGTGTTGGGGACGATGTTTGGAAGAGAGGCTTTTCATTTCGGAGGTAAAAAAACGGAGGAAAGTTTTGTACATAAAACTTCATTTACGAAAATTTGACCTGACCAACCGAGGCATGTTGCGTTGGTCTCGTGTCCTTTAATTAAATCCTATCTCTACACAGCAATTAGAATTTATGACCACAAATGTCATCTGCTTTTATTCGCAAAAAAAAAACACGAACCGAAGAGTAAAAATCGAATGTTGATCCAAATCTTTGAACAGGAAAGTCCAGACATTTTTCGATATTAAAGAACCAAGACAAACTCTGTATACGCAATATTCTTGTTCGTCCCGAGGGAAACGTCCATTGTGTACAAGATGCGGTTGGCGTTTTTCTATATGAAATGTAAGACAGTAAGTAAACACACGAGCGAAATATCTCTCTGGAAATATTTTCCTGGAGAGAATAGAAGAAGATATTTTTCTGAAAAATTAATTACCGAGGCTAAATCTAGGTTGCTGGGGTTCTTTAAGCGGAGTTCTGAAAGAGGCGTTTAATAGAAGAAGACGTTGACCTTCGTTGTCTCGAAAGAAGAAGAAAAGCAGCGAATTAAAAGAGATCTCAATTCGCATTGCGTTTTCTCTCCCTCGACCCATGCCAATAGTGTGCGTTCTGTGTACGTGTTGTATATGGCTCCCAACTCAATGAATGATTTCCGCGCGGCGTTGCCATACCTACGATATTCACATATTCCTGGACCTAGACTACTATACTTTTTCCCTGCCTTTATCACACAGCCGCACTCGTAACGCCGTACACCGCAACGTCATGTACGCGTCATTTGATTATTCGATCCACACACGTGTGTACACGCCTTTATTACGTTATGGGAAGTGTATATTAATAAAAAAAGCAACTTTCTCCGCGCAAAATGGCCGCTATTTCCTTCTTTTAATTACGTGTGTGTGTGTGTGTGCTTTTCTTCTAGTAATCGTTTCGGCACTGTTGCTGCCACTGCTTTTCTTATCATAGAGTCTAGCTCCATTCTTAAAAATTACAATTGCTCAGATTTCTAAAAAAAAAAGTTGTTTTCTTAAAACTAAATCCTTCGGCTACTATGACAACAGCCACTACTGGTAGTACTACTCGGAATCGATTCTACTATACGAATACTATAAGCACTGCATTGAGAAACAAAAGCATAAAAAAAATTTTATTATAATTGAAAATGACAATCATTGAACCCTGTGAATGGAAATAACTCAAGTGATGGTACACTCGTGAAGACGAACAATTATGTCGTAACATTCCTATGACCTTTCGAGGCTACTCTAGTCTAGGAGAAAGGATTTGAATGTCTCGCTCTACTTGGCATTTATAATTATTTATATATACACAAATATATTTTTGATGAAAAAACCGGTTCATAAATAAACAAACCAACACATCAAACATTAATTTTTAGAAGTAGTCGAAAAGGAAGAGAATTAAAATTAAAAAACTAATGATGAGAATCTAAAACCTACAATAATGATCGTGTTGGAGACAGGGTTGAGACTATTTTCTTATGGAGGAAAATGTTAGTCTCTCCAGAGAGTGGATAACAGCTTTTTTTTATTTTTAAACATCGAGATCATTCAAGTACCTACAAAACTCCTCTTGCATATCGATAACCTCTTGTGACCTCATCGATCACTCGATACTTTGAAAAATTTTCTCTCTTTTTTTTTATCTCGCGCTACTTTTCCGCCCTTCTTCTTTATTTCTTTCTCCCGAGTAACGAGCAACGACCTCGTCTGATAATAAGCATTCGCGCAGGAAGAGGGCAGGTCTAGAGACACCGAGACGAATGCGCCAAGTAGAAGAAGCGTTGTTGAATTCAGAGAGCAGGCAGATAATGTTTACTGTTCGGCGACAAGAACGAGAAGAAGAAGAAGAAGAAGAGTTTCTTGTCTCGAAACTATTCGACTCTGTACAAAAGGGGGTGGCTACAAAAACAAGCTCGAAATCACAGTTTAAGAATCAGTTCTCTGTAAATTATTTTAAGGCTAGGTAATAATGGTCTAAACACCCTTCACCAATTTTTTTCAGCGAAACATTTGATCAGGTCAGTGAACAGATACGAACACCCCTTGGCAGAGGAGGAAATGAAAACGTAATTTCTTTGGCGAATGAGTGGCTATTCTGACTGTCAACTGAAACAGAAATGCACATGAATTTAGAAAACAAGTGACTCACCAATAACAGTGTTGGCAGCGACTTCCTTCGCCGCCGCAGCTGCCGCCGCTGGTCCATGCGCGAGAAAATCACTGAGTGACAACGACGAGGCTATTAGCTGTCGCTTCTCCTCGAAATTCAGGTAATCCAAACTGTTGCTTCGCTGGGGACCGGCGACGATCGTCACGGTCTTGCTCTGATGGTGGTGGTGATGGTGGAGGTGATTCTCGTTGTTCCCCTGCGAGACCTTCCCCGACTTCTCGTTGCCATCGGCGCCAGTGGCCTGCACCAGGTAAACGCCACTCAGCCGAATAGACATTTCGTTCCGCTTTTCCAAGGACCCTCTCTCGCCTCCCTACTGGAGGAAGTATTCCGAAATTCCTCGTCGCATCCTTTCAAACCGTTTACTTCGAACCTATTCTATCGCAATAACATCTTCTTTCCTTGCTTCTTCTTCAGCAAAAGAGTGTCATTTCGCACACACTCTCTGTGTCTTAAGTTTGATATTCCTTGATTATCGGTCACATTAGGTGAACATGGTCCCGGAATAGCGAATGGAGAAGAGGAGGAACTTTTTCTTCTTTTTTATTATGGGCTGCATTTTCTCTGACGTGTGTGCATCAGTACACACGCCTTGTGCAGGTAAGTTCAAACTTGACCCGACTCGAACTTTTGGCACGGATATTTGCTTCCTCCCTCTTTCTGATGAGTCGTATATCTTCTCGCCTCTCTGTTATGGACACGTACAAAAGTGTGGCACGTGTCGAGTCATTGCACCTCAACGACTGAGAATTGAAATCGACGCAACTAACGAGGATAAAAAAAATCTCGTCTACTTTCCAGACTCCTTACTTCTTCTTCTTTATTTATTTTTTTATTTTCTCACACTTGGACTTCTTCTTGGCACATTGGAAGAAAGAGAGAGACAGACTTCTCTCGGACGGCTGCGATACACACCCTGTTTATGGAAAAAGAGAGATTAGTTCTAAATCCGTGTGTCTGATTCACGTGACTTGGTCTATTTTATTCTTCTCAAAGAAAACAACATATGTCAATAAATTAAACAATTAAAATAATAATAATGATGACTTTATCGATCGAATAATAATTTTAATCTTAGGAAAATTAATAATAATCTTACATTTTTTTAGCTTTTTGTAAACTATTATTTACGTCAATAATTCAAATAATTTTATCAAACACTTAGGACTATTAAATTACAAACATAAAAAATATTTCTATTTAAATAATAGTAATCAATGTACTTTAATGATCATTGTACTTTAACTACTAATAAGTAATTAGAGACATTAATTCAATTAAGTAATTTACCAAAACAATTATTTTAATTTATTAACAATATTTTTCTTCCAACTTATTATTTATAAACTATTTTACTTTAATGTTAACTTATTTTTTATGCAATTTTGTTAATTTACTGTTTATTATTGTATCGGAATTTATTGAGAAACATATTTATCTCACTGACTCTGAATAGAAACATAAATAATCCGACAGAAAGATAGAGAGAGAGAGAGAGAGAGACAGAGAAATCACAAGAGTTACGGGAAAAATTATTATTCAATATATATTGAAAATACATTCATCACTCATGGGCATTAAATACTTCTCTTTCTAAAAAAGAAAAAAAAACATTTCCGGTTTATAAACATTTAAAATAAGAGAAAAATTTTATCTTTCTCTCGGATTTGGTCTTTGTACTAAAAATACTTTTATTATGGACTGTCACGTGTAACAAATATTTACATATGTAATGTATTTTTTGTTTTCGCCATTCGTTGTTCTCTATTATTATTATTATTATAAAGAAATTATTTCCATAAAACATCAAATAATAACATTACAGTTTGGATTTGCAATAGAAGAATTTTTTGAATTTGTCAATATTATTTTTAAAAATATACATTACGTAGGGAGTAAAAAATTATGCTATATAACTTTTATTTTATTATTATAGATAAAAAAGAATGTAATAAATTAATTGTAGATTAATTTGACTAATTTACAAAAAAACTTGAAAGAATTTAATCTCAATTTTACAAGAGACGTAAACATAAATACGAGTCAAAACGTTGAATTCAACTAATGTTTTACAGGTGCCTCATCTCATTATGAATCATTAGTTACGTGTCTAAGAAAAAAATGACGCATAATAAAACTTACGATTAAAAAACGTAAAATTGAAAAATATAAATACTAACCAGAAATAAATATAGAGAAAACAAACAATTACAACACATGAGAAAGGAGAAAAAAACTTTTTTTATAAAACCGTAATCGAAAATGACTATTCTATTTTGAATTTAACATTTTTTTCCGGTGCAATTATGTCTAATGGAAGTGTTTCATAACGATAAAAACTGTTTTTTACATTAGATGGAAAGTAAACAGCACAAACCGGATGCGTCCCGAAGGTCGGAACGTGATCATAACCTAAAAGTTCATAGATGCACTTAAAAAAACAGTGAAAAAGAAAAACATCCTCATAATAGAGAACAACGTACGCTCGCTTAAAGTCAGGCTTGGCATTTTCTACATCAAAAACTTGTCAATAATAGTATGCACATTGATTACTTACCCAGTGATTCAAGAAGAAAACTGCCGAAAAAAGAATTTCGTATGCAAACACCTGTGGACACAACCTGGAGCACTGCACAATGGAGGCAAAACGAAGAAGAAGAAAAAAAAAGAAACCACACTCACTTGCACACTTTTGCTTGTAAACGAGGGCTTCCAATAGAAAATTCGGACAGACTGCACTTGTAGTGGCGAGACAGTGGGAAAGAGACGGTTGACGTCGAGCAAAGTGAGAAGGACGATCACAAACACTACGCAAAGTCGGAGAGCAATATACACGCACAGCCACTGCCGAGAGAGAATATACAAACACACGCACACACACAGACACGAATCGTGGATTTTTCTCTTCCTCCGGTCATACAATGGGCGGAAAAATTGGTTGTACGCGATTTTCTACAACACTCGTGGAAAATTTGACTCCCCTGATTTTGGTAACTTTAAGGACGGAGAACAGACGGATTATATTGTGGGCGACGATGTATGTGTATTATTATTTTTCGCGAAGGGGAGAGAGAAAACAAAATATGCTTTAACGATGAATAACAGCGGCGCCACAATAGAACAGCGAGCGAGTCTCGAGAACACTGACGGCAGCCATCGCGACGCGAGCGACGCCATCGATTCTCGCGGGAAACACGGCCACGAGATTCCAACCGGAGAGAGAAAATGGGCTTGGAGGGGAGGGAGAGAGAGCTGAAAACGAATACTACGCGCCTATACACAAACAGGTTCAAGGTAAGTGTGCCGGTACACCCAAAACAAATTGATAACACAGAAAACTATCAATATTTTTTAATAAATCAGTCTTTTTGCCAAATTCATTCCCATTCTTCTGTTCCTTCTTGCATTAAACTGTCAAGAATGGGGTATTTTTATATATAGTGTCGATTGTCAGCAAGTTCCTCAAGTGACCCCAATGAACATATTTTACGAACAAGTGTGTAAATCTGGAATTTCTTTAGAGACAAAAAAAAATGTTTAGCAAAATATTTGTATAATTATTAATAATTTACTCACGTGTAATATTTCGTTTAATGAAGATTGTGGACTAAATCAAAACTCACCTGTAACAAAAATAGATTTTTTCATTAGAAAGATGAATAAATAAATTTTTTTAGACAAAAAAGGAGGAAACATAACCTTAAAAAAATTCGTTACTAACGTTACGTAGTGTTAAAAATTTGTGTTCAGAGTCTACATTAAGGCCAATATACAATAAAATTATAAATTAAAATCTTCCTTAATTAAAATTTTAGTGAAGTTCGCAACGTTTATAATCAACGATTTAGAAGAAAAAATATTTTATATTCAAATTTTTACAAATTTTTGTACAAAAACACTTTTGTGAATTATTTCATCAATAATTTGAAATAGAAAAATTTCTGAAGAAAACAAATTTATTGTTTTTTTTTTTCAAGAAAAATATTTTTTTCTTGCAATCGTTGATAATAAACGTTGTGAACTTCACTGATGTTAATTAAAAATTATAAATTAATATTTTATTAAACAATTTACAGGAAATAAATTTCAAAAATTAAAATCATAATTTTTCTTCAATTTAATTATTTTGTACAATTATTTTCAACTAAACTTCAACTCGACATACACTATTTTGAACAATTTTTCCATTTTTTTCGTCTTGAATAATTAATTTATTTAAATACAAAAATAACTTAATTAATAAAAAATAAATTGTTTAAAAATATTTTAAAACAATTTTTTTTTAATTTTTTAAAAATAAATGGATTTTTTAAACATAAAAATAATCAAACTTTTGAAAAATTTTAATTTGATATAAGATGAAAATGATTTTTTCTATAAATTTACTAAAGTTTAAAATGGAAATTTTAAAAAAATGTAAATCATTTTGATCGAAAGTAATTGAATCTTAAAACATTGTGATAAAACTCTTCTGAGAACTAGTTTTTTAAAATTTTGTTTTTATATAATTTTTCGAAATCATTTAATTTTTTAAATGAATTTGTTTATAATTTAAAATAATTAATTGATTTTTTCGCAAGAAGGACTAGTCGTAAAAATGGCATTTGACAAAAATGGTTTTTCGTAAAAATGACGATTCGCAAAAGTAACAATTCGCAAAAATGACTTTGCAAAAATTACTATTCGTAAAAGTACAGTTCGATTAAGTGAAATTTCGGAAAAATGACATTTGGGAAATAATTATGCGTCCCTTGTATTTTATACTAAAAAATATGGTATTTTGTTGCAATATTTGACAGAAATATGGAAAAAAATCTTAATTTCCCTGAAAAATTTTTTTCTGTAATTTCCCTAATTTTATTAAAAACAATTTTGTTTCTTTGACTTTACCAACACCCCGTATTATTATTGAAAATTTTTATTATTATTATTATATTATTATGTAATCGTACATTTTTAAATTGAAATTATATAAATAAAAAAGTTTTTTCTTAACTATTCGGAATCAATGTATTTAAATTACTTTTCAAAAAGTATAAAGCGGTAGCAGAAAATGCTTTTAGCTGTTTGAGTTAATTTTGTTCCTTCTGGTGAAACAAAACGTTTGTCAGGAATTCATTGCGGTGTAAATGACTCAATTCATCATGTTGTTCCTGTTTTGACAGCTTTAATTCCGCGCGAAATTTCAAACGGTGTTAAAGAGATGACGTTTACCACGTGGTATTTCCGAAGCGTCTAGACTCACTAATTTAAACTCCCGATTTCGCCAGCCCAGAATCGAGAGTCAGTCTAGTCGCTGTCACACTAGCGATTGAAATATGAGCTAAATTTTCGAATGTGGCTTCAAAAATCAGTTCAATTGGAAAAAAGTTGCCTTTTCCCATTACCGACCGAGGTGTCTGCGTTACCTACGGAGAATCTGGTGGCTGGGGGACTTCAGATACTGTATGAAAAAACAAGACGAGAACGAGGAAAACCAAGAAGAAATTAAAAAAGACCATTATAAAAATTTAATTATTAATATAAAAGCATACAACTCTTGGAGTAAATTGTACTTGGAATCTTTGTTACCTAGAGAGGAATTTATTAATGAATAGAAAGTATTAAAATTTTTATTTATAATGAAAGTAAAATGCGACACATACGTAATTAAGAAAAGGAGATTAAAGTTACCCTCACAACCCGAGCCGTACCAACATTTCAATGAGCTTTCGCAAGTTCGTAAATACAACCACTGGCTTTTCTCTCTCTCTCTCTCTCTCTCTCTCTCTCTCTCTCTCTCTCTCTCTCTCTCTCTCTCTCTCTCTCTCTCTCTCTCTCTCTCTCTCTCTGTCTTTATCTCTGTATTTTCAACTCAAGAATCTCACGGGACTGAATTTTGCTTTCAAAGGAATGTTCCTTCAATTTTACATTTTGTCCAAAACTCCAATTCAATTTCATTTCAAATTCTATATCGTGAATTTAATTTCAAAGTGTCTTGAAAAGTTGAAAATATGAAAATTTACGATTCTTCATTCGCACTGATTGGCAAATTGGAAAAAAATAGAAGAAAATTATTCGAAAAAATGTATCAGCAGGGGTTTTAGTTTTGACATTGCTAGATAACGCAATTCAAGGTGGAGACCTGCTATTTGCTATTCCCTCTAGATGCAAGTGCCACTGCTCTTGAATGAGAAATGACTTTTTACATCCGAGAGGGTACATTCTTTAAAAATAAATCATTAAAACAAATTAAAGAAAAAGTTTTTCGAGAGGGCAATCGAGAGTCACCCATCAAGTTATTAACCGTGACCAAACGTCGCTTAACTTGAAACATTGCAGGCAACAAGCCAAGCGCAGTTTGATTATTCACGTTGGAAGGAGAGTTCACATTTACAATACTCTCTCGACTGCTGTCCTCTTCTTCAATCCACAAACATAAGTGGCATTTATTTCATATTTTCGCTTTTAAATATTCAAATAAAATTAAGCTTAAAATTATTACCGCTAATTAATTTTTCATCAAGTTCTATTAATTTAATTACGCAACAAATTATCTTCTTCAATTTAAAAGATTAAGAAAACGGAAAATATTAAAACACAGATAAATATATATAATTAGCGATAGTGTTTACACAAGTTTGAATGGAGGAAGAAAAAAAGACAATTGGAATGTGAGATAATTGAAATAACTTGAAATTAAAATTGAAGAGAGTCGTCAAACAACAATGCAGGTGGTTTGTCAACGTCTATTAGATAAGAAATCTGTTTTAATACGATAACAGAAGAATTAATGGCAGTAATTTTATATACAGGGTGTGTCACGATTAACAGATTATATTTTTCATTGTTACCGTAAAATCGTATCTTTCATTCATTAAGCGCCTGTTGTAACTTTATAATCCTCCACACTTTTATTACGTGATAAATTTTTGGTGCTTTTTTTAATTTTCCAAAAGACGTATAAAAATATATTTTTAGTGTCTCTGAATATTAATTAAAATAATCATTTTTGGGTTTCGTTATTATTTTTATAACTATTTTGTAATAAAAAATATTCGAGTTATGTAATTATAAAATATTAATAATGAAAAATATTAAAGCTCAGGATACTTTTAAAAAAAACCATAGAATCAGAAAAATAAAATATTAATTACATTTTTTTTCTGACTGTACTAAATTTGTTGTAATAACAAGTTGATAATAAATTGTAACAAATAATAACAAACTATAAACAATTGACGAGATTCAAATAAATAATAGAAAATTGTAATCAAATATAATAGAATTGTCATAACAAGTTGTAACTAAAAAATAATAAATTGAAGCAGAAGTAATAATAATAGCTCACGATTTATAAAAAAATCTAAGATTTTCCAATGTTGTGCTTTCTTTGAAATTCGTTCTTGCCAATAAAAAAAAATTTATTTCGATTTAAAAAATTGTTTCTAAAGAACACTTTTCATTTTAATAGCCATATGAGAAAATATGTATAATATAAACTTACATAAATTTATATATTTGTTTCTTTGCCATTAATTTTTATTTTTATATTATGTTAAAAATATGTCTGACAAAATAAAACAGACTTTTCTATTATTCCGCTTAAGAAAATTTTGTTGGTAATGTCTCTGCCATTACCATAAACATAAATATGTAAATAGGAAATTTTTTTTTCATAAACAAACCCCGGGGGAAAATATATTACATTTCACATTCATAAATAAATATAAACGTAAAAACTACAAATAAAAATACAGATTTAATAAAATTTGACTGTTGCCCAAAACAATGCCCGCATGGTTGTTTTTGAATAAATGTGTAGAAAATTAAATGGCATGCAGAAAATAAATTTTTTATTTTCAGTATATTTGTTTCAATCTCTATTTATTTTCCCTTAAATGACTTGTTTATTTTATATTAAACAATTTTTTATATTTATAAATTATTAATTTTTCCAAGTTCACTGATCAGTTCTCAAATATATAAAAAATTGTTTATGACATTTTACATGACACGATTAATTGACCACTTTCGAGATGTTTGTATATATGTATAGAGTAATCCTCGTTCATTAATTCTTGTAACTTGTTTTCTATTTTTAGCCCATATTCCACACAAGTTCCCGCAATCTTCTTCCACATGAACGAAATATTTGGTTTTCATATTCGTAACATTTTGATGGAAAAAGATGGACAGATAATGTTAATCATCTTTTAACTGTAATCCACATATACTCTCTCATGTGGTGAACATTTATTTAAAAAAAACGCTCAGAAATTTAAGAATTTTTCTATATCTAAAGTGTGGGTGTGTCTGTCCCACTTCTTACAATTAGTGGGTGGGGTTGTCCGAATCAACTCTAACCCTAATTAAAGTCGTACACAAGGTGAGAATGAAGAGATGTTTTTCTCATTATTAAATTTTTTAATGAGTTTTCTTCGGATACTTTAAAAATAGGGGAAAAATTAAGGACAGTTCTTAATTATTGATTGTAAATGTAAATCTGCTTTTATGATAAAGAGATAAAACAAATTTTGCCTTCTTTTATCTTTAACGGAGGAAAGTAAGTAAAGAGCAATTATTACCTTGCTGAGGAGAAACTTTATATTAAAATAGTTTTGCCGCAAGAATATACTTGATCCGCAACGGTGAACGCGGAGCCTAACGTCTTAATATAGAGAAAATTAAATTAAATTTTTTAAATTCGTTAAAAAATTGGACTTTAGTTTTTCGTCAGCAAAAAAGAAATTAAAAATACTTTCTATTAAAATTTCTCTCCTATACATTGTTCGAGAGAGCTTACAAGAGGGAAACTAGGTTCAATTATCGATACTTGACATTTTTTCACTTATTTTTCACCCGATTGGATGGCAAATACAAATTCATATTTTTCGCGATTGCTACCCAGCGTGCAGGGCACTCTTTAAAAAACTGGTCATAGGCAAAGTGTACTTTCCCAATTAACGGCTTTTTTCTGCTTCGTTTTTCCCATTTAATGGCTATACAACAAGGTCTGCTAATTCACTAAACGAGCATATTTATTTTCACAATATTTTAAATATCAAAAAGTGTCTTTGTGAGAATCCAGCATGGAGAAAATATTGGTGCATCAGATCCAATTTGACACAAAGTGTGCATAATTAAAATTTCTTTCAAAAAGAACTGAAAAGAACCCACCATCTTTGAATCGTCCAAAACGTAAAAGGTTATTCATTATTGGCCACTGTTTTTTATTTTTACTTGAAATTTAATAACTGACATTTCCTAAAAGGACATTATTGCCATCACTTATTAAATGTCACTGCTGCTATTAAATATCATAATCGATTTTAAACACAAGAGTAACATTTCAACTCTGTATTATTCGAAAAGCGAAAATGAGACAAACACGACAAACACCAAATGAAAAGGGGAGAATCGAAAAGAAATTTTTGCAAAATAGCACAACTGACTTTGTCTATGGCATGCGCTATACTAGAGGTTAGAATCTCTTGGATGTATTTACGTTACACGTATTTAGCTGCCTCGCCTTTCTGAACTTCCGTCGATCCGTTTCATACCAATACATTAATGAATTAGACACACTTATGTGAAGCAAGCCTTTAGATGTTGGCATACACAACAACGACAACAACATAAAAATTGCCAATAAAGCCACTGTGACTGACCAACTGAAAATTATTTGTCGGGAAGGATGCCTTCCACTAAACCGCATATAATAGCTACGACGTCAATGAACAACATTACATCAGTGTTTTTTCTCCAACTATACATTTGATTCATTTTCCCCTCAGCTTATTTCGTACTCAGCAAGAAAGTCACTTATTTTTAATTCCTGTTATTAATAGAGATTCATGGTTCGACAAGCATTTGTAAAACTGTTAAAATAATCATTCTACTTTCTGCAATGATGGTAAAGAAAACGGCTTCCAAAAGACTTGGAAAAACAAGAGCAGTTTCCAATATTGTCACCGACGACAAAATCAAAAACACATACGCACGTATTTATGGTGTGTTATTGAAATTGCCAAGAGTGATGTGAGTTTGAAACAATGAGGGAACAATTTATCGATTTGTTAAACAACCATGCGCATTCTTCATCTCGTCACTAGATTTCACGATGTCACTTTTTCTAAAACGGAAATTCGATTTTTCCCAAAGCTGGAGAAATACATTTAAATGCATTAAATATACGACTTCGGGAGGAGGAAGAAGAAGAAGAAGAAAAAGCAAAACGAATATACTATTAAATAGGGGAGAAAAATCACCACACGCGAGGAGAATGAAATTTAGTTTAATGGATCGTTCATCCCAAAGTGCTTCTTGAAATCGCGACTATATATAATAAATATATATACGTATATACAAAAGCCGTACGTGATATTATCATTGCACGAAGATCACCCGACTGGGATGAAAAATCTAACAAAAGAAAAGCACTTTTCGTTCAAGAGTTTTATAAAATTGTGTGAGACTCAAGTTTTATTGTCAAGCAAAGATCAAACACAATGCAATACAAGAGGTTCTTGATAATATTCACCTCTCAAGAAGAAAATTATATCATTTATCTCGTAAATTTATAGATCTCAATGAAAATATGCTGTATATTTTGTTTTTTTGAAAGTTTCTTCAATGTTTCTTGCAATAGAGTTAGAAAGAAGAATATATAAAAGTCAGAGAGTGTGATTAAATTGTGAGTGCGACGCCTCACCGGAAGTAAGTAAGGAAGGTTTTAATTATTCATCATTCAATAAATGGTAGGAGCGACATCAGGTCTATACTCTGACAACAAAAGACGATGCAACAACATATCCTTTATAAAATTGCATTTAATCAATTTATACTCGCGAACCTCTATTGAGCATTCAATATTTATGCTTTGCCCTCTCATCTTGAGGAAAAGGAAACAAACTAAAACTAAAAACTAAATATTCTAATTTTATTGAACTAAGGGTCACAAATTTCAGTCTATTAATTTTCTTGACAATTTACTGATATTACAATTAATTTCCCTGGCAAAATTCTTTTTTGTAGAGGAAAATATAAATGTTTACGGAAAATGAGTAAAATTCATGATATTTAATTATTTATAAAATTATAATTATAACCCTTTCCGAATTCAATTATTTACAACTATTTTTTTCAAAACTTTATCTCTAAATCAATTAATTAAAAGAATTTTCCAAAAATTCTTCTAGAATTCGCAATTATTCAAATACATAAACTTAATTTTTTATTATAATTCTGACTCTCCAATAGTTTTTTCTCAAATTATTAAGGTACAATACTTTCAAAAAATTATAAACAAACCCTTACAGTTAATTTTTCAAAAATATTTCAAAATAATTCTTCAACGATAATAAGTTTCTCTATTTTGAAAAATTTTCAAATTATTAAAATTTGGTAAAATCTTTTTAAATTAAATTTTTAGTGGAGTTGAAACTGACACCAAGTTGTCAGCACTCGCACTTACTTTTAGAAATAAAATTTTTAATTTTCATATTTTTTTGGTTAAAGAATAAATAAAAAAGATCAAATTTAAAGAATTTTAATTATAAACAGGACCATGATCTTTCAAAAAATTGTATCAAGTTCAAAAAGTAAATTTTGAATTTTAAAAATTTTTTACGAAATGATTCTAGTAATTTAAAAAAAAATTTTATGCAATTTTTCGAAAATAATTGTATTTCTTGAAAGAATTTTTGTATAATTAAAAAAAATAGGGAATTTTATTTGTAATTAAAAATTTTGAACATTATTGCTTTCTTCAAAAGGATAAATGTAATTTCGAAAGAGTTATTATTTTTGGAAATGTGTAATTAAAAATATATTGAATTTTAAAGAATTAGAAGGCAATTTTCATTTTAAAATTTACCTTTAAAGATTTTTCATTTAACTTTAAGGTTGTTGAATTATTTTCAAAATTTGGAATTTAAATTCTTCACAAGTTGTAACCATAAAAATATTAATAATTTTATTTTCTATCGACGGTTTCATTATTGAATCTTTCGTTACATAACCTAAAAATTTCGTTTTTCTCTATAATTTATATTCATGCGTAAAATAAAAATTCAAGTAGAATTTAATTATAATTTTACAAGTATTATTGAAATTCTTTGCCCAAGGCAGAAGATTAAAAAAAATTCGAGTAAAATTAAAAATATATTTGTCTTATGTATATTGGAAAACTATAGAATCGTTTTTTTCCCTTCCTTCAAGTCGAGCAAATTCTTAACGAGTGTTTTGTTCATGCCTTTGAAAGAAAAACTCGCAGCTTTATCCATTTATGCCAAGGGGAATTCTTTTTTGTGAATCGAGAATTTTTGTGTGGAAAAAATATACTTTTAAAAAACCAGTTAGATGTAATTAAACTATTTTTGAAAATTGGGACTTTTTGAACGATTAAAATACTGATTAAAACAAAGTATCCTAATTGAAATGAATTATTTTTTCACTATGTTTATAAATGGTATTATTCCATACCTTGGGAGTAAATCGGGAATTCACCATCGCTGTGGCTGTGTGTCAACATTCCAGAAGAGTTAAACTCCCAGAAGGCTGACTTCCGATTCACCTCCGTCGTCGTTTCAACAAAGATCTCGTCGACCTCCGTTAAGCCCAACTAGTTTCTGTCTTGAGTGAATGGCACTTGAAAACCCTTCTTTTAAAAAGTTCTTCCCCTCAAAACTTGGCTGATTTTAATTCCAATTACAGTTTTCTTCTTCAGTGCCTTGTCATAATTATCTCGACAAAAAAATGGTTTATTATCCTAAATTTGTATCCTAACTTTAAGTTTCTAATCAGAAATTTTTTTTATTTGCTATCTTTTAAAAATTCTTCACTTTCTATCCCTTCCGTAAAATGACATTGTGCCCTTCTCTCCCCTAACACTACTGACGTTCTTTTTCTCTTCTCTATTTATTTTTTGTCCCGCAAAAATTACCCTCAGCGTCGTCAGCAGAGACACATGGAATGATGAATTATTTTATCAACAAGGAAACATTAATTCAGAAAGAAAAGATCGATTGTCCTCGACGTTTTTCTACATCGAATCATATTGGCTGGCAATTTAACAACATTATCCTCCAATAAGTAGGCAAGATTATTATTACTGATTCTTTTTTTAAAAGTCTCTCATCAGATCCAATTGTTGCGATACTGAAATCTCCAATCAATTTGTAATGAAAAGTCCGTATAGAAAATTAATTTTTTTCTCCTTCAATTTCTAAATTCAATTCTAGAATGCAAATGGCAATTGATGAAAGAAAAATATTTTTGCAGGAAAGAAGAAATATTTTTTCTAGTTGATAAAATTCTTTTCAGTGATTTTATATGATTGTCGGAATGCAAAATTTTTTCTGCGGCTTCAATTTAGGGAAAAAATATTATCATCGTAGCACTAGGTCGTTGTTTTGGGATTGGTCCATTTCGAGGGCAAGATTTACTTTTCAAGTAAAAAGTCCAAGATTTCGAATAAATCTTGTGTTCAATTTCTTCAGTCTGTTCCTTCTTCTGTTGCAGATTTGACTTGTTTATTAACAGGGAGAAAAAAAAAACTCAACGGAATTTGTCAACAAAAATTTCTATTGGTCCTTATTTTGAAGAAAATTGTCATTCCTCGTTTCTTCATTTCCTTCTTTTGCGGTGTGTCCTTCTTCTTGGAAAAGAAAAAATCAAGAGGAGGAAAAAGAGGGACTTTTTCCACGCGGAAAATGACGAAAACGGGAAAGCGCGTGCCGGGGAAGGACTTTCGTCCAGGACGGGTTCGATGCGCATACTGAAATGTCTCGTGCGAGATGAAAAGAGAGAGAGAGAGAGAGAAAATCGCTCCAAAGAAAGAGAAGGATGGAGAGAGAGAGAGAGAGGACAAACTCAAAACGGCGCAAGCTTCGCTTTGGAAAATGCATATCGGCTGAGTGCGAGCAAAATGTGAATCGAGCTTCAACACTCCGACTCTGCCAGGGTCGTCCTGGAAAAACCCCAGCCCAACTTTCGGCGTGACCCCATTTAAGATGTGTCTGAACCACGTTATGCCTGCCAGGCGAACTCCCCTTCAGTTTCCTAGACACAATTAGAGCACATTTCGGATTTCATCTCTTACATATTCCCTTGGAGTTTACATGCGCGCTCGTTTTTACAAGGCAATTTCGCTGAGAGTCAATATTAACTTCAAACTGCCTTAAAACTCGTCGTTAAGCGTTTCAGACAAAATAACATTTTTAACTATAATTACCCACTCGTCTTTTCTCCACTCACTTTCTCCTCACATTTCAAATTCAATTTTCCCAAATTTGCATTATTCAATTTTCTCCCATACGGGCGGAAAATAATATTTTACATGTTTCACTAATTTTAAAGTCCAATTTTTTACAACTTTACTAAATTTCACATTAGTTTTTTCCCAAGTTTTCGATTCAATTCAACTTTCAATTCAATAAACATTATTGTGCATAAAACAAACACTTTATTTCTTTAAAATATATAAGATAAAACCATATGATAAGAGTATTTTTACAATTAACATTCTGCAAAACGTATCAATTTAAAAAAATCGTATCTTCGATCATATTAGTGGTGATCATTATTTCTAAAAAATATTTTCTAATCCATTTTGCATAAAAAAAGTTTTTCTCATGCGAGTTTTAATTTCTAAAAAAGGTTTTTCTAATGAGTTTTGATTTCTAATATTTATTTTTTTTAAATTTGTAAAACTCCATAATTTTTACCAAAAGTTAGAAAATTGGTGAAAAAACTAAAATTAAAAGATATAACAATTTCTTATATTTTTTTTATACTATTATTATTTTTTATTATTATTATTATTATTTATTATATTTTTAATATAATTTTCCTTTTTTTTAAAAAAAATTTGTAGAAAATAATCTTTATTAGAAGAAAGAAAATTAGAAAATCACCTTCATTAGAAAACAGTTTTTTTTAGAAATTCACCTTTATTATAGTAAAAAGTTTTTTAGAAATTCACTTTTATTAGAAAAAATATTTTTAGAAAATAAAAAATTAGAAAATACGTTTTAGAAAAACTGTACCCCAATCGTGATAGAATAATAGTTCCACGACGGATTTACTCAAAATTTAGTCTACTTCAATTTATTTTCAAATATATGCTTTAAATACATAAAACACTTTTTATTTTTCAAAAACTGAAATAAAAATTTTTTTCACGATATTTTTTGCCAAAATCTGACTTTAGAAGGCCATAAATCCGAAAGATTTAATCATGAAACACTGTTTTGTTTTCTTCAAAATTTTATACTCTTTAATTCTTCTATAGGTCCTTTTTAGGTGTCATTTTCTTATTATTTAATTTTTTTAAATCTAAATCCACGGCTGGGTACTTGAGAAAAAAGCTATTGTAGAAACAGCGTAAGAAAATACGTTACGTTTTCAGGGGAGGGGATTAAACCTATTTGTTACGACCAGTGTAAAAATGTCGCTAATGTAAGTAACAGTCCGTTAAACAGGATGAAATTTTCAAAGTAAAAATTTCACTGTAAAAGTGCCATAAATTACACTGCTACCATAAACACGAAGATTTTTACCTGGTCGTACTAAAATGAGAGTTATTAATGCAGACTGAAAGATCCCACATCGGAGAAGTTCGGGGAGGAAAGGGTGCTGCAGGTCTCCCTCTTGCACCGCTGCCCGCCTTTTTTCCCTACAGCGCGGTCTGACTCTTGAGAGTGATAGTGACTTTGCAGGGCCAAGTTCGACATCAATTAGATCGCGAGCTAACGAACCAAAAAGGCCTTTTAACCTACATGCATTCAATTTTATTCTCACTTACCCCGCATGTATATTTTACGAAAAATTTATTTTTATTTTAAAACTAAAATTTTTCTCATTTTAATAGTTAGCAAAAACTATCTTTTTATTAATTTTGAGGTTATGTAACATTTTTTTCCGGCTAATAAATAATAAAATGACAATAAATAATGGGTAATAATATATAATAACAATTTGAATGATTATTATATTATTAATATTAATAATTATTATTTTTCTCTTTAAACTTTAAAGTTCCATAATTATATAGTAAACATTATCAACCGTTTTTCAATGTTTTACCTTTCTCGTCTACTAGCTTTAATGCGCCTATGTATAATATCACAGAGACTATTAACTTCTTTTATAGAAATTCCTTTGTTGATATAGATATTCTTACATCTACGATTTCAGTAATTGTCAATCAACTAATACGTTTATATTCAGGCGCATCAAAATATTACTAACGTATTTTGAATACTTCTTTTCTTTGTTTCAAGTCATGTTTATATTGTATAATTGTTACAGTCTATTTTCTTTATTGTCTTGCCCGTCTTACCCATTAATTATCCATGTGATTGAGAACTGAAGTTTAAATAAATGAACAAAACAGCACATAACAATTAATAAAATAATAAATCAAAATCGTGAAAATAATATTTAACTTAAAATCTTTACTGAAAAAGACCATAAAAATTGGAAAAAAACAAACCTCTATACGATAAATCCATAAACTTTATCGCATAGTTTTATTAATACTCCACTTAATGACAAATTTGTTTTACGATGAACGACAGAGGAGTTTTTTTGCCTCTTTTTTTATTATCCATTTGATACTTGAAAAACATTTTCCCGGAAAATAGTAGTGAAATAAGAGAAAAAAATGACATTTGCGTCATCTCTCTAGAAAGCGTGAAATACTTGTGAACAGTCAGGGCTGCGTTGGTAACACTTTCAGAAAGTTCAAATTCTCTACTACCTAACCCTGCTCGAAAGATATTGCAGGGATCGGAAAATATTAACAGATCCATCTGTCGGCAAGTTTTTTCACTCAACTCGTCAACAATAAATTTTCACCGGAGATGACAAATTTTCTCTCAAAATTTCCAAGAAATTTAGAAAAATTTAATTTCGCCAAATTTAAAATATTATTCATATTTGAGAAATATTTGAATTTTTAAAAAATAGATATTCCTAGAGAATAAAAATCGAATTATATGTGAAGGGGATTTTACTGATAATTTTCTATTTTTTTTCTAAGATAAATAATATCAAGTGCGTGAAATATAAATATCTTATCGAAAATATATCTTGACATTTTTTTTATTATATATCTTGCGATAAATATCTTCGATTACTTCATTTTTAGGTCACGTTTAACCGGTTGTTGTCTCGCATACCTGTGAGTAATTTCACACATATGTATAGTTATATACATACATATTTAGAATTAAATAAATCAACATTTTGTCAATTTCTTTTCTCGAAAAAATCCTATAAGATTTAGCAAAAAAGGAATGAAATGAAATGTTTAAAAAAATTGAAATTCGATTCAGACGTCAGAAAAGAAACTATAATATGTAAAATGTGTGATATTTTAAGCGTGTGTGTGCGTTGATTGGATACGCATGAGAAGCACAGGTGCAAAAGTTTCAATCAGTATTTAGAGGTTACGAATTTGGAGCAATAATATGTTGTATGTCTGTGTGTGTGGGCACAGATGAAACCGGAAGTTCTACGTACCAGTGGAGCAGGGAAGCGTCTCGCAGTTCCGATTCAATAATCCAAGCGCCGACGGTTGGTCTTTATCTGCTTCCAATGATTCTTCACTTGACAACACATTTGACACAATATCTGTTTCCTCAGCCATTTTTAAATTAACTTGTAGTATAACACTCGTTTGCACCTACTCGCGCCGATATCACAAGTCGCACACACCACATATTTTATTTTAAAAAATTTTTCAAAAACGGGAGCCACGCGTAGTCGGTTGAGACTCTTTTTTCAGAAGGTTGAAGAAAGTGTGCACAGGTGGCGCCACTCGGTTTGTGCTGACGCTGTTACCTACTGGCGCTGCTCATAAACTTTAATTTTTCTCTTTCTTTACTTTATCGCGTTCAATCGCGTTTTTTGACAAATGCGACAAATGTTAATTGTTTTTTTTAACTTTTATGGCACGGTCACACCTCAGCTGCCTGCCTGCCTGCGCAGGCAGCCGCCACGGGAGTAGGAGAGAGGAGACGAATAATTTAAATTGTCTGACCCTCTTACTCTTATGTATTGCCATGACTACCTGCAGGCAGGCAGGCAGGCAGCCGAGGTGTGACCGTGCCATAACACTTTTACGTTACTAATTCTATTTCTTGGATGCTTTAAGTCCGTTCATTTACCAAACCCTGCTCATTGTTCAAGAAATATTTTATAAAGCCGTTTTCACAATAATTTTTTTGTCGACAAAGAATAAAATGCAAAAAAATCATTGCATTTCATAAAAAAAATGTATAAGAAGGTGGGAGTAACAACTGAAATATTTCATAGTTTTTCTTTTCAAACAGTTAAGATAATAAATTTTCAAAGTAAAAAATAAATTTTACTGATTGTGATAAAAAATTTATTTTTGGAAGCATTTTTCTGCAAATAAATTTAAAAATAAAAAATATTTTTTAAGACTTTTTGAAAATTGTGCACAACTTGATAATAATCGAGAATAGAATATATAATATAGATAAGAAAACTTAAGAATTTAACGTCATATAAGGTATTTCAATATTGAAAAGATTTTTTTCTCACTTTTACATATATTATTTTATTGAGATTTGAGAGGAACTTGTAGAATTTTTTATAATTTACAATGTTGATTGTTATATACTATTTTTCTCTTTTCTTGTAATTCTTCATTTTTTAGAGAATTTTATTATAAAAAGACACAATGTAGATAGAGCAAGCACAACTCCAGCAATCATTGGCATTGGAAAAGAAACTGGTTGTGGATCTTCAATTTTCACAGTCTGATATTTCTTTATAAGGTCTGCTTGAAGATTTTTCTGTAATGTTTAATATAAATTATACATTAGTCTTGACGAATTTGCCGATATCTGCCTACAACAATGGTCGTTAGGAAGGTAATTTCAAGTTTTAGAAAAGTTTCGATTCTCTTCGGTCAGAGTCAGAATTTTTTCATTATTTTTTGCGGATGGAAGGGATCTTGTAAAATAATTTTATACCATTTTTCTTACCAAATCGGCTTTATATTTATTCATGTCATTTTCAAATTCAGTATTATCCGATTCTCCTGCAACTCCTAAATCTGAACGTAGCTGTTTAAGAAAACCCAAACTTGATTTTAAATTATCAATGTTTGTGGCAATACTGTTACTACTAATGTTAGTGAGAATATACATCTCTCTAATTTTTTTAACACTGTCATCGTAGAATTGTTTCGAAGTCTTAGCGTATGGTAAATAACCGATAAAAATGGCTACAAGATTTTCTTCAAGAAGATATAAATATTGCAGTAAGGTTTGATAAAAGAAGTCATTAAACTCTGACGGCTTCATATTCTGTAATTTTAATATTGTAATTTGAAATTAACTGAGAAAATTTTTAAAAATTCTCCCTGTGGCCCTCTAAATCAATTATTGAAACAGTGCAACAGCATTTCTCGAACAATTCTATGATTATGCAAATAATAAAAAAAATGAACTTCTGTTGCACCGTGTAATAATTATTTAAAATTTATGTATTACTTGAATGCAGGTCTATTTTTTAATTCTTGAGAGCGACAGAGGCTATTATATGATATTGTTTTGTTACACTTACAGGAACGTGTTTTGCGCAGTTCATTTCCTCCTTGAATGTTAAGACAATAATAAAAACGGTTGTCATAATATTAAGATTAAAATTCAACTTGAAATAGTTGGAAGAAAATATTAAAAACAATTTTTCAATATTATTAAAAAAAGATAAAGCTTTGACTAATATAAGATATGAGCAGAATACTTGGACCAAAAAAAAAAGGATCGCATGCACCCTAAATGTCAAATAAAACAGCAAAAAATAAGTCAAAAAAATTGTTTTTAATATTTTTAAATTATTCTCTTCAAGTGCAATTTTTACATTATTTCTATATAAACTAACCAAAATATGTGATTCAGTCAGAGTAATGTGTTTAATTGTTTGCGCACATTCGGCATTTTGTGATTCAGCTATAAATTTCGTTAACTCCGTCAATAATTTTGTAGCATCTTCCTTTGTTTTTATTTTCTGTTTTGCATCGTCAAAGTATTGAATGTTCAGTTCCTTAGTTTCACAATTTTTAATCAGAAAAATGTTTCGATAAAAAGTAGACTCAAACTCATCGCGAGTATTTTCTAGCTCAGACTTTGCCTGCTAAAGAGTATATTTAATATGTATAATTATAATGAAAGAATTTAATTTAAATCTCGTACTATAATACGTTAATAAATCATTATAAAAATTAATTATTTAAACAAATTAAAACAATAAAAAATCTATATTCGTTCTTAAATAATAATAATAATAATTTATCGAAAAATGAAACTTGACGACCATAAAAACTCGTATTAGTCGATTCACAAAAATCGCAATAAAATTTGATTATTCTGTATTTCCCTGCGACATTTTCCTCATATGCATAAAAAATTTATCTTTTTTTCTTATCCTGGCAAGAAGTTTAGTTTTAAAAAATATTTTAAAATATCTAATTTTCCAAACTTTCAGTTAGAATTCTTCGGAAAATTAGATATTTTAAAATATTTTTTAAAACTAAACAAATTAATTTTTTTTAAAACAAAATTTACTTCTAAGTTTGATAAAATTTCCAATTAATTGAAAATTTAAATAAATATTTTTCATTTTTACAAGAATTTAACTATTACATTATTCACTTTTAATATTCAATTATAATCTCAAATTTTTTATGAAATTCATTTTTAAATCAATTATTTTTGGAAAATTTTACAAGAAATCAATTATTTAAATAGAAAAATAAATAATTGATTGAATAATTAATAATTTCTTAATATTGAATACTTTTAAAGAATTTTATACCTAATAATTTTGGAATTGATTTTTACGAAGAATTTTAATAAAACTTTTGAATATAATTATAAACATTATTCGAGAAATTCGTTCAAAATTTTGTTACAAATAATTGAATTAATGTGAAAAATAAGAGTTTTATTATTTTTTTTTAATAATCTGATTTTAAAGTAAATTACCTTCTTTTTAGCCTGATCGGAAACTTGCACAAGAATACAAGTAACGATAAAAATAAGAATGCACCGAGAAGTTTTCATCTTTATTTTTCAATTAAAAGCAAGTTTCAACTCTTTTTACTTTATAATGATGAAAATTGAAAATTATTTTCTATATACACCTGTTTATCGTTTCTTTTCTTATTGTAGAAAAAAATATTTATTGCTTCCGCCAGTCGTGTTTGTTGATAAATTATATTTATTGTACAAAAATTTATATGTATTTTATTTTTTTTTAGATAAGAAAATTTCGCTTTGTCCCGTTTTCTTCTAATTTGGAAAATATATTTACAAAATTAAAAAATTAAAAAATTCTTTTATCGTACGCCAAATTCATTAGATATTAAAGAAAAAAATTAATTTCCATATCGGAAGCACGTTCTACTAATAAGTTCCCTTTCCTTCTTGTCCAGTGCGTATGAGAAAGAAAAAAATACTATCGCCAAGTGAAAGAATCCTCTTGCACTTTATTAGTAATAGAATAACAATAGATACATTAATATAATTATAATAATAATAATAATAATAATAATAATAATAATAATAATATAGTAGCACGATGTACGTATTAAACTTTGTTTAAATAATTAGCATTTGAAAAGGCTCTCTACGTTTCTCGTTGGACAATAATATTAATGATGATAAAAATAATATTAATTTTAATTATTCCTAATTAATATTAATAATTATAGTAATAATAATTAATTCATTTTGACGACACAAGGTAACAAAAAAGAGGAATTGAAAAATGGATGCCGTGTTTCATATTATTTTGTCCTGATTTTCTTTTCTGCTGGATAATACGTATAAAAATGAAGAGAAAAAAAATTATAAGAAAAATATATATACACGTCAACTTGATTTTATCTCACTCTCTCCGTTTTTCTTCTTTTTTTTTATTAATTATATATTATTTAAAAAAACGTGAACAGCGCGCAAATTTCTTGAGGATAGCGATCCTGAGCGACGCAGCATTCGACACTAGTTAATTTTTACTGCTACTCCGTGGACTTGCGGGTTGACTATTTGCTTGCTGGGCACGTTGAATGTAAATAGTCAACAGTTTTAATTTGCTCCCGTAAAGTGAGCTCAAATGTGGTTTCAACTTATCCTCGCCGACGGCCTCGTGTATTGCCACCATGCAGAACACGGCGCTCTTTCGCACTTTGCTCTCTCGATGGTCGTAAGCCTGCCAAGCAAAGTGCAAAAGTAAAAAAAAAAGAAAAAGAAACAACAGTCCAAGAAACAAATGCGAAAATTATTATAGAAAATACCTGAATTAGACTGGGCATGACTTGATCCAGAAAAGGCTCTATCACTTGTCGTCCATGATGTTCGACAACCTTTTGAAGCATCTTAATCGCTCCCATATTTCGCGGATATTCCTCGGTGGTTATAATTGACGACGTTAAATTAATTATCCTGTCGGCTGGCAAGATTGTCGCTATCGTTGCCGCACATTTTTCCGCTATTCGAAGAATCTACAAGACGAAGAGAAGCAAACATTTTCATTAAAATCTCAAACCAATAGTCGAAAATTAAAAAAAAAATACAAACAAACGAACTTTTCTACAAAATGTACAATTATTTACAATTATTTACAATTATTTACAATTTACAAATTTCAATTTATCTTTTAAATTAAGCTAAGTAAAGTCTCCTATCAATCTATAATTATTCCATTTATTAATTTTTATTTTACAGTTCACCAATTTGTATCTAAATACAAATAAAATGGATTGAAATTATCTTTCTTTCTCAACTACAAAATAAAATTTCACTAATGCACTAAACAAAAAAGTAAGGTGCAAATCCGTGCAAAGTGTTGAGAGAAAACAAAATTTTGTTAAAATTTTGAAAAAGATGACTGGAAAACGAGAGATGCAGTAATTACAAAGAAAACAGATCATGCGAAAAAGAATTCGTAATTATTTAATTATTCTTTGCAATAGTCTTAATATACTCTAATATTAAGTATATTACTGCTGTAATAGTTAATTAATTACTTAAAAAATAAAGAATAATAAAAGAAACAGAAGAAAGAGCCCAGGGAAAAATTTACAAATTTTCCGTCGATCGCTTTCTTTCTTTCTTTCTTTTCCTTGGAGCCTTGGTCAACAAAACCATGCAAAAAACCAAATACCTCTATTCTATTTACTGTCAATTTATAAGCCTCCTCATTTGGCTCGTCGAATTTGTGGGCATTTATCACTTTCAGTACAAGGAGATCCGCGTAGCTCGTGAAAATCTCGACGAGTTCCATGCACTTGACCATTTCCGTCAGGGTCTTTAATATTTCCAGTACGAATTTCACCTGCTCACTGTTTAAATTCTCCAGAAGGCATTTTAATAATTTTCTGCAACACGCGAGAAATATTACATTTTTATTTTCAATTCTCAATTAATAGTTTTTCAAAATGACAAGAAATTCAGAAAATAAAGGCAGAGAAACTAACTTGAAGTTTTGCTTAACGTAGGAAATGTCACCGTCGTGAAGATAGAGTTGAAATTCCTGGAGAGTTGTTACTTTTTCCTGTTCCTCAGTGTCCTGTGACTGCAATGACTTTATGACATTGTCGACAACATCGGGACCACGTAACGAATCTGGCGATGAACCTACACGCAAAATAATTTCGTTCATTTTTACCAACACTTAATTTACGACCAATGTAAATTGTGTTCTTTAATGTGTGCCTTCTTTACCGTGCGTTTTAAAGCCATTGTTCTCCTGGGGAATCAAAACATCCGCCTCTGATCCGTCGTTCGTTCCATTGACATTGGAATTTGTCACGGCTTTACCTCTCTGAGTTGGCGAAGAAACGGACGACGATCGGCCCTTGAAAAATGGGTTTCAACAGTTGTAAAAATAGCAAACTCGCAATATTAAAAATTAAAAGCAGAAAACATGTTTTACAAAACAAATCTCACTTAATTATTTAAAAGTTGACACAATTAAATAAAAAAGTGAAATCAATTACCGAATTCGTCAAGGTGAGCGACTCGATCCTTTCCTCCACATCCGCCATGTTGCTGATACCGCTGTCTTTACTCGTAGTCGCTCTTTCCAATCTTTCGAAACCATAATTCTGAATTTCCGCCGTTGTCCTCCTTAAAGATCTGAAACAAGAATTTATTTATTAAAATTTTTATAAATAGAATTTTTTTAATTATACTGTGAAATTTAAATTTAATAAAATTTTAATTGTTTCTATGAAGCAGAAAAGTTCGAAACTTGCAATTAATCAATTTCAAACATTTAGTGTTAATTTTCTCAAGAACTATAGAGAGGAAGAAAAACGTACTTGTAAACTTCTTCTGGATTCAAGTGATCGTCGCCTGAGTCGACCTCGCTTTTCACGTCTGCTTTCAATCTTCTCGCGGGCGAATGAGGAACGCGAGGTGGAGGAGTGCTCGGCGATGACGGATTACTCGCTCCCGTAGATCTTCTCAAGTGGTTTTGAACCAGTGGCAACGCAGCTTCCTAAAAGGAAGAAACAATTCATTACTAATTTATTCATCAATGGAATTATTATGAATTATTCGTTAGAATAGTGACGAGAAAGGGAAACGCACCTGGTAGTATTTTGGTAATTCCGAGAGGATCAGGGTAACTTGTGCGGGATTCAAATTGTACAAGGCAATCACAGTGCACTGAGCGTGCCTCCTCACGTCCTGACTCTTGCTGTCGTTCGTCCAGTCGATGAGACGCGCCAGAGCCGAACCCGCCGTACTCGTCAGCGCCGACGGCACCGACGTCTCCGTGATCTGCGTGAGGAACGTCAACGTCGCCACTTTAACTCGTGAATTCGGCGTCTGCGTCGGGTCCGTTATGAAGCGCATCACAGCCGGCAACAGTTGCTCCCCAGTGAACGACTCCCTGCAAGCAGGAATTCACCAAAAACAATTCACACTTGTCGAAAATTGACAAGATAAAAATTGTTAAACAGATGAATACGTACCGAACGATATCGAGAGTCTTGTGAATTTTGGCGTGCACCGAGCCGAGCAGGTCGGTGCCCAATTTGTTGAGGAGACGAGCGCAGAGGACGTAGAGCCAGTCGCCCAAGTCCTCTTTATGCGTGACAATTAGTTCATTGAGTGTATCCAAAAATAGGCTAAATACTTTTGTGTGCGAGTCCATGAACATTTTTGAAAAAATATCAGTTATTTTTCTCAATTCCGAGCCCGACAATGTTTGGCCATTGGAGAGAAAATGCTGAAGACCAACGAGACCCTCCTTCCTGTCGCTCCAGTGCTTTCGGCTGCAGTTCTCTATTATTTCTTTAATATCCTGTAGAGTTTCCCATAAAAAAACAAACAAACAAACAAAATTTCATTAACAATTACAATTATTTTACCAATAAAATTTCTCAAAGCAAAAAGTATCTAATATTAATAAATAAAAATTTATTTCCAAGAAAATCTTTATCTACTCTAATTTCTAAAATTATTTCCAGCATTTTACTTTTTAACCATATCAATAGTAATTGCAACTATTTTTCAAATAAAATATTCAAGACCAAAACTGCAGTTTTGTATAAGAAGCAAGGAATAGAAAAAGAAATTGTAAAAACCAAAGAGGAAAATAAAAGAGATTCAAAAGATTAAAAAGAACGTAAAAATTACAGAAACAGAAAAAATTGAAAAAAAATATACGAAAAGTTAAAGAAAACGTAAAAGGATTAGAAAAAAATACAACAAAGTAAACAAACAATTTTAAGAAATGAAACAGATGACAAGAAAATATTGTAAAGAATTCAAAATATTGAAATAGGACAAAAAATACGTGATTCAGACAAAATTTATTACTTCATATGAAAACTAAATGAGAAAAAAACAAATGAAAAAGACTGGAAAAATTTGTAAGACAATCAAGTGAGAGATAAAAAGCAGAAGGGAAAAAGTAGGAAAGTTTGCAAGGTAATAAATTGAAATCGCAAAATAAATTCGAGAGTAAAAAAGAGAAAAAAATGAAACTAGGGAAATTTGCCCCTGACAGTGATAGCGAAAGAAAATGCATTTAGAAAAAGCAAGTCAAAAATTGAATTTGACCAACCTTCGGGACTGATTGATCCCATAAATCTCGATAGAGTCTCTGTTGCGAGCCGCTCCACGAGAAAGACTAACGGGTGGCCAAGATCACAACACATGGATCATCCAAGAAAATAATTCAGAAAAAATAAATAAAAAAATCAAAATTTTAATCATGCATCAGTGACAATTTTTTCTCTGCTTTTTAATTTACGATTATGAATGATATTATAATGTAATAAAAAGTAAAAATAATTAAATTACTACACAAGTGTAAATTATTAATTTGATTTAGAATTGAATTAATTAAACACAATGGAAATAGAACCAAAACAAACGAAAAAAAGACGACAAAAAAAACCACAACATACAGTACACGAACTAAAAAAACTGCATTTCAAAAAAAGGAAACTTTCTAAAAATGTTATTTTTAGAAAAAAATTAAGGTACTTTTGTCTCTTTAAAAAAGCATTCTGAAGGAAATTAACTTTTAAAACTGTTTGGCAAATACAGAGCTCGAACCAGTGAAGGTATTAAAAAATACGGACTCTACGGACCAAAAATTAAAAATTATGGACAACTTACAAACCAAATATTAACATTACGAAATTATCGAACATTTCGAGCCCTGCAAATGTCTAAATCAATTTCTAGTAATAATTATTTAATTTAATAAGAACCGGGAATAAAAATAGAAAAATAACAACTCACGTCACTAGGTCGTCGTGAACTGTCCAGACTGTACTCCGAGCAAATACTGCTTGTCTCGCTGTCGTCGCTGTGATCTCCTTTTCCTTTTGGTGTTCTATTGTAATTGTCTATACTATTAAATGTTAGAGCGTCGGCCAACGCTGATTCGGCTTCTCTCGACTGTTGCAGCATTTTTTGCGCCATAACTGGCCTCGAGGGTGGCCTGTCCGTCGGCGACGTGTGTAAATTTCTCCCTCTTCAGAACGAAAACAAATCCTCTTATTATTTCAATTTTCGGATTAAATTTTGTTAAGAAGCAAAAAAAAAAAAAAAAAAAGAAAAAACAGTAGAGCGAATTAAAAATATTAACGCATGAAAAATGCATTTGAATTGCAATTTTGATTTAGATAAATATACCTTAGTTTCGAGCCGAAATTCCTCTCAATTCCAAAACGCTGTGGACTAGGTTCGCGACTATTCCCCGTACTTCCAACGCCCTGACTCGACAACTTCCTAGGACGTGGAACGAGAGATTCACCTTCACGATTGTACGTCGCGTAACTGAGTCTCGACGAAGGCGAACCCGATCTGCTGCTCGCTGCAAAGTAAATAAAGTAATAAAGTAAATTATTAGAATTTAAAAACAATAATTAAAAAAAGAAACAAGAAAGAATTGTCTCTCACGTTGTGACTGCGAGACGCCAGCAACTCTTGTCCTCGTTCTCGCCACTCTCTCCGGACTCGCGACAACTCCATAATCAGGTGATTTACTCTGTCGCGCTAAATAAGAAAACCAAATTTTTTTCACCAATTACAAAAACTGTGACGAAAAAAAATGAAAAAATTTAACAAACCTCTCTGTATTCCAGGATCATTATGATCTGAGAGCCGCAAGAAAAAAAATCTATCATAGTTTCTCATCTATGTTCCGTCGATAAAGTAAGATTAAAATTTTGAAAAAAAATTGTCAAAAAAAAAGCTTTGGTATTTGTTTAAGTAAACGAAAAACTTGAAAATAAAAATAGAAATAGAGAAAAGTAGAGGTAGGAATATAAAAAGAAATAAAATTTGTTCACTTACGTAATGTGGCTTTTTGTCGATTAATGCTCGCATAGAGCATTCTGGCTTTTGCCCTCTGAGCAGCTTGATGATCAATAGCACTCGTTGATCGTCCTACTGGTGTAATTCGGCCTTTGTGAAAATAAAAGACAATTCTTTATTAGAAACTTTAATCAGAAAGAGAAGAGAAAAATGTGCGATAGAAAAAAAGTGCTGGTATTACAATATATTAATATTTTTCGATAATTAATTCCCTTTATTCTTTAGTGTCTCGCAGGCAAACCGAAACTACAAAGGACTGGAGAGATTAAACAATGTTGTCGTTACAATTGTGCGTTTTTATTTTTTGCTCATTAATTAACTGTTGTGCTTCTCTCAAATATTTACAGAAATAAAAAAAATTTGTGTACAAACTTATTCTACTTATTTGTTGATTTTAAAGATTACGAATAAAAAATACATTTACTTTCAAACTTGAAAAGTATTTAATATTAAACATGTTTGGAAAACTATTTAGTAAAATAAAAGTAACAAATGGAAAAAACAGTGTAAATCGGAAAACATTTCAAAATATAAAACATTTATTTTGGAAACATTTATAATTGTTTGTGTGATAAAATAAAAAAAATTGAATTAGTAGAAATTATGAAAGCTTCCGGAATTTTAATTAGTATTAACGAATTAGCTCAGTTAATAATCCCTCATTAATAAAACAAATTTACTAAAATAATTTTGTAACTTTTTCTATCACCACCAAATCGTAAAACAACAGTTATCCACTACTATTAACAAAACGATTACGTAAAAAGTAACAATTGTTAAATTTAATTTTGTATCTTTCATTAATTAATTAGTAAATCATTAATCAATAATAAATGAGAAATTAATTTCCACCAATTTATTACTAGGGAAGAAATCTAGATTTTTTAATTAGAAAAATTCCCCGCCGTTTGTAAATTAAAAATATATTTTAGTTTTTGGTTGAAATTAAAAAAACGTTTAGTTTGAGAGATGCCTAAAAGGTAATATGTAAGAAAACAAGCGAGGTAAACTTGAAATAGAGAAAATTACAGTAATTGTCAGTGGGTCTTTGCAGAATCGGAATCCCAGATTGACGATATGAACGTGGTAAGGACGGAGTTCGTCTCAGTGGGCCATGAGGTTGGCCCTGAGCATGATGCAAGTTCTCAGTGCTACCTTCGCACGTGAAATGCAAGGTAGAATCGCAAAGCAGCATGTAAGAAAAAAAAATTCCCAAAAAAAACAAAAAAAAAATAGGACAGACCAAAAAAGTAGCCAAAATTAGTTATTTATTTCATCCTAAATTTTTAACGCAAGAAACAATTTTTTTAATGAAAATTACTTTTTTTAAATTTTAATGCAAAGAAAAAAAATATTTAAAAAACATGGTAAAAAAATTTTTTCACTTTTCCTTCATTTTATTATAAAAAAGTAATAGAGAAAAACAAAAAAGGAATATGAAATCAAGAAGAAAAAATAAGAAGCAAAGGTGCAAAAAAGAGAAAGAAGGACAGAATAAAAGTTTTCTAATTAAGAAAAAAATGAAATTTTTATCTTTTTTTCTTCTGTAAAAAAAGGGGGAGAATACAATTTGAAATATTGAAAAAAATTTAAAGACATAAAAATAAACTTATTTAAACAGTCGTTTTTGAAGTTATGGGAATATTTAATTATTTGCATTTTATTATTTTTTTGCAAATTAGTAAAATTAATTTATTAATTCATAATCATCGAAATTATTATTATTTTTACTAATTTTATTATAAATCAGGGTTGCCACAGAAATTTAATTTTGTTTTTCCCCGATTTTTTCCTAAATTCCAGAAAAAATTTGCCCTTTTTCCCTGACTGTGACGAATATTCCATTTCACTCAAAAAATTACCAAATAACTAAAAAAAAATAACTATAAATTCAAATTTTCAATAACTTTTAATTTAAACCCTTTTCAGAATTGAATTTTTAAGAAAGATTTTTGAAAATAGTTCAATTCTTTCGGCGATATGAAAAAAATTTAAGAATACATACAATTTTCTATCATTTCATTTTAAATTGTATAAAAAGTAATTAAAATTCTGCGACAAGTCTTGATATTAATAAAAACAATTGGATAAAAAAGTAAATTGTAAAAATTGTTTTCCAGTTCTTTTTATAAAAACCTCTCACTTTTCTCTGGCTAATTCTAATTCTCCTGAATTTCCTGATGTTTGGCAACCCTGTTAATTAATTTAATTAATAAAATGTAGTTCCACGATACCTATTGATATGAAAATTATTTAATTTAAAAATGTAATTTTCAGAAAATGCATAGTTAATATTTAAAATCGCACCAATTTTTCGGTCATGGCGATTTTCTATGAACATGCGCAAAAGCGAAGATATTTTTTTGAATGAAATATGAATCTTGCGCAATAGTAAAGAGATGATAAGTGAGAAGAAAAATTAATGAATAGTAAAAAAATCGACTACAACTATAAAGTAGAACTAATTGTTAAATTCTAATAACTTCGAAAATGACTATTTTTGTGTGCATGTTTGATAAATTTGAATGATTTTGATTTAGAATTAAAGAAATGAGGGGAACAAACCTGCGGCGCTCAAAGCGGGCCTCGAGGCCCGTGGACTGACGCTCGTCGTCCTCGCCACTGCGTTCAGACTGTTTATACTGCCACTGTTGCTCAACGACATCAACGACCTTTTGTACGTGGCATCCAAGCTGTTTAACAAAACCTCCGCCTGCTCGGGAAATTGATCCTTGAACGCCCAGTAGGAACTGTGGAGAAACGAGAGGAGATGAATAAAGTTCGATTAATATTCCATTTAATCAGAAAACATACCTTCGAGCGAAAGATCGAGCTTCCGGGTCTGAATCGGCAATTCCTTTCTTGATCGAGTCCTGAAGAATGTTCACGTGCCTCATCAACAGTTGCTGGGGCCATGATTTCAGTATTAGATTCAAATATTCGCACGACGCGCGACGAATCTCTTTGCTCTTGTGATTCATGCACGACGTGATAATTGGAATTAATCGGTTGCCGTGTGTGTGCTGGAGAATGAATCGTACCGCGACTGCTCCCGCCGATGCTACGACCTGCAAAATTGGTTCTCAATATTACTGAATCACAACAAACTATTGCTTATTCTGTATGATTTCAAATTGAACAAGTAATTACTTTGGCACTGTTTTGAATGAGATTCATAAGTGTGAGCAGAACGGCTTCAGCGAATGAGGCGAATTTGTTTTTCAACTGTTGACTTAAAAAGGCCATTGTAATTGCCGCCTCGCGCACAACTTGCGACCTCAAATCCATGCAGGCAGTGTCGAATGCGCGTTGCATATTTTTCAAGCACTCGGCGAAATTCTCATAATTCGGTCCGCCGGCAATTATAATTCCTCGCAATTTCTTCATCTATAGGCAAACGGAGAAAAACAATTGCAATTGAGGTTCAAATTTAAACTCAACTGAAGAAATTATTTTCAGAAATGAGAAAGAATTTTCCCAAACTTACAGTTTCAGTTCTAAGTTTCCAGTCTTTTTTCTCGTCCCCGACGATATCTTTAATGACTTTCATTTGTTCCTCGAGATTTTTAGCTGAAAATATTGTCACATCGGGAACATCGTCGAAGGCTTTTATAAATGTGTCCTCATCCACTGCTCCCGCTTGTCCTGTAAACAGTTGACCACTTTTAATATCATCATTTACAAAATAAATTATAGACGAAAAATAAGAGAAAGAAAACCGAATTCAAAAATTAAGGAAAGAAAAAATTATTCCATTAGAATTTTTTTTATTTTGTAATTTTGAAACACAAAATGCAAAGTATTGTTTAAGTAATTAAAGAAATTTAAAAAAAATTGATTCTTTAAAAGTAAATATAAATTAATTGGCAAAATAAAACTGATCCATTCAATGATAATGATGCATGTAATTAGTTGTATGAAAACTAACTAAAAATACAAGCAATTCTTTTTTTCGATAATATTTATAGCTCAAAATTAGAGGAAAATTGTTAGAAAGCAACTAAGTACGAAATTGAACATAAATAATAAATTGACAATAAAGATAATGCTAATAATAACTAAAATAAATACTTTCTCTTTATTGAAATAATTATGAGAAGAACCAAAAAATATTCAATTTTCCATTTAGAAAACAAATTTTGTTGACAAAAGTTTGCAAGAAAAGAGACAATAAAAAAAGAAGATAAATCAACACAATCATAAAATACTCGTACCTGAAGGTGGTTTTATTGACGGGATTCTTTTGACACCCGTCGGCTTCGAAATTGCATCGTGACTGTTCGTATCTGCCATGCAAAGCGAATAGTTAACGAAAAAAGCTCGCAATGAATTAAAACATATCCACAGAGAAAAGTAAAAATGAATAAAATTAAATTAATGAAAATTCAATTAAAAATAAAAATGTAATTTGAAATTGAAACATAATAAAAATCAATTAATTATAATAATCAGCATTGAGAATGATAGTAGCAGAAACAATCTTTAATTCAAATACTACTTTTTCTAATTATGGTTATCAGCTAATATTCAATAATAAATTAATAATAAATTAATAATGAATCAATGAATGAACAATGAATGCCCAAGTAATAAATTAATATAGTGAATTATACGGAAGTGAACTAAACATTTCCGTTAATAATTAAAAATTAATTAGTAAAATTAGACTTAATGAATGAATAATTAATGACGATAAATATTGTGCTCTCTTATAGTAAGCAAAAAGCGTGGACAACAATTTGTTTTCTACAATACTAAAAAATGATTGTCTAACATTATATAATGACGAATTTAATAATCAATACTTAGACAATGATAAAAACTTATTTTCTACCATTAAAAAGGAAAATTTCTTTTGGCTTTGTACCTGGCACTGAAAGCACTTGCTTCGCTGGTCCAAACTGACTTCTCTTTTGCAAAAGACTAGAAGTAACTTTCTTGACAGGCGCCGATCGTATCTGCAATGCAAAAAGTAACGTTCTTTACTATTCAATATTATTTTTCGCACTATTTCGAATATTTTTATTATTCCCTTATGCCAGCTGCAGACTTCGCGCTCGATAGTTGATTTTCAAAAAGTAGCATTCAAATTAAAAAAAAAAGAAAAAAAGTTATCAAAAAGTTAAACTTGACGAAAACTTCTATTCCACAATTTTTATTTTCCTGACTTGCTCCTAATTTTTGATAAAAAATGTTTACTTCTTCCTTATGCTACTGCTAATAAATTCAATTCCTGCTATCTTATTTTTTTTGTTTTGTCAAAGAATTTAAATATTTAGAAAAATAATTCAATTCTTGTCAAGTATTTTATTATTATTTTCAAATATTTTACTTCCTTCGACTAATTTTATACAAGTTCTAATTTCTAATTTTAGTAACTGAAATCTGAAAAAGTGGCCAAATAGTAACATATCGGAAAAAAGTAGTAAATAGTAGGTTTCAGTAGACGAGTGCAAAGTCTGCAGCTATCAGACATGATAATCTTACTCACCGCTCTGTCAGGCTCGTCCGACTCTTTACCCACTGTAAACAGAAAAGAGGAGAAAAATTATTGTATCTTCGCTCACATTGAGAGTAGTATTTTCATTTTTTGAATACATGGTCAGTGATAAACATTTTATCGAGCAATAACAGGTAATAGTTTCACAGAAATATTTCTACCGATTTGCAGTAAATAAAGTAACGTTTTTTTCGATTGAAATGCAAAATACCTAAATTTGGATACAACCAGGGAGGCTTGTGAACGTCGCAATGACAACCCCTCGCTCTCGCTCCGGGATGCTTCATAATATTGTCCCATTGTAGAATCCAACTGCTGCTTGCGTCCCAGAGTTTTTTATCGATGCTCGGATATTTCGCCAAACCACGATGTGGACATCGATGTCCGTTTGTCATTAAAATCTCAGAGTTATTCATTGCAATTTCTTTTTCTTTTTCTTTTTTCGACAAAGAAAAATTCCCACTTATTTTACTACATTATTTGTATTTAATACTTTTGTTTCAACTTTTTTCGGACCAGCCGATATTCAAAAAATACTGATATTTTCTTTAATTACTTCATTCTTTGTCCATTGAACCTTAAAAAGATTATAAATTTAACATAAATAATATAAAACGCTGTAATTAAAATATTGACTGATAAATATTAGTAATAAAAAAGAAATTTCTCAACGAAAGTAGAGCAAGAGGAAAATAATAAAAAATCCAGGAAGTCACTAATTTTGAAGAGAAATACAGGAATTTGTAAATTCATAGCTGACAGATATGCGTGGGGAAAGTGATATTCATTGTTTCTTCTTATTCATTCAATGATTAAATCTACAAAACTTGAAAAAAGATAAATCAGACACAATTCTAATTAAGGGGACTAAGTAATTACTTTGCGAAAAAAGCATTAAAGGAATTTTTTTTACTCATTTCCGTGTCAACTTGTTCAGAATGACAAAATCGGTAAAAATAACTAACAAAAAATTTACAATTTAAAACAATTTTTAAGTGAGGAAAAAACTAATAAAAAAAGTAAGAAAAATGAAATAAAAAAGAATAATAATGTATCGAAAAAAGGTTTAAAAGAAACGTCAAAACAAATGTTTCTTTTCTCATTGTTCGACAAAAGAATATTAAATCACTTGGGTGGTACATTACACACAAACACATACTGAGAGAGCAGTGATAAATTAAAGGAAAAGAAAACGTGTCATTAATGTCGAAAACGTCACGAGAAATATTATTATTATTATTATTGTCTGACTAGAGAATATTCAGCGTTAAGAACAACGTTCTTAGCCTTGCAAAAAGTATTCTTGAAAGGACGAGGAGAGATTATATTATTATAGAAAGGACGAATATTTGTTTCACGACTTTGCTTATTCTTCACCGAGTAATAGTCATGGCGAGAAATAAAATTCGAATAATTTATTGCCATTTATTATTTTATGAATTATATAAATTTAACTGACAAAATTACCCCAAAGACGATAATAATAATAATATTTAGAAAATATTTACAAATTTCACTATTGTCGGTAATGAATTTTCTCTGACTACAGTAATTTTTTTATTAATTTTTTTTATATTATAATTTATAAATAACAATTTAAACTGTAAATAATTAAATTTAAATGAATCTATAAACATAAATTCAAACGTGACAGAGACGAACTAAAGAAATAAATAAAGATATTTAAAAAAAAACAAGAAAATTACACAAAGGAAAAGTTTACTTGTCTTCGGTAAAAACAAAATTGCTTAAAACAAAAAAATGTCAAGTTAATATACATGACAAACTTGGAATTATTACAATTATATTCGTGACTTTAATACCTTGCTTGTATTTTTTCTTTTATTTCTCCTACAAACTCGTTTCTCTCCAAGATTTGTGAATCTATTGTTCTGGCAACATAACCTATAATATTATCGCCAGGCCGCTATTTTTTTTTCTTTCAAATTCTCTTTCTCAGAATATTCTCTACATATTAAAATGCACACGTGCACTTTTCTCTTTCACCTGCTCACAATGCTCGCAAAAATATTTCCAATAAAAACACTGTAGTCGCAAAATTTACAACATTTTTTCCGTCTTGTGAATAAATGAAACAAGAAAAAAAAATTTCTTTATGATAAAATAATCACGAAAATTTTCATTATTTTTCTTTCGCGATTTTTTTTAATTTATACACAAAATGTTACAAATCGTCAACAATATGACAATAAAAAAGTGAGGTTATGTCATTTTTCGATTTTTAGAAAAAAATGAACTATGCCGATTATCAGAAAAAAGAAAAAGTGATAATAATTAGAATCAAACGCACGAAAATATTTACAAAGAACAAACAACATTAACTATGTTTTTTTTATTTTATCACCTGTAGTAGATTTAATATTTACTTTTAAAAACGTTAAAATATTCTTCTCTTGTATTTTGCGAACTTTGTAAATTTTGGAAAATTACTGATAGTTGATTAATTTTCGCGATTTTCGCCGTTGGGGAAAGTCACGTGACAGACGCCGCTGCGGTCACGTGACTCAAAATTAATTCACTAGAGAAATTAGCGCAAAATTTAAAAATAAATTTTTTAAACATATTTTCTATATATTTATCAAATATAAAAATAGTGGAAATATATTTTAAAGCAAGAATATTTGCAATATTTTTCGATTTCAAAAAATATTTATAATCAGTTTTTTTGGTTAAAAATATTTTCATTAAAAAATATTTGTGGAAAATTTTTTTTTGAATTGAAAAATTGTTTTCGAAATAAAAAAAATAAAAAGTAATAACAGTAATATTGTAAATTAATTTTTTTACGTCATTGAGAATGAAGATACCTGATTACGTTGTGCACATATTAATTTCCTTGGATAATTAAATGTAACCGTGAGAGAGTGAGAGAGAGAGAGTTTCCTAGAGCGAGTGGAAAGGCCATTAAAGTTTTGCTTACGCGCGTCAATGGACTGGTATGCTACACGTAATACGTACTCACAAGCATCCCACACGTTCAGCAGGCTTGTATGTAGAGCAAAAGGAAGGGGGAAGTCCAGTCAATCAACCCGCAACTTAATTAAACATTCAATATTCCAAGTTATTTCTACTCTTTTGCAATATTATTACAGTTGTTGTTCATTCATTTTATTAAAAAAAAAAAATTAAAATCCTCTTGGGAGTATAAATCATTTATTATTCATTGCAACAGAAAATTGTTAACTTTTTTTTTAAGAATATTTTATTTTATTGATTTCTTATTTTACAAATAAACATTTTCTAATAGTGAGTGTTTTTCTTTTCTTTTGAAACATGAAACTATTTGAATTTGGTGCTTTTTTCAGGTGGCGCTTTCGTCAATTCTCAAAAAAAGTTTCAGAAAATGTCACTGCAATTTCTGATTCTGGGTTAGTGTATCGTCCAGAGTTGCGTGCACGTGTTGCTCTGCGAAGCGTGAAATCTCGCCGCGAGTTCTTATCAACGTGTGATTCCGCCCGCGAATGCATATAATGTCGTGAGAATGTAAAATGTGAAAGCGTTGATGCGATCTTTGAAACGGTGGGGTGGGAGAAGGAATTAGGGGGAGGGTGGGAGTGGATGAAGAGGAAAAATTCACACTCGATTCTCCCTTCGGGATCTGCATTATTTTCAGGCACACGAAAAAGAAACGACATCCGTAATCCCTCATCTGATTTCAAGATATCGTAATTACATCTCACGATAATGTCGCTCGAGTGCTACCAATGACAATCGGCGCTATTTTCCTTTTTCCCACTGACAAACGTTATGTCACAAAAAAAAGGAAAACATTGATAGGTGAAATTTAAATCCAATTTTTTTTAATAAAAATATTCCCCTCAATAACAACTCTATTCGCCACGCATAGTTAACTTGAAGCTTCAATTCTTTTTTCGTGTTCTTGCGCTTAATCAACACTATCATTAGCTGGACTTTTACGAGATTAAGTCAGCTGACTAGTAGATCCGGAAGATTTCACGGCTAATTATTATATGTGCGTGCGTGCAGAATCGACACAAACAAGAAGCAGGACTTTCAAAAGAAATGATTATATTCACGGATCCCTAGGCAACATAATGAAATCATTTTTTCTTTTCTTATTAGTTTCGCCAAGTTATAGAAAACGAAAAAATGAAAAATTCACCATTCCAGGGGCTGTCAAGTGGAATAAAAATTTTATTATTTCTTTCTATTAGATTAATAGGCTATTATTATTGTTAGATTCGGTGACTTTGATGATAAATATTATTTAATGAAGCGTGTGTTGTGTTATCGATAAAGTTAAAAGATCGCGACAAAAAGGAATAAAAGTTGTGTAATTTTATCTTCTACAACAAACAAAAGAATATTTGACTTTCGACATTCAAACAGATATCTATTATTTGCAAAAGTTCATTGAATCTACAGTGGGAGTAGATCCCACAAAATTGTTTCTTACTTTTTTTCACATAAACAATTTTGTATTTTTTAATAGATTTTAATTTTTTAATGTCAACAAACACTAAATAATTATTCTTCATTTAAATTTATGTCTAGAAGTAGTAAATTAATACACAATACAAATAAGTAAATAAATAATAATTATAAAAAATAAACAAAATTTTTTATACATTTATTTCTTAAATATACTAAAACTAAAAGACAGTATTTAGTAAATTCTTCGACAATTATTTAATAAATTAATTTTTCCGATTTTCGGATGAAAAAAAACACATTATTAAAAAAATAAGTAAATATTTCCTTTAATAATTCAAGATCAGAAATTATTAATTATTGAAAACAAACCATATTTGTACTATTTTTTTCCTTGTTGGCAACACTCGTGAAATTAAATTAATCCACTAAAGGTACAATTTTCTCCAATATTCGCACATAATTATTTTCACAATATATTTTTTTTCGAAAAAAAAAAACAATGTCACAATTACAATAATTGTGCAAAAAATAAAATAATGTCACTCTCGGTAGAAAAAAACACTTTTGCATTTTTCTAATGGCACTAGTGAATAAAAAAAAATTAATTTTCTTCTCAACGAAAGAAAAAAATTCACCTCCATTTCACTTGAATTATTCATAAAATAGTTACTTTCGATTTTAATTTAAAAAAGTTTCTTTTTTCAATCTTTTTTTTTTGCTTAAACTTCTTTTTTCGTTTAAATGCTTCATGAAAATTTTTGAATTAATTTCTTGTAATTGAAATTATTTGATAAATTTGATAATTTTGATTTTTTTAATTGCATATTTTTTGGGTATTTTTGTCTACTAGTTTGTTTCTTTAATTGTATGTTGTTTGTTTACTTTTTGCTAATTATTGTTATTTATGGTTCTTTGGGTAGAAATTGTTGTGAAGCAAATAAACAAATTTGTCCACTAAATGTGGAAAAAGTGGGTGGGAGGGTGTATCGAGAGAGGCGGGGGCAGAATGGAAATAATTGAGATAAAAAGAGGGAAAAAACAAACACACGTTTGATAGTTTCCCGGTGGAAGAACAACTACTGGTGGGTAACCGTTTGGCGAGCGTTCAAACCGGAACGCAAGCGGCAAACGTGAAGACTTGAATGCTATTCTGCTGGAAGGAAGGGGCCCACAAAAGGTGGGAGAATATTTCCCTTATAACAAGATAGCGTAAGGCGACTATTGGCGGCTGCAGTGCTTTGAGAGGAAGGGCAATAGGCCACGACTTGCCTTTGTACCTGGTCGAGTATCATAATCACGACTGTTCTCTGCTGTGCACACTTTTTCAAATGTCAACGAATCCAAATTCATTTTTCAATTCTCAAAAAAAAACTAGTTGGCAGAAAAGAAATCAAGCGAAAAGAGTGTCAAAAAACGATGCGACTTATCCTTTTTTTTTTTTTTTTTGAAAAAACAAAGTAATAAAATTACAAAATAGTCGACTCTTAAAGTGGATATTTAATTTCATAAAACTTATACAACTGAAATGAAAGGAAGAAAAATGTCATCGCTAATGGCAAAGTGTAAAAACGATGATGATTTAAGTCGACGACAATCTATTCATAAAGTTTATAATCTGGAAAAATTGTTCGTCGATTGCCGCGGTGTTAAGTTGCCGTTAAATATTATTGACAAAGATAAAAGCGCGCCCACTCGCTTTACGCGAAGATTACACACTCTCTCTGCAAAGCAGATGATACACCTCTTACATAACAGGCAATACTTTATTTTTCCTCCTTCTTTCAACTCACTCGCATCGTATAATGTAGAAGAAACAATTAACTTTTGCCGCCGGCAAAGTCATTAGAAAATATTATTCACCATTTTTTGTTCACTATAACCTAGAAACAATTATTTCTCGCACTAATGGCAGAGAACAATAAAAATAGAGAAACGTCAGTTTTAACTAGTTTGTAATTTGAAATTTTTTGAAATAAATTTTTATTTCCTATCTTTAGGAAATTTCTAATCTATAATAGACAGGGTTGTTAGAATTCTTCACAAAAATTCAATTATGTTTCAAAATTGTCAAAATTTAAATAATCTTTATAAATGTGTCACGCTCCGAAGAAAGGTAAGAAGCAAAAAATTTGAGGTTATGTTTTCAATTTTTTGAGCTAAAATAAAGAAAGAGAATCTATTATTAATTGAAAATTATTGATCTTGAAGTCTTTATTGTATCCAAAATATTCAATAAAAATTGATTTCAAATTCAAATAATTAAAAATAGACTTTCAATCAAGATAAATCTAACACGATCTTAACCTATAATTCGTGTGCTTCTTAGGTACCTTTCTTGGGAGCGCGTCACAAATAATAACATTTTTCTCCGACATTCAATTATTTTCAGAAAATTTTTAATAAAATTCTTATCAGAATTTCAATAGTTTTTAATATACGATAAATGAATTCTCGTAGAATTTTCAAATAAATAAATGTTTTTAATATGATATTCAATTACAATCGAAAATTTTTACTGAAATTTATTTTGAAATCAATATTTATTAGAAAATTCTACAAGCAATCAATTATTTAACTATAAAAATAAACAATTTATTGAATAATTGAATGTTTTTTAGCATTTAATTTTTATGACAGATTTTTTAAGAATGTAATTATTATTATTCATTTATTATTTATTATTATTATTATTTCATTTGATGAAAATACTGTGGATATTAAAAATAATTGAATTTCGAAGACTTTTTTGAAAATAGTTAAAGAAAATATTCGGCCAGGTTTTGAATAATTTATAATTTTGAAAACGTGTGGAAGAGGCTTAATAACTTTCTCGTGGGATAGGTCAGTACATAGATTTATTAAGGACGTTTCAAAAGTAAAACGAAGCGCCCTTCACTCATGAATTAAAATTGCCACCGCCACCTCCAAAGTACTAGTAATAATAATAATGTCCACGTGGTTTCGTGGAAGTCTCTCTATTATTTTCCCCGCAGTGGCGCGCACACGTGTGTGAAAAGTGAAAGGCACCCGCTGAAGAAACAAGTCTCTGCTGCATCTCTCTCTCTCAATAAACTCCGCATTAATGCAAAGTTTATTCTGCGCACTTGAAAGATATGTAATAAAACCGTTTCATATCCAAGCTCCACTACACCCGCGACTATTTCGACATTCGTCAATTCCAATTCAATTTTTTGCGAAAAATTTCAAAAAATTATTCTCTCAGTATTCCACTTGTTATTATTTACTATTATTTACTGTACGAACACTTGCAATTGCAATATTAATATTATTGTCAATAGTCTCTACAGCTATTGAGTTGAAAATTTATTTAAAGTTCATTTCTTAATTTGGAGTCTTTGGACATAACCTTCAAATTTTAGTGCAAATCGTTGTACAATATTTTTCCTAAATTTGGTCGAATTGACACGAAATCAAATACAGAAAGGGCTGGGAAGGTGATTTCATTTTTGAAATAATTAATAATTAAAAATAATTAATAATTATTAATTAATAATTTTTTACGATAAAGCTTAATTCACACCGTACAACATGTGTAATTAATTATCCTTCTCATTTTTTTAAAGATAAACATAAAAGAATTTTTTTATTGTACTCAATTTATAGTGCAACTTTTTTAAAAATGTTTTTCTAAATTGCATCACAAGAGAGAAGATATTTAAGATGTTTCAACCTTTACCCGTAAAACAAAAAAAAATTATATTTCGAATGAGGCTCTTCGTGACTTTTATATCTAATAGAAATGATTTTACATTCTAGAGGCTTAAAAAAAACATGAGCAGCAGTAATGTATTTTATAATCAGTTCAAGAACACGTCATGAAAATAAAAATAATTCGACCTTAAAATCAAGCTTTCAAATTGCCTTAATTTTATTTCACTGAAACAAATTAGGAAAATAAAGACTCCAAATATTTCGTTTTTTAATTTTTTTTAACAAAAAAAAAAAAAAACAAAGAAAAAACAAAGAAATTTTTTATAAGAAAATAATAATTATAAGAAGAAGAATAATAATATTAACAGACGAAGTAAAAACAATAGACTCGATTTAATTTTAAACAAATAAATTTTCATTAATAAAAATTAGAGCACAGTTAACAAGAAATCGCGGAGGACCTTTAATGGAATAATTAACTAAAACGAATAAAAAGTCTATTTTCAATTAAAATGATTAGCTCAATTAGGCAATTAGATCAGATCGATGGACGAGCCTAATTGAGCGTAATATTGACTATCCAATTTTTTATTTTTTACATTATATATTATTTTTTCATTTCATTATTTATATTAATTTCACGTATTTTTAATAAAGAATAATAATAAATTGTCGGCAAAAATTTTGCAACATTGAAAAATAAAAATTTACCACTTCAACATTATTACTATTTCTACAACGTTTGCCATTATTATTGGATAAAAACATTTTATTACAATTTCTATTTTTAAATTTTTTAGTAATTTTTATTGTAATATTCACAGTGCATTAAACGCAAAAAAGATTCGCACAGTTGACTTGATTAAAAAAAATGGTTCACTTTTTTATATTGTTCCAAACACACCCATTATAATCATCATTAGGTCATAATGAAGGCTTGGCCTAACATCACTTTAAGTACCTTCGACTTTATCTTAAATGCACTTAATAAAAATATTAAATTATTAGTGCGACAAAAAGTCTAGACAATAAGTGGATGGGGAAAATTCGCCAAAATTAACACACAACCCAAAAAATATTAATGGTACTATTATGTTTGAAAAGAAAGAAAAAGAAGCAGATACTGATTAATGGACCAACAGCACTTTCCCAATGAATCAGAAGAAACTTCTTTTTTATTTGAATAAATCAAGAAAAAAATAAAATTTTCGTTTTATATTGGAGATAATGTTGAAATATATGTGACGCGACACGAGAAAAGGGACCTATCGCCTCAAAAGAGAATTTTACAGGGGGGGCGTTTATAGTGACGCCATGAGCAGAAAACCCGTGTATTTACGCGGACACGTTCAACTTTCGGGCTTTATATTAATTAAACTATTTCAGATTTTTAATTTCTGATTTTTTTACGTGAAAGAGCGACTCAAAATCTATGGAATACGACTAGAAACTCAAAAATGATTTTTTTATCGATAGGTCCCTTTTCTCGAGTCGCGTCACATATAAATTATTATTATTTAATGTATTTTTAATATTTATGGATATTAAAAAATTGAAATTTTTTTTTTCAAAAAAGAAGCTAAATTATTTTTTCTTACGAAATTTTGCCTCAATTATCGTCTCGAAGGTGTTAACTTTGTTACGTATTCATTAGAGAGTCGTAAATTTCAACGGTTTTGATGACGACGCCGGTTTCGAGATTTTAAAATATTTTTTAGCACGAACTAGTAAATTAATCACGAAAAACTTCTCCGTTACAAGTGTGATTATTATGAAACTAAAAACACATTACATAAATAAATACCAATTCCATTATTTCAATAAATTATAAATAAAGAAAGTTAATATTCCCATTTTAACAATGAATAGCATCAATTAATTTAAACGTAGAATTAATAAGTAATTAAAACCCTTTGAAAATTTCTAATCAATTCACACTAGTGCTCACTACTGTACAAAACATATAAAAAATGCACAAGTGTTTCAACTCTATGCTCTGTGGGTAAAACAGTAAAATGCGTAAACAAAACTTGGGCGTCAAGTTTTGAAAAATCCAATTGAATAATAGTAAACAAAAATTGAAACAATTGATAAAGTTGATAAGTGAAGAATAAGTAGAATTGAAATTTTAAATTAAAATAATAAGAAATTGAAACTTTTGAAAGTAATAATAATCATAGAATAAAATGTACAGCACAAGACGATTGGAATCCAATAAATTTAAGGAATTAATGGAATGTAATACACGCTTGTCATGCAATATTGAAAAATATGTGAAAAACAAGGCCAAGTACTTGAAGCAAGACGACAATATTTCAGCTTCAATTACATATCTCGCATTTGTAACAGAATCTCACATTGAGATACGTATATCGGAACAAGTATTTTGTATCAAAAAATACGGATATAATATTACGCTCGACGTATTTTTTCTAAACCGAAGACTTTCGGCCAAAAATTTTGTCACGAGCGATGCTTTTTCTTCATTACTCAACAGTAGACGAACTCAATAGAATTCTTATAATAGTGGCAACCTGTTATTGCTCGAAAAATGGTATTGCTTTTTTAGTTATTTTCTTTAAAGAGAATTGACTCACCGTCTGCAGACAATGCCGAAGGCAACAGATCACCAGCGGCTTTCAGTTGATCGAATCTTTCTGCCAGTAGGGCCCATCTGAAAGTTGAAAAATTCTTAATATTGCGAAGCTCACTTCAATTAATTTCAATCAAGTTAGAAATTAAAAAAATAATAATTGCAATTATTTGTATGTTAAATATATTATTAATAAACATTTAACTTTCAAGTTTATTTCTTAACATTATTATTAAACATATTATTATAAAAATTATTCACGAAAAAGCCAACGTTTTCAAAATAAAATTCCTTTACTCATTTCCTTGTAAAATTCGTTTCTTTCATATCGCCCTTCAAACATTTCCTTTTCCTTGCAATTAATTCAATATTTAGTAATTTGTTCTCAGACTTTTGAAAATCATACAAAGAAAAAATAATTTTTTTTTAAAGAAAAAAAACAGAAAATCAAGAAGAAAACATTTTAATTTGTTTTTGTTGATTAATCTAGTGGACTTGATGGAAAATTAACGAAAAAATTATTTTTAAGAGAGGAACACTAATTCAAAATATGAAAAACAAGGCAAATGTTTCCAACAAAAGAAATGAAAAGAAAATAAGGAGAAAAAACACACTTTGATGGTGGTACGTTGTGTTTCCTTTGTAGATCAGCTCGTAAACGTTCGCCAACGTGTCGATAAAAATCTGTCAATGTATTTAATGCCGTTTCCCTCACTTTTTCCGTTGGATCTGATAACAATTTCACCATACTTGGTATCACTCCGGCCAGTGCCATTTCATCTGCACCATGTCTGTGAAGGAACAAAGTTTCAATTAGTCCGAGAAAAACAATTTCAAAACTAATACAGTAAACAAAATAGAAAAATTATACAATTTGCAGTTCAAAATTACTGAAATAATAATTTTATTTTTTTCAAATTATGTATTTTGCAGGCCTCGGATCGAAAAAGGCAATTCAGTGTTGTACAACAAATTTTATTTTTTATTTCACTGATTTACAAATTCAATTAATCAAAACTCGAATAATTTTATGCTAAACAAACATTTAAATTTAAGAAAATTATTCGAAAATTCGATTATTTATTTCACAATCAAAACCTTCCGTTTTCTTTTTAAAGATATTCAAGTAAAATATTTTTAAAAAATTTTAATACAAAATTTAACTATTTAAGGATATTTCTTAATAATTTAATTAGAAAATAATTTTACGTACACTATTAAAAATTATAGAAAAAATTGAAATTTGGTAAAATCTTTTAGAAAATAATAATTTAAATTTACTAAAATCCTTGAAAAATAATTTAAATTTGATCTAAATTTTGAATAGAAATCTTGATATAATTTTGACTTTTAAAAAAATATTTTAAAAATAATCAAATTTTGGAAGAATTTAATTAATCAGTAACAATTTTTCAAAAATTCTAAAATAGTACATTTTAATTTACTTTGTTCGAAGGTAATTGAATCTTAAAAAATTAAAACGAAATAATTCAGAGAATTACTTTTTTCAAAAGTATTTTACTATTATTTTTTAGAATCTAATTTTCATCAATTTTTATTTTTATTAAATTTACACTTGAAGATTATTTATTAAAATTTTGTAAAAATTATTTTTTTTAAATTGTAATAAAATACTTGAAAAATTGATTTATTTTCGGTTAAATTTCAGAAAGTTTCAATTATTCAATATCTTTTTGATTGTATATTTTGAAAATTTAATAAGAAAAATTATTTATTATTATTATTTCGATAGAATGGCTTTTTTTGGCATTCAAAACATTTGAAAATAAAAAATGGTTTCCTTTTTTGAATAAGAAAAGGAAGGAAAAGAAGAATAGTGAAGAAAATAAATATCTCACTCGTTGAGTGCAGTTGTTAACAGAATCATCGCATCTTCTCTTAATTTCGCATTTTTGTGACTAAATGCTGGCTGCAGCCGATCGACTAATTGTTGCGGTGTCATACTTCCTTTTTCCAATATTTTCAAAATTACCAATTGAGCTTTTTCTCTGGTTTGATCTTTGCTGTCGCCTAGAAACAAGACGGAGAAAAATAACCATCATTCCTTTATTTAGATAAAATAATCTCAACATTTATTTTTTAATTAGAAATTTAACATTTTTGCAACTTCAGGACTTACCCAATTTATCAATTGTCGCCGGTATTACTGATGAAATGTAAGGTTTGAAATCAGTTCCCATTCGATCAGCGAGGAATGTTAATATTTCCAATCCATTTTGTACAACCTGCGAAAAAAATAATTTCAATTTTCTTCTTCTCGTTATTATTATTATTATAAGAATACGAATAATTAATTAATAATTTAATGCAATTTGCGATAATGAATATAAATAAGTAAATAATAATTGACTTGTTATTTTTTTCTAGAAGTAGGAAGGGAGAGAGGGAGAGAGAGAGAGAGAGAGAGAGAGAGAGAGAGAGAGAGAGAGAGAGAGAGAGAGAGAAGTCCCAGAGAGAAGCAATTACAAACAGGAAGGTAATAAGTGCAATAAAAAAGGCCTATTCTAAATATAGTAGTGAACGGGTCGGGCATATAACATCACCTTTACATATATCTACTGAGATATATTCCTTTGGATTCAAGCATATGTTGAATAAATTATAAACATAAAAATTGCATATTTAAATATTTCCCCCCTTATTAAAATTTCAAGTTTAAATATTATTTTAGTATTCACAGAAGTGAGCGTATTAAACAACAAGTTTTATAATCTCAACTCGAAAACATTATTTATTCATAAAAGAATAATTTCATTACTATATCACCAATTTCGACAATAAAATTTAATAATAAATATTAAATAGAAAACAAAAATTCAAGTCGATATACGAGACACTTTATTCGACTAGTCATGTTCAATATTCTCGAAATGGTCGTATGCTTTTATACGTAAAAGGTGTGAAAGTCTTTCCTTATTTGAACAAAACGTGTCGCCAAACTTGGCATTTCATCTCTTAACAAGGCGTACAATTTATTTTATAAATACAATTTTATTTCTCAAAACTTTTAAAAAATTACAACTAAAAAGAGATAATCATTAATTACTGAAAATTATATTATGATATTAAGAGAAAAAAATAAATGTTTTAATATTCCCTGTGCATAAAATGGGATTAATTTAATCATTTGATTAGTCACAGTGTCAAACCGTGTAAGGGACGGTTTATTATTCCTTCTCTCTGAAGCAATTCTTTCCTACGCAATGCATTTTTCCTTTACATCTTTTTTTAATTTTCATATACTTTGATTTTTCATCATTTCAATGAAAAGGAAACACAAACAATAATAACTCGAATGAAAAAAAATATACACAAAAAAAAGAATTCTCCCGAATCCAGAAATTAAAAATATTTAAAGAGCAACAAATAATTTTATAATCATACAAAAAGTAAATACTTAAGTGAAACGAAAAATTATAATTTTTAAATGAGAATTTAAAGTCTTTTTTAAACTTTTAGACCGAAAAAGTAGTTTTTAATTTCTTTTCACCAAGATAATAATTTTTAGATTACAGAAATAATTGTAAATTAATTAGGAAAAAATGATTAATGAAATGACGTTTAAAATATTTTCAAATAATAATTAGTAAAATAAGTGTATTGAAACTCTTGAACAATAATAACAATAGTTGAGAATCAAAAAATCAAAAGAAGAACAATTGAAATAAATAAGAAATAAAAAATAAGTAATTTGAATAAGAGTAAAAGGATTAAAAAAGCAAAACAATTGAAGATTAACTTGAAATATTTATACATGGAAGTAATTATCCTCTTCTTGAAATAGTACAAAAAAATTGACGCCTGTCAAATAAAAATAATGAACACCCAGCAACGAAACGAAATCGAAAGCAAGTGGGAAAAAATAATCAATAATAGAACAAGAACAGGGAGAAAACGAAGGATTAAAAAACAAGAAGATTAAAGAAATGAAAAAGCAGAAAAGATGTGAAATGTACTCACTTTTGGACTGCCATTGTTGAGCCACGGGACGATATTGTCAATAAACAATCCAATGTCCTGACATTCAATACTCTTCAGCGGATTCCCGAGGTAATTGAAGAGGAGTGTACCCACGTGGAGTTTCTTTTTAATATCCGTCTCCGACAGGAGTGGCAAAAAGCCATCCATGTCCCTTGGATTCACCGCCATATTCTAATGATCGGCGAATTTTCCCTTTTCTTCCCTCTTTTTTGACACTCTCCACCGAAAAAAAAGAAATCTCTCACAACTAAAACGAGAGGAGAAAAAATACAATTAACTTTTATCTCTTTCGTCTTTTTTTCACTTGAAACACATAATTCCCAATAATTACTCCCAAAATATCATTCGTTATCTCCCTTCAAATCCAATTGGACTCGAAAATTTCACTTTTTAAAACACAGCTGCTTGTTCCCTTTTTTTATTTTATAACCTTTTATATATACATATATGTACATTCATACATACATACATATATATACAAAAAATACTCACACACTCGCGATTTTATTCACCAAACATGATCGTCGATTAAATGATCAGAGATAGAAACAGATATCACAAATTCATTTTTATTCACCCATTTATCAAATATTAATTCCTCCTTCTTCATTCACGAAATAGAAGCACAAAATGTACAAAAAATTGTCACCTTCCCCCCCCAAAAAAAACAAAAAAATATTGCCGAAAAAGATGGCTGATCGCGAGTTCTCACTTTCTGTACATATATATATATATACAAGACACGAAAATTTTCTTATCGCAGAAATTCCACTTTTTGATAAAACAGATAGACAGTTGATGATGAGAAGTGGAAATTGTATTTTATTGAACAAAAACCTTGGATTGGTTTTTTAAATTTTTTCACTCGTTTAGAAATTTACCGGATCATTTTCTAATACTGACAAATCGGTGAAAAAAATAGAGGGAATTCGGAGGGGTTGCGAGGGGAGCAATAGGGGAAACAACCGGAACGAAACTTTGGCGACACAAAATTGATAATAGACAGAATGCAACCGATGCTGTTTGTCTTTGTGAATTGGCGATTTTTAAATAAAATGTCAAAGCAATTGAGGACACTGTATTCTTTTTAATGGGAGTCTCGCCATAACGAAACAGAAACGTCGAAACAACTAACACACACAGTGACACATAAGCATGAACTGCATTGTTCACAAGGAGAGGTAACTCACATAGTCACTTTCGATGGTGAATGAAGGAAACACTCTATTACGATTTTAATTCGCTGTAAATGTGGAAATTTATTTCGAATTCAGTTTTCGACGAATCAGAGAGCGCTGTTACTTTTAAAGCTTGTTCCCGATTCGTCAATAAAGACGCACTCCTCAAACGAGTTATAATCAAAGTCACCTGATTCGCTGAGCAGAGGGCGGGAAATCTCTTTTGAATTTGAATTTACTTCTTATTGAAACACGTTTTTTCGACTAACAAAAATAAAAGCTTTTTAATAAATAATAATTATACTTAGATGAATAAACATTATAATTATATATTGTAATAAATTTCTAATTCGGTTAATGAATATTTTTTTAATAATTAACAAATTAAAATTTTTAAAAATTCATAAATTGTTACATAATTAAAATTGAAAAAAAATTTCCATAATTGGGTAAATTAATCTTAGTGAATTTAAAAAAAAATTTACATTATTTAGAAAAGTGGTGAATAAATACATTTTTCTATTGAAACAGTTTTTTATAAAAATTATTTTTTTCGTTACAAATTTTTTTAAAAAAGTTGTTGTTTCTGTGTAAAAAGTGTTTATGTACAAGTTAGTATTAAATAAAAACTATTTATATAATTTTTTTCAAATGTCTTCTTATATAAAAATTAATTTGATCAAAATTCGATTAATTTAGTACGTAGTGAACCCAGGATAATAATTTACTATAATGATCAATTAATTTTATTTTCGCTTTTTCCTCCTTTTCACTTACTGAATACTCGAGATTTTTTTCATCCTCGTAATTTTCCAGATTTTTATCCATCTCCTCCATCTGAAATTATTATTTCATTTATTTAAAAATGAAACATTGATATATTAAAAATAAATATTTTCTTAAGATTCTCAGGTTTCTTTTAAGTAAAAAAAATATTTTTATTATTTGGTCAAAAATAAATACAAAAAAAACATTAAAAAAATAAATTAATAATTAATTAATTTATTTATTATTTATATATTATTTGTTTAATTAATTGAATTTAATTAAATTAAAATTGTTTTTCAATTACAAATTTAATTAAAAATGTTTATTTTATGGAAAAAATTTTCTTACCTCGTAAATGAGATCATAATCGGGTTTTTCCGTGTGGAAAATATCAAAATCATCCCTCGCCATTGTCTCAAAAATTCCAGGACTCTCGTCTTTGCCAAAAATTGTGTGATCAATTTTCTCCGTCTCTTGATTCACCATCTGATGATTAATGGAAAATTTTAATTCGTCCGTTTGAAATTTACTTTTCAAATTTGTCTCATTTTCATTTGGCGGAAAATTTTGATTACTCAAAAGTTGATGATTTTCAATATTTAAAATGTCGATAATTTTTTTTAAATCACTATTTCCACTGTTAGTATTAGTATTATTAATATCAGGGGAAAAATTAAAATTCCCCCTTGGCAATTCAATCTTAATTCCAGAATCAAAATGTTGATGATAATTTTCATTGTCTGTTTTTAATATCAAATAATCATGTTTCACGAGAGAATTCTCACTAATATCCAAATGAGGCGCTTTCATTATTATACGTATTGGAAACGTTGACTTTTTACTATCAGAATTTTTATCCTCCATCTCAGTTTTCTGCCATGAGATGATTTGGTCTTTTGAATTCGAAATTGAACGAACATTTGGTAGTTTTGTTTGATTTTTAGCTGTTTCAATTGTTATTGTTTTGTCACCATTCTTTTCGACTTCCGATGATTGCTGTAAAAAAGAAATGACAATTTTTTTATTTTATTCTTTGAAAAACAATTTTTTATAATTATTTCTAAGTCAGTAATATATTTATTTTTTAAATTGAATATATTGATTGTATGATGAAATAATAAAAAAATGAAAATCATCCCTAGGGCAAAAAAAGATACATTTACTCCCTAGTTTAAAAAATACTACTTTCTCATCTGGAACTCACTTTATCATTTTCCACTTCTTCTTTGGTATTTGTTGCATCAACATTTGTTGTTGTTTCTATAACATTAATTTCTTGAGGTATACTATTGTTCACTTCAGCTTCATTTGTTTTTTCTGTTGTACTTCCAGCTTCAATGTCTTCTATTGTTTGTGTTACTTCAGGTATTGTTGTTGTTGCTAATTTTTCATTTATCATTTCTGTTGTTGTCTCTACTTTTGTTGATTCAACTTCTTCCTTTATTTTGGTTGCTTCTGTTGTTGTTTGAATGTCTTGTTCTTCTTTTGTTGCTTCTGACGTTGTTTCAGTATTTTCTTTTTCTTCTTTTATTTCCTCTGTTGTTGTATTAACTTGTTCATTGTTTGTTCTATTTAATGTTTCCGTTACTGCTTCAACTACTTTATCTTCCGCTTTTCTTGTCTCAGAATCTTCTTTTCCTCCATGTGCTGTTTTCATTGTCTCAGTTACAAAACTTAAGTTTGATTTTGTTGTTTCTGTCGCTGTTTCAGCTTCTTTAGTCGTTTCTGTCGTTGTTTCAGCTTCTTGAATTGTTTCCGTCGTTGCTTCAATTATTGTTTCTATTGCTTTCATTGTTACTTGAAATGTTTCTATTGTATTTATTGTTTCTACTGATGTTTTAAAATTTTTATTTGTTTTCATTGATTCTGACGTTGTATCAATTAGTATTGCCTCTTTCGTTGTTGTCGTCGTTTCAACTTCATTATTTGTTGTTTTTACTGTTTCTGCTGGTATTTCAGGCTCTTCTGTTGTGCTTGTTGGTTCTGTCGTTGCATCATTTTCTTCTGTCGCTTTTATTCTTTCTGTTACTGTTTGAACTTCTTCTTCTTCTTCTTCTAGTTTTATTGCTTCTGTCGTTGTTGCAACTTGCTCTGTTGCTTCCACTACTGCTTCTTCTTTTGCTATATTTGTTGCGTCTGTTGATGCTGGTTCTGTTATTTTTATATTTTCTGTCATTGTTTCAACTTTTTCTGTTGCTTCTGCTGTTGTGTCCATTTCTTCTGTTGTTGTTTCGACTTGTTCTGTTATTTTTATCATTTCTGTCGTTGCTATAACTTGTTCTGCTGCTTTGATTGTTTCTGCTCTTAGTTGAATTTGATCTTTTGCTTTGACTGTTTCGGTTTTTGCTGCTGATATTCCTGTTATTTCCATCTCAATTCCTGTCGTCATCGTTGTCGTTGTTTCCAACATGAAACTTTCGTCGTGATTCGGTACCTGATCATTGATTGGTTCGTTTGCATCAATTTCTTGAAAGTCATTTGCCTATTTGGATAAACAATAAAACGGTGAAATTAAATAAATTAATAGATTTTTTTTATCTATTGTAAATAAGAAGAATATTGTTTAGCCCACCTTGCATGCACCACACGGTTCATCATTGAATGTCGAAAGTATTGCTGCCTTTACGTAGGGAAAATGTAAAATACTCCAAGGAACAATCACTTGGTATGTCAGTTGTCCACAACTGGAACGAAAAGAAAATCATCCTAAAATGATTGTGACAAGAGAATATTTACTTTTTTCATACCACACTCACCCATCGACAACAACAATTTGATCACGTGACACGTGAAGCTTCTTCCAAATGTCAAGATCCAAATCGTCCTGAATAAATAAAATTTCATCGCCCAGAATTTCTTTCAATGTTTCAACATCAAGTTTAGTGGGAAAAAGTTTATTTTCCGCTTCACTTGAATTTATTGTCATCCACGTTTTCTTCTCAACATCAATCTCCACTTGTTGCGTTGTGGTCGTTGGCATCGAATTAATAACGACAAAATTTATATCAACTAAACCATATCTTTCGAAACGTGCCATCAAATCTTTTAGCCTGCAATTTATTTTTCAAATAAAATTATTTATCATTGTCATACCATGAGGAATAATGTTTTTGCTCTGGTAATAGCTGGGGGTCAAAAAAAGCATTTCTCTCCCTAGGGACTAAAACATGTACTGCTTCAGTTTTTATAAATGTTTATGAAATTAATAATTACATAAAGTATTTGAATAAATTACATGACTGCCTGTCGATGACTGTATTGCCAAGTTGCGTCGAGAAATGCGAGCACATTGACTTTTCCAAAATTTAATCCATTTGTAAAATTAATAATTGCACATTGCTCTAGATATTCCCCATCAATGTGACGCTTTCTCAATTTACTGAAAATATTCTGTCTCTTGCGGAATGGCAAAAATTCCTTTCGTAGCTCCGACAATGATGGCGAGACGCATAGAAAAATTGATAATAGAATTAAATTCATCGTCGCTGTTAAAACATAAATATTATTTTTTTTTAACAACAAAATTCAATATTTGTTTATTTAATATTAATTAATTAAAAATAAATTATTCATCAAATAGGTATATATTTCCCAAATGATAACATTCTTTTTCTAATACTAAATAAAATAATAAATAATATTGCAAATTATTAATGCAATAATGTTTTCGAATATTTAAGAAAATAAAAAGTTTCTTTAAAAGCAACAAAGTAAACATTTTTTTTAAAAAGTGAATATAAAAAATAATTAAAAAACAGAACAAAAATAATTTTCAAGTGAAAAATGAACTACAAAAAAAACAAGGAAAAAATGGTTAAACATTACATTCATTTGGAAAGAAAATAATTTTAAATGTGAATTAACAAAAAAAAAGAGAAATTGGTTTAGGAAATAATTTTTTTATAAAACATAGGTAATAATAGATTATTTTTTAAATATGAAAACGGTGAAAAATATTAGTTATGTACGCATATTACTTTGGAAGACTCGCTTCACCAAGGACAGCCAGTTTAAAGTCGTATAAAAAATGACTTTTCTCAAAAACAAAAAAAATTATTAATAAAAACCATCATTAATTTTTAAAATCCTCTTCCCAATTTATAAATCTTAGTATTAATTAGTATTTAAATTAAGTAACAATAATTCTTCTTCATCATATTTACAATTTTTTTTATTCTGCTGTAATATTTCTATTTTGCAATAATGCAATAAAAATAAATTTAGTAAATATGACGTAACATAGCAGTGGGGATAAGTTGGGGAGGGAGGTAGAAAAATATAATAATTTTACAAAATAAAATTTAGCGATAATCTATGTAGATAAAATGTTACTCACCACATTTACGAATTTCGATAAATAATTAAACACGTGTCTCATTAATGTTTTATGCAATTATTAAAAAAATAGGAGCTGTAAAAATATACACCCTGTACAACAAATATACATGCATATTTAATTGTGTATTTGTTTTTTACAACTTTATGGAATGATTTACCGATGAAAGTTAGATTTAATTTTTTGTAATTACTGCGTTTTATTATAAACATTTACATTCTGAGTATGTGAATTCATGTCCAATCCAAGTATTTATATATGAATGAAAAATTTGTTGTCACTGATTTTGAATGAAAAGAAATGAAAGAAGAGAGGAAAGAAAAAAATTATCCCCAACTCGCGCTTTGATGTAGACATGTAACTCGAATGCAGTGCATTCGGAAACTGTTTTCCCTTCTGAGATGCATTTCTCGCCGCTCATCATGATGGCCCATCTTCGAATATCCCTTCCACAATTATGCTTTCAGTATATATAGGTATATAACCCCTTTTTCATCTTTCCACTTGAGTAAACGAAACCTCCATCCTTTATCTAAATTGTGGCCAAGAAAATTCTTTCCCATGGGCCAGCCTTCAAATTTTATTTTATTATTTTCATTTTTCCAGAGTTGGAAATCATTTTAAGTTATTCAATATAATACATTGGATTTTTTATAACAAATATTACAGTTCATTTTTTAAATATAACTATTTTCTATATTTTTTTTATATTTGTATTGCCCACAAATACATAAATTTAGAAATAACAAATTTTATTACAGGATTTTTATTAAATGTACGATAAAATAAAATTAATTATTAATTTTAAATTTTTAAATTAAATGTACGATATAATAAAAATTAGAGAATGAAAGTAAAAGAAATAAATAAAAAACACCTTTAACTATAAAAAAAAAAATCTCGTCCATTAATTTGACTGTAAATCAAATTTATTTGTACCAAAAGCAATAATTTTCAAGTATATTTAAAAAATTTATTTTCCAATAAAAAAATATCGAGGTAATTAAAATATTAAAAAAAATTAAATGTTTTCCTGAATAGATAATTTATATAAAAATTATTTTTTCTTTATAAAACTTGAAAAATAAAACAAGTTTGACAATATTATGTTCTATGAAAAAAAAACAATAAATTTTAGTGTCTTATTCTTGAAAATGAGGCGATAAGAATGATAATCGCTATATATAGAGAAGTATTTCTAGTCGAAAAGTTCATTTTAAAAATTAAAAATTTTCGAACGTTATATAAATAAAAAATTACTTAAAGTTTCAAGATAATTTGAAAAAAATGAAATACACCAAATCAATGATTGTTTTGCTCGTCGTTATGGTGGTGGCGGCAAATTTCGTCGCAGGTACTATGTATATTCAAATTTATTTCAATCCTTAAATCTTATAATGTGACAAATTTTATCAATTTTTACTAATTTTCGTAAAACTAAAAAATTTTTTAATTCGACTACGAACTTGAATAATTTGACTATAAATTCTTGATTAATTTCCTAAATTTTACTACTAATTGAATTTAATTTGACTAAAAATTGTATTGATTTGACAACAGCATTTTAAAATTTATTTTCTGATTGCACGAGATTCGACTATTTATTTACCAGTTTGATTAAATATATTCTTCAATTTGACTGGAGTGTAAATTTTGCCATACATTAATTAATAATTCTAATCAATACTGCTACAAATTAAAAATTTCAATTATTTTTCGAAATACTGAAAAATATTGGACATTTTGCGTCATACTTGTAGTAAAATTTTCCAAATTAATCATTTTCACATTCTTATCACGCATGAGAATTATTACTAGTTTTGGTCGAAAATTGACTAAATTTGTTATTTTTATGAAATTTTCACGTTTTGGGGTCTCCTAGATTTAATAGTTTTTTTTTTGTTTGAAGCAAACCTAATAGTATTAGATTTTAATTATTAGAAAACTTGAAAGAAAATAAATTTGACTAAAAGCTTTGGACTTTCAATGTCAGCCCCAAAGGAAATTTATCTCTCAGTGAATTTTTAAAACAAGAAACAAAATGTTTTAATTAATTGATTTAAAATGTAATGAATGGATTTTTTCTCATTTGCAGAAGCCAAGGAGTGCAAAGTCAAAGGTAAAACAGGAACTTGCTCAACATCATTCTTTAAATGTAATGAAGGAACGAACATTGGAAGAACATTGAAGTGCTTCCTTAAACCATGTTGCGCTGCTGCTGCAAGTTCTACCGAAGCACCATCCGGTACAACCGAGGCTGCGTCTTAAGAATTCTTTTTGTATAAACATTAAAAACAATGTACCGTACATTCCATTCTCTCATATTTAACCAAAAAAGTGGAGTAATAATTTCTAACAATGTTTTTCAAAATGTACATAAATTATCTGTTCCCTAAAACAAGATAATAAAATTTGATTGAAACCTATGTGATTATACCTGCAAAACATTTTTCCTCTCACTTTCTTTCACTTATTTGCACAAAGGTGGGGATAAGGCTCAAGAGCAGATGACTCTGAAATTAAGGATGTTTTAGAATTTTTTCTGAGAAAACTATAGAGTATTTCAGTTTAAAAATTAATACACGTATAAAGGGCACATGAACTTTATTTTCACATGTTTTGATTATAAAAATAACTTTGTTTTAAAAACTTGTTTGAAAAATTTGCGGGAGTTCCTCCGAAGCGAGGGTATCATCTCTAGACTGGATCGTCAAAAATAAGGAAACCAAAATTTTTTCGTTAACATAGTAGAGTATCTTGTGATTAATCGAAGAAATATAAAAATAATAAGAAAGTTTCTGCGTCTTCAGCAGCTTCCAGAACTTCTTTTTGGTCTTGTTCATTCACAACAGGCAGTTAGAAAAAAGGGACAGCGACAGTGTTTACAGACTTGAATGTAACTTGGAGAATATTCAACGGATCGCTCTGAAATTTTCTGAATGTACTCTTAAACCTCTTATAATACGGGTTCAGTTCTTGATTAATTAATACCTTTTAAAATGACATCTCATGCTGGTTGAAGTCTACAATATGTGGAGATTCATTTTCGCATCCTTCTTTAAATCAAATATAAATCTTATACATGAATTAAAGAGCTTTTCAAGTTTATGATTCAACTCTTTAGTTATAATATAGCATTATATACAACACAACAGTAATGAAAGTGAGAAAAAATTAACGAACTAACGATAAATCTCGCCTACAATTCAATAGTAACCCTTTGGACACGGGAACATCCTTGTTCTAAAAACACATTTCCGTGCCCAAAGGGAAGAGCTTTCTTATTTGTTTTTTATTCCTCAAGTTTCCAAGACAATTTGAATATACTGAATGAACCTGAAAATGCGAGTAAAAACCGATTCCACGACATTAAATACAGCAGATTTTTCACTTTCCTCGTGAAATTAAAAAAACACATGAAAAACGTATTATTAAAAAGAATGACGTTCAAAATAAGGTGAAGTAGCATGTAATAATGGTAATCAGTTTACCTGCATAGATAATTGTTCATAAAGAAAATGTTTTTTAACATTTACAAAATAAACAAGTTCAATGAAGAATAAAAGAAATACATTTTATTCTAACCTCTATTGTCATAAGAAGCGATAAGATTGTTAATCATCACTATATATAAATTAGTACTCGTATGTTAAATTTTTCATTTTAAATTCAAATTTTCTATCAAAAATATATTTTATAAAATAAAATATAACTTTAGCACTTTGCTTTGTTGTTTTACATTCAAAATGAAATTCACTTCATCTCTACTAGTTTTTCTTGTTCTCGTCATATTTGCTGCTAATTATGTGACAGGTATGATATTCAAATTTCATTAATTGCTGTATAATACTGATAAAATTTGACAACTAACAATAGCCATTTTTAATTAAAAAGCATTAAATTAAATTGAAAATAATTTTAAGTTCAATTTTATTAGAAATAAGGAAACAGAACAAAATTGACCAAGAATTACAATAAATTAAAGAATATACATGAGCCAGAAAAGCATAATGAAGAATAAATAAATTTGAAAATGAAAAAACAAATGTTTTGTTATTTTCAGAAGTAACAGCACTAACGGCATGTCATGTTAATGGGACCCTAGGATTCTGTTCATCATCGTTCTTATTTTGCCGCCAGGGAAAAAGACTTGGAAGAACGCTTAATTGTCTATTCGGCCCTTGTTGCACTCCAAATGCCGCATAGTTCTTTTAGACATTCAAATATCCAATTTTCTCTGTCGATTTCAAAAAAATAAATACAAGAAATGTAGAAAAATAAAAAAACTAATCATGTATCTTTGTAAAACGACAATATTCGATCATAATGACAAACAATAAATAAATTAACAAACAATACTACTCTCTTTGATAATTAATTGCTCTCACTTCCCCACAAGAAAAAAAATTGAATTTGTCAAAAGAAAGAATGAATCAACAGACTCTAAAGAAGAACCATTTGAGTATACTAAAGTAGTATTATAGGACAATGGCAATTTAATAAAAAAGCTATACTAAAGCATTATAGAAACATCTCAATTTAATTACAGGAAAAAACAAATTTAGTTCCAAATTAAAATTTCAATTATAATGAAACTTTTTGTGAAATTTAATTTAATTAACGAATTTTAGAATTCTAGAATTTTAGAACTAGATACTAAAAAATGTTCTTATTGTACAAATTAAATGTTACATTCCAGAAAATTTAAAGTAATTTTCCTCTATAGATAATTCTCTACATTTATGCACTTATTATTAAAAACTGCTATAGCATTTATTTGATAAAAAAAAGTAATTTCTACTATATTTAAAAAAAATACTTGACTATTGAGAAAATGTTACTACATAACTAACAATTTTTTTTTTTTTTTATTTTTTCAAACAAAATTATACAGTTGTGGGTTTGGAAAAATAATTTCCACAAAAAGAAATTAAAAATAAAACAATTGAAGCATATAGTTAAATATTTATATAGTTTTTTAAATTGTTTCCCTGTGTAGATAATTGATGATTTATAAGCATATTATTATCACGTTTTAAACTATATAAATTTGTTCCTGGCGACATGAGAAACTTCATTTTAAATTCAAATTTTGCAACAATATACAAGCAGTAAAAAGGGAAATTAGGCATTTTATTATAAATTAAGAAAAAATGAAATTTACTTCGTCGATACTGGTTTTTGTTGTCCTCGCCTTATTATCAACTCATTGCGTCATTGGTACGTCAACATTTATATAAATTTTTGTGCTTTAATAAAAATAAAAAATTTAGTGTATATATTACTTTAAATTTTACTATAAATTGACTTTAGTTAATTGTTTTAATAAAAATTAAGACGCAAGTGCGCTAAAATTTTACAACATATTGTACTAAATTTTACTCTTACTATAATAATTAAGAAATAAAATAAAAATTTGGGTATATTAATTTTTTGGAAAATTGAAAATTTGACGTTAATAATAATAATAAATTGAAGTAATTTTTTAGAGGGTGCCACTCAGAAGGCATGTCAAGCAAACGGAGAATTAGGATACTGTTCACGAAAATTCTTTAAATGTGATCAAGGAAGAAATCTTGGAAGAACACTTCGTTGCTTATTTTCACCTTGCTGCGCTCCAGAAATGATAGTCTCTTAAACGAATTAATTTCATCAAATTCGACTAAAATTAAAATTTGACGAAATGAAAAAATTGTTAAAAATAAAATTTATAAATAATTTATTAATAAATTAATTAATAAATTTATTCGTTTCTTACTTTCTTTATTCATATATTTAAATGATCCTAAAATATTACTTTTTTTGCTGAAAATAAAAAAGTAATTTGTTCAAAATGTTTAAAATAATGATAACCTTGTCTTTAAAATTTATGTTTCTTTGAAAGTTTGCAAGAATAATGTTTACATATTCTAAATTATTATACACTATTAATGTTTTCTTCTTTTTCTAACATTTATTGTCATAAAGTCGAAAATAAATTTTTTTTAATTGTTTAGAAAAATGTGCATTTTTTTAAACATTAGGAATAGTTTATAAAGAAAACTATATAGCACAAAAATTAACGATAGAATAGAAATATTTTGAGGTAGAAGAAAAAAATTGTTGAACATAAAAAAATCAGAAGAAATGTTTTTGAAAATATTTAAAAAATTTTTAATTTAATGCATATTTATTGATATTTTATTAAAATGGAAGCCGAGTAAGATAATTGACATTCAAATGACAAGAAAAATGATGTATACAAAAATGCATTGCAAAAATAATGTTTGGGGTATAAAAGGAAATGGTAAGAAAATTTTAATTTTTTAAAACTTTTACAAAAACGAAATTTTTTTATATACGTATATTTATTAAATATTTTATAATTTAATCATTTTCTTTCAGAGTTTAATTTTTACGAAACAATGAATGGCAATTTCGCACAAAAAGTTGAAATTTTTAATAAATTGACCACACTTGATGTATTTGTATTTCATTAAATAAATAAATTTCAATTAGTAAAATGAAAAATTATACGTAAATGTTTACTAATAAGCATACATTTTTTTTCATTTAAATGTAATAATTGAAAAATCAATGAAAGTAAATATAATATTTATTAAAAATTGAAAACACTTGAAGAAAAGAAATCTTAAAGACTTAATTTTTCCAAATAGAAAAGGAAACAGAAGATCTCTTTGTTGAGATTTTAAGCTCTAGATTTTTTCCACTTGTACCAAGCACAGGCATTTAGAAATATATATGTATCATGTCTGAAATTGACAGAAGCTTCTTATTGACGAGAATAGTTCTCGAAAAGTGTTACTCACTAATGCAACGAAAATAAACTCGTTTCTAACATTATCATCAGTTTTATTTAACAAAAAAGTAATTTAAAAAATCTAAATATCAGTGTCTAAAATATAATTAATTTAATTAAACTGAATAAGAAGTTTTAAAACAAATTAAATTTACCATTGTTGTAATAATAATAAATAAAAAACACAAGTCTTTTTAGGCTTATTATTAATATAGATAAATAAACAATCAAAACAAACAAAAAAAGTAAATAATGCAAAAGTAACTACAACACTAGAAATAAAGAAAAATAATTAAACAACAAAGAAATTATCTTGAGAAAATAATGAAAATGTATAATATTAAAAATTAAAAATATTAAATAGTGATAAATTTATTTATTACCCTTTCTGTTAAATGCGTATGAGTAGAGAAAATGGGAAAATACATACGGGCATTAATCATTCTTTTATTGTTGAATGTTGAAAAAATTGAAAATACTTCTAATCATCAGCTTTTACATGAAATAATTGACAATGAAAAAGTAATATTTCTCAATTATGGTGACAATAGTACAAAGGATAATCAACGATATCAGCTATCAATGAATCCGGAGAAACATTTTCAAAGAAAAATTAATTTTCTAGCTGAAATTTTAAAATATTACGTCGATCAATTGCGAACAAATTTGGAGCAGGTACGTATCAATTTTAGTAAGAAAAATAATTATTCAAAATTTTACTTTTTCACCAAATAAAATTAAAGGAAAGTTACAAACTGATTCCAAAATTGTATAAAGTACTATTTAAAAAAGTGTAAATAGAAAAAACTATAAAATTTCAAGTAAATTCTACCAATTTTAAAGGATACATTCATTTCCTTATATGTCTTTTGAGAAATGCACAATAAACTTTTTAATCTAAAAAATGATTATGCACTTTTAAGTTACTTTTCTCTCTCACACCTCACTTTGGCGAAAGATGTTTTGCGTTTTGCGAAATAGTGATGATGATGATGATGATGATGATGATATAAAACATACCCAATTTAAAGGTGGACCTTGTATTTCTTGTGGACGCTTCCTCTTCGGTGGGATTGGAGAATTTTAAAAGTGAATTAAATTTCGTGAAAAAACTGTTGTCAGACTTCACTGTCGAACCGTCCGGCACCAGAGTGGCGATTGTCACATTTGCCGGTAGAAAAAACGTCCATCGCAAGGTTGATCAAATTTCTGAAAATGAACCAAACAGTCAAAAATGTCAGCTATTGGGCAAACAATTGGGAAATATTAAATACACAGGCGGTGGCACTTTTACAATGGGAGCACTTTTGGAAGCTTTCGTAAGTATTTTTCCAAAGTTGCTTTTTCAAAAGAAAGATATGTCTTTCTGTACAGTGATAGGAAAATAAAAGAATAAAAATAAAGTAGAATCGGCATTGTTTGAGTATTGGCTCATAATTGTTGTAAGAAACGACTTTCTTTATAGGATATTCTTGAAAAGAGTAGGAACGAAACAAAAAAGGCTGTTTTCCTAATAACTGACGGCTACAGTAATGGAGGTGATCCACGACCAGCAGCGCAACTTTTGAAGGAAGCTGGAGTCACGATATTTACTTTTGGCATTGGCACAGGAAATGTGGAGGAACTCTTTGACATTGCAAGTGAACCTGGGCACATGCACAGCTATTTGCTGGATAGTTTTTCTGAATTCGACGCTTTGGCTCGTCGTGCTCTTCACAGAGGTAAGAAGAATTTTTAAATTCAGTTTGCAGATATGGCAATGAATGAAGGTCCTGAAGTAAATAATTAATCCACGATTTATTATACAGTCCAAGTCTTTTATCCTCTTAAGTACTTTGTCCTTGTCATTTAAGTTTATAGTTTAGTAAAAAGGGGTTTAACATTTTCAATGGGTTTAGATTTAAGGGCTGGCAAATACGTGCAAGTGAAGGGAGCAAACGATTGTGATTCATTGTGCGAGGAGAAAACAAATGGCACTGAAAGCTGTTGTGACGAATTGGCGACTTGTAGCTGCGGAACTGCAACTGGACACTATGCCTGCTTGTGTCCATTGGGATATTATGGATCGGGGCTGAAAGGCTTCTGTCAACGTAATAATCATTCATTACTGCTGTAACGAATTAATCAATTATCTAATGTAACAAGCATAAACTTACAGCCTGTCCGAATGGAACCTACGGATTCGAAACTATTCCTGGTGACTGGATCTCTGCATGCAATGTTTGTCCCGACGTTAACCACATTACAAAAAAGGTCCCTGCAATAGACGTTGACGACTGTGTCTGCACTTCTGGATTCGTTGCGAATGGTAGTCAGTGTGAAGGTAATATTTTTTTACGGTTCAGTTAATAGAATTCCATTCCAGGCGCAATATTCGGAATGTTGCCTCTTAATAATTTCACCTCATCCATGGGATTTGGAAATTTTAAAGCGTAGTCATGAGGATTTTCCAATCGAAATTCCGGTTTTGATGACAGCCAACCATACTGTTCGAAAACGAGATCCTTCTAATTACTACACGTACTTTCTAAATATTTGCACTTTTTATGAGAATTTAATTTACTTCTCCAGTTGTTGTCACTGGCAGCGGTCGAATTGTTCTCTCATCCTTTCTCGTCGATACAACATCTGATTTCAATATTTGCTTTCCTTCTCGCAAACTTAGCAACTGTTCCTGCATCAATCTTTTTTTTGTGGCGAAAAGTAATTTAATAACGGAACAGATTAAATAGTTGAAAAAAATACTTTCTCGTGAACAAGGAAAAAGTGGGTTAAATATACTTGTAATCATCCAATATCCACTCGAACCGTTGTAACCATTTGGTTTGGATGATTTCATTCTTCTTTAAATTTTCCTTTATGTTTTTTTCCACAGCGACAAAGTCAAAGGCCTTTTTGTTTCTACAATTCATTTTTCTTTTTAAAAACTGGAAAGTTTAATTTTGACTGATAGTTATCGAAATAATAACAAATGAAGAACGTATTGGGTTGATTTTTGTTTTTATAGTCATCAAGTGTTCGAAATTAAAAGCACCGGACAATGGATATTTCGTGAAGGGAAATGAATGCAATAATGTTGTAAACGCCGCTTGTGGAATAAGATGTCGAATTGGATTTCATTTAACTGGTGACAGTATTCGATTGTGCCGGAATAATGGCACATGGTCGGGAATAGAACCCCAATGTCTAGGTGAGTAGTAAACAATTTAATTAATTCTTACAAGAACAAGAATAAGCAAATCTTTCGTAAATCTTTCGTTTCAGTGAAAACTTGTCCCTCTCTAAAAATCCCGTTGCATGGGAAAATGATGTGCACTCACGATGATGAAAAGGAACAAAGATTGCTTAATAATTTCACAACTTCTCAGCCAATTGACACTCGATGTGAGTTTCAATGCGAAAGGGGTTTTCAACTTCGTGGGAGTAAAGTTCGCAATTGTTTACCACTTTCAAGATGGGATGGACTGCCGACTTCTTGTAAAGGTAAAAGAGAAATTAATTTTCATTTTCTGTATTTTTAATATTTGTAGTCCATTCATAAGTTATTTCGACATTTAGCTTTAATGTAAAACAGTGTTTTCCCTTTCAAACTGTTTTTAGAAATAAATTGTCACCCATTGACTCCAATTGCAAATGGATTAATAACTCCGGAAATTTGCTTGGGACCCCAAAGAATTCCATTTGAAACAAACTGCAAAATTCAATGTAAAAATGATTACCAATTACAAGGACCAAATAATAGAACATGCATTGGTCGTCATGGAATATGGTCAAATCGATATAATCACAATCAATGCCTTGGTACCTTTTTTCTAATTATAAAAATGAAAAATTACAACTTGTTTTTTAATTTAGAAAACAAAATAGAAAAAACTTAAATTGGAAGTGTCCTAATTTGATGTTAATAAATTTTTTCTTCAGATAAAACACCGCCGAATTTAACATGTCCGGAAAATATAACAGCCAGTTCTCTGTCGGGAAAAAATTTCACATTCGTCAATTGGACAATTCCAATTGCCAGCGACAATTCAGAAATTGTCCCCCTTGTTTGGAGCAAACCGAACATTGTTTTTCCATGGAGAGCAGAAATTGGTTCGCACGTGATTACATATTTTGCTCAGGACGATAGTGAAAATAAAATTCAGTGCCAATTGTTTGTTAATATCACTGGTGAGTATTATTCCTTATAATTCAATAGAATATTTTCTGCATTCCTGGATGAAAAAAAATTACAAAAGGTCAGTCTCAAAAATATTGTTTACAGTCGTTAAGAGAAGGGGAAATCAGGGTTGGGTAGTTGCGCATCGCATCAACGCAAACTATCTAACCTTCTGATTTTTTTTCAGTAAATCATTTAATTATTTCCATTTGTAGACAATGAATCGCCGATTGTAGAAAATTGTGAAAGTCCACCAGTTTTCTTGTCAGAAAGTGCAGCGGGCGCTGGAAATGTAACGTGGGATGAGCCAGTTTTTTATGACAATTCCGGATATCGGTTAAAAATAGAGAAAAGTCACGTTCCTGGAATGGAATCTTTTCCAATAGGAATAACAAAAGTGACTTACAATGCAACGGATGAGTTTGGAAACATCGAAAGTTGTAGTTTCAACATAACAGTGGAAGGTTTAATAGCAACATTACATTTCATAAACAATAATAATTATTAAAAAAGAACAATTTACAAAATGATTATTTTATCTAATTTGTTACTATATTTGAATAAACAACAAGGTAAAGATGAAAAATATTTTTATAAATTAACAGATTCTTGTCAAGATGTACCAACGCCTTCAAATGCATTTTCAAAATGCCATGACGAAGATGAAAACGGTCGTGTTCACTGTGTAATTACTTGCGACGAAGGATATGCTTTTGTATTCGATTCGATAGATTCTTTTCAATCGGAAGAAAATTTAATTCTCACATGCAACTTTGTGACTCATTCTTGGAATTATAGTTTTCTGCCCGATTGTTCAGGTTTGATTATTCTTTTCTGTCTAAAACACATTTATGTACTTTATATCACTAAATTAATAATAATTCTTTTGTGTGTTTTGATTTTCATAATTTATATTTTAGTCACAAAAGTACCACAATCAATCTCTCAGGATGCTGTCGCAATTTTTGAAGGACAAATTTGTGATAACTCTTCATTATTAGAAAATGTAGGTATATGAGAATAAAGGAGAATATTTTCCAAAAGTATATATTGATTTTCATAGAACAAAAAAAATTGTAAAATCCTCATCAATTAATTTTTAGTTGACTGAAAGTATAAACAAGGATTTGACCTCAAAATTATTGGAAGTGTGCGGAAATGAAATTGACTGCACTTTAGTTCAAATTGAACCAAAATGTGAAACAGAAATTTTAACCGACAGTACGAATCAATCGATTATTTTAAATCGACCGAAAAGATTTATTTCCAAAGCACAAAAGTTCCAAGTAGTAAAAAAATTACACGAGACCAATGATAGTGAAACAGAAATTAATAATTTGCAAAATAAAAAAGAGAGACTTGTAATTAAATTTAAATTTATAGGTAATTTATTTCACTTTTACCTATTCTGTTATTTTGTTATATTTTTTATTTATTTATCATTAAAATTTATATTTTACAATTTTAAGGAAAAAATGCAGACAATCATGGAACAAATTCTAATCAAGAGACATCAAAAATACAAGAAAAATTACAAAAATTATCGGATTCAAATTTATTTAATCCAGAAACAAAACGAAAGATTGAGAATTTTTCATTAAATTATCGCACAATATTTAAGGAAACGTTAAATGTTTGTGATCCTGGCAGTATTATGAGAAAACACGATTGTGGTTTGTATATTTCTAAAATAAAAATTTTATTAATTTTACTACTGTGCATGTATAAATGGCAAGTTGTCCAATTAAGTAATTTGCTTTTCTGTTCTACAGTAAAATGTCCTGCAGGGACTTTTCATAATTTAACAAAAAATTACTGTCAATCTTGTAAAATTGGAGATTATCAGGATTCGATGGGTTCAATCGATTGCAAAAAGTGTCCTAATTTTACTACAACTTGGAAAATTCGTGGCAAATCTCTAAAGGATTGTAAACGTAAAACAAGAGTTTAATTTTTCAAAAAAATAAATTTTTATCCTTTTTTAAATACAAATGTTAAAATATATTATTAATATAATTCAACTAATCTTTGTTCTTCAGCACTTTGTCAACCGGGTTACCATTCTCATAGAAGAAAATATAAAAAATTAGGACTCGGTCCTTGCACTTCTTGTGAAATTGGTTTCTATCAATCTGACTATGGTCAAAGTGTTTGTAAAAAATGTCCCGAAAATTTCACAACCGTTCATCGTGGCTCCAAAAGTCAAGACAGTTGCATCCCTATAATGCAAAATCCATGTGATTTGAATTTATGTAAAAACGGAGGAACTTGTCAACGAGAAGCGAACGATTTTAGTTGTGATTGTCCAAAATATTTTATCGGTAAGACAACAACAAAGAAAACTGTGTTTTCTAATTCTACAATAATTTCTTCTCTCTATATTCTCTTACTTTAGGCTCGAGATGTGAAACATTTAAGAATCCTTGCAGTTCTTCGCCGTGTTTGCAAAATGGAAGTTGCATTTTACAACATCAAACGAATGCTGATTACGAATATGGATGCCAATGTAAAACTGGATATACGGGAAAAAACTGTCAAGTTTGTATTTAGTGGATATGAAAAATGAGAATCTGTTAAATCTGTTTCACTAAAGCAGTGAAATGTTTTTAATTTTTCAGTTCTACATTGATGAATGTGCACAAAATCCGTGTAAAAATGGAGGAACTTGCAAAAGCTCTGACTTGGATTTTCACTGTGTTTGTCGAGACGGGTACGAAGGTTAGAAGTCTTGTTCCTCTTCCGACACATAAACTGTATTTCTATATATTATTCTTCCTCTTATGTCATTGCAGGTGAACTTTGTGAAACGGAATCAAATTACTGTGAGCCCTCGCCTTGTGGAGAGGGCTCAACTTGCATTAGTAGCAATAAAACATGGCAATGTTTATGCAAACCAGGATATTTAGGTCGACATTGTAATTTATTGCCATGTGATTGGGCGCCATGTCCACAAAACTCAGTCTGCGAGAATATTGTAGAGCCTCGAGCTAATCCTAAAAGTTACAGGTAATAAAACATGAAACACTTCTAGCAAGAAACAAATGAAAAAATGTTTGCTAGATCCTCGTCATCATCAAGTTTAAATTTACAAATTATTCCAGCACGCTAAAGCTTAGTATTATCTTTTCCTAGATGCGAATGTCCCGATGGATACACTGGCAAAGATTGTCTAACAAGAATAAATTATTGTAACCAAATGCCATGCAAAAATGGAGGGCAGTGCATTAGTACTGCTCTAAATTACACCTGCCAGTGTCCTCAAATTTTTACGGGTCCTAATTGTGAAAATGGTAAGTAGGATAAATTGAAAAATAACAAATAAAGTTGCTTTTTTCTTTGAAATCGTCTCAACTGTCGTAATTTATCAAATTGTTTGGATTTAATAACTTCCTCACACAGAACTCTCGCTAAATTATGTGATGCAATTTACAAAATCTGGAACGACCGATTATGTTAAATGGACAAATTTAAAAGAAGATTTGTCTGAGGTAATTGATAAATTTACAAATTTCTAAGGGGAAGAGCAAGCGACAATATGAAACTAAAAATAATTCTTTCTCTTCACTATAGCTGAGTGTATGTCTCTGGATTCAATCTTTGGATAAATTTAATTATGGAACAGTCTTGTCTTATGCAAATCAGATCTATGACAATGCTGTCACACTTACTGATTACAATGGGTAAGTAATGTAATTTACAATAGTAATTGTTACAGGCATTTTTTTTTATTGAAAAGAAAGGGAATACAATTAAAATGATGTGGTATGTTATTATAATCTTATATGGAAATGAAAAATACATAAGGAACATAATTTGTTTAGTTTTGTCTTCTACATTAATGGACAGAAAGTAATCACGGATATAACAGCAAACGATGGTTATTGGCACTTTTTGTGTTTCACTTGGCAGGGAAATAACGGCCAATGGAATGCTTATCTTGATGGTAAGCTTTTTACCAACGGTACATCACTATCCAATGGGACTCTAATTAAAGGTATTGTTGTCAAATGATTGCAAGTTTTTTTTTAATTGTTCGAAAAATTAAAACATTTTCTACAATTTTTACATGCGAAAAAAGGTGACGGAATTTTGATCATTGGTCAAGAACAAGATAAAATTGGAGGCCAATTGTCCGAATCGGAATCATTTATTGGAAAAATAGCACATCTCAATCTGTGGGACACGGTTTTGGAGAAAGAGGCGATTGAACATTTTGGCGTGACTTGTAAAAATTATTTTGGAAATTTATATGCATGGGCAAAAATGCGAGAGAATATTCACGGCAATATTAGAATTCTGCAGAGTGAGTTTTGCAGGGGTTGTCCTGAATTGACGGCACCTTTCAAAGGTAGCGTAAGTATTGCTGAAAAATTTGAAGCAACCTACACGTGTGATGAGGGATATCTTGTAAAAGTCGGACGACAAGAGATGAATGTTTTGAAGAGGAAGTGCCTTCTGCAAGGTGAATGGGAAGGTCACTATACACCAATTTGCAGTAGTCAGTATTTTTTGTTTGTAAACATTTAGTCTAGATAAAAATCATCCAATTAGAAGATGATTCGTTTCTTTCTTTTTTTGTGAACCATATCTAAGGAGTCAAATGTGGCTTTCCGGGTTATTTTCCGCGAGGACTTATACGAGGGCGATCCTATCTTTTCGGTGACGAAATTCATTATTTCTGTAACGAGGGTTACGAACTCCAGGGTAATGCCCAACGAGTTTGTAATTCCAATGGAGAATGGAGTGGACAACAACCGCTTTGTGTTGGTAATTTCTCAAATGTGTTGTGTAAATCGAAAAAAATATATCGTTTTCTTTCCTGCTGTTACAAAAATATTAAAACTTTATTTTCCCAAGGCATTACCTGCAAGAATCTCTTGGCCCCAGAAAATGGTGATATCGAATACATAATTGAAGAGCACGAAACAAATGACACAACACTATTGCAGGTAATTCCTTTCCACCTCTTCGAGAGAACAGTTTTTCCCCAGTTAGAAATTAAATCTAAAAACATTTTATTCCAGGTTGGACAACAATTAGAATTCAAATGTAATTCCGGTTTTCGATTGCATGGTGAAAATCTTTTGACTTGTCTAGAAAGTGGATTTTGGGATTACGAGACACCTATGTGCCTAAGTTTTGGTTGCCCACTTCCAGAAACGTGTGTCTCTAGAAATTTTTTGAAAAATCTTTTTTAAAAACAATCTATACAATGTCGAAGGTATTTTCTTTTTCAGAATTGATAATGGATACATTGCGACAGTTATTTCGGACTCGGAAAACAATTTGAGGGATAAAAATGACACTGTATTTTTCAACAATGACATTGTGGGAATTTCCTGTATGCCCGGTTTTAAATTTCAAGGGAATCACCACCTCGTTGCAGAATTTCGTCTCCAATGCACCAGTTCGGGTAAATGGATGGGCTTTGTGCCAAACTGTGTGCCCCGGAAATGTCCGCTGCCAAAATTGCCAATGAATGGCAGGATTGTACTTCAGTTGACAAACAAGACAACTATCGAAATCGATGAGAGATACACAAATTCCTCTGCTCTGGAAAACATTCACAATATTGAAAATTCCCTTAGTCCCGGTACTCGAATTTCACTAGAATGTCAAAGTGGTTTTAGAATTAATGGCAACAATTCGGGCATTTGTACACTTAACGAAACATGGACGAACGATTCAAGTTTTTGTCAAGTACAAAAGTGTCCCCTCAAAGCATCACCAATTTCGTCCGTTTTTGAGAAATTTTTTGGAAAAAATCAACAGATTTGTCAAGAAAAACGAAACATTAGTAGCACTTTTGGGAATTTTCTTGTTCGATTCGAAGGGAATTTTTATGGTGATGAAATAATTTTCTCCTGCCACAATCAAACAATTTTCAAAATTGAGAATAGGAAATTTCTCGAAATTCGATGGAAATGCAGTGAAGATGGAATTTGGAATTACGAGAATAGGGAAACTATTCAAGAAAGTAAAGTTTTAGATACACTTCTTGAGAGTGGCGGGGAAATTTGTGAAACCGTTAAATGCACGAGACCAAAGGTACGTTTCTTATTTCCCCCACTCTGCCACCGATAATTAAATTTTCCTTTACAGATTTCAGACAATTCTTATATCCTCAATAATGACAGAGAAGAATTTAATAAAACTTTCGATATCGATGACATTTTACACTTTAAATGTCGTCAGGGATTTCTTATCGATGGTGTTCAATATTCAAAATGCTTATTCAATGGTTCCTGGTCAAATATTCCAAAATGTCAATGTAAGAAAAATACAATCAACACTTGCGTTGGGCTAAGTAAAAAACCGAGTTAAAAAATTAATAAAAAAATGTTCATTTAATACCTTTTCTAAATTTAATTATGTTTCTGGAAATAATCTTCTGTTCTGACTGACCGCTGCTGGCTGATGCGCAGTCTGCTTATATAGTCGTAAACTTGGTTAGGAGTGGGGGAACCTTCGTCTATCTCTCTCACTTTTATTGCTCCCACTCTGGCGCTTGCGCAGAGAAAAAAGTAACAAAAATATAAAATTCCTTTACTTACAGCCATTATCTGTGAGAATCCAACTCTACCACCTCATGCCGAATTAAAATACGCAAATTACAAACCGTCTGAATACATTTTTGGAAATATGTTAATTTATCAATGTATTCCTGGTTATCGAATTTATGGACAAGGAATAATACGATGCCTCTCTAATGGAAAATGGTCTAGAATTCGAGGAAAATGTGGCAGTAAGTTTCATGGATTAAATTTTTTAAATTTACTTTTGAAATTACAATCCCAAAAAAAATGATTTTTAGAAATTTTTTGTGGACCACCAACATTTTCCGAAGAACTGACAATTAAGGGGAATTCATATTTTTTTGAAGATCAGTTAATTGTTACTTGTAAGAATGGAAGAAGAAGCGCTAGAATTATTTGTAAAAGTGACGGCAATTGGAGCGAATCAGTCAAATGTCACGAATAGAGGAATTGTATTCTCTTTCAAAAATTTCACATAGATGTAAAAGTAAATAAAAATATTTCTTCATATTTATGCAATATAAATTAAAAGTATTGTTAAGAATTTTTACACAATAAATAATAGTGCATTTAAATATTTTATCATGTAAAGAAACATACAATATAATTAGAAAAATAAAAAAGCAAACAAAAATTAAAATAGTTCAATTTTTTGTAAATTCATTGTTAAAAATGAAACACTCAAATTACGAAAAGAAGAATAAATTTTTATTTAAAAAACAGTTTCGATAAAATTATTGAATCCTGCTTTTCACGAGGCGAGATTTCATTAACAATAAAATTCGTCGATGATAACAGGAGAGTGTCTCACAGTGATTGCTTACAATTACTATTAATATTATTAATATTATTATTACAGTTACTTTTTTTACCTATTCTGCAATTATTTGTAACAATCTAGATTTTGGCATAAATACACTCGTATATTACAAATTTGCCCCGTTTTGTGAATCTTTTTTTTTTTTTTGTTTCCCACAAAATGGAGCATTACACATTTTTTCTAACTATATAAATACATAAGGAAACGATTCAAACAAAAAATGCAAAAACCGTTTAAAAATATGTCTCGTAAAATTTGCGAGAAAAAAGTGAAAAAAATTGTTATGAGCATCATTTATTTATTTTTATTTCTTTACTACTTAAATCTAGAAATAAAAAAGAACTACACAATCAAACTGCAAAAAAAATCCATGCTACGGAAGAACAATTCACAACAATTCTTTTAAACTTTTTTTTACATTTCAATATTTTCTTTTCTTTTATTTTACAGAAAAATGTAAATTTATATTTTCTTTCAAAAATTTCAATTAAACTGATAATTAATGTAAACATTGAGGTTTTTCACGATTTCTAAATTGAATACGAAAATATGATAAAAAAAGTCAATTTCCTTTTTTAAGAAGTGAATTTTTTATTCAATTTTTCATAAAAAAATTATTTTTTTATTTAGTTGAAAAATTTTTATAGAAAACTGTTCACATTTTGCTAAAGAAATATAAAGAAATGAATAATTCAACATTTTTTTCTTCCGCAATAAAGTCGTTTAAGTGTAAAAAGAAACAAATCATAAACAGTAAATTAACAAAATAAAGGGGAAAAAGTACTCAGTCCAAAAATTGAAAACGTTATGTACAAAATTGAGGAAAAATTTCAATTAATAATTGAAATAAGTAATTATTAATTGTCCACGTTGAATTAATCAATTATTCACTAAAAATCACTGAAAAATTGTCAATCATCAATCAATAATTAATTATTATCATTATGAATATTTAATTAACGATTGTTTTAATAATTTATTAATAGAATTAATAATTTATTAATCTCGAAACATTAATTAATTGTTTGAAATTGATATTAATTATTCGCACACAAGTTCTTTGCAATTTCATATCTCGATTCGCGAGATGAGAAATTATTTTAATGAACTTGGAGTGATTTCTTTTTTTTAAATATATATATTTTTGCTTTTCCGTCTAAAAAAGTTTTTAATATTCTGTTCAAAGCTCAGTTTTCTGCTGAGTCGAATACTGCGGTTTGAGTTCTTCGATTCGATGAATGTAATCGGATTTCTCGAGGCATCCGTCGCACGTCTCGTCCCAATCGTTCAGAATCTTCTTTAAATCGCGTACCTTCAATTTTTTCAAGTCGACAGTGTTCAAGTCAATTTGTTTTTCTGTAAACGAAAGAGAAAATTAAATTCATAAACATTTAGAAAATTATCAACTATATCGAATTCAATGAAAATATTATTATTATTATTATTATTATTATTATTCAAAGAAAACTTGAAACTTTCTTACCAAATCTCAAGTCGCAAATTTGTGAATCTTTCTTTTTCAATTTTTCACAAATTTTGTCAGCAGGCATAGACCATGAAATTGGTTTACTCAATTCGCCCAGAATTCCCGTAGCCGACTCTTCCAAGCCGCCGAGATAGTAACACTACAAAAATGTATTTTTCATTTTTTTATTACCATTTTCTAATTCAATTAATTTCTACTTTTATAGTTTTGTTTTGTTTGTTTTTAACTTACAAATCGATGTTCCTTAGATTTTGATCCTTTACAATATTTTTTGAATTTTTCCTCAATTGTTTTCGGCGTTTTCTTATCCTCATCGCTTAAAGTTGCAACAAATTTATTTACAGTCGCCACGCAAACTATACAAAAAAGGACAAATTTTTATTCAAGTAAACCTTGAATTTTCACAATAAAGGAATAGAAAAAATTGCTTAAATTTACCTTCACATTCTCCTTCTTTTAAAGCAGAAATTGTTTCAAATGCAGCAAAAACTGCTACTGCCACTAAAAGATACTTCATTTTTCTAGAATTGGAAAAAGTCAAACATTAATAACAATTTTTCTGGTAAAACAAAAAATTTTCATTCTCTCTTTTTTAAAAATTTTGTTCCTCGTATTTTAATAGAAAAAAAATTGAAAATTCCCGAAGATTTTGAGGTTATCTCAGCTAATGTTAAAATAAACGATAAAAACATAACCATCGAAATAAAAGACAAACACAAAAAATAATAAAAAATAAAAATCACTGTAAGAGATGAGCTAAAATAAATACAGACATATTTTCAAATTGTTTACGTACGAAATAAAAAAGATAACATCGAGAATATAAACGCAAAGAATATTTATTTATTTCTTTAATAATAATCACACTTACCTTACGTGAATGATTGAAATTAATTATATTACTACAACTAATTTATTACTTTTATTTAAAGAAACAAAAACGTATTATTAATTTCACAACGTTATTCACATTAAGTTTCACACTGTTTTTGATGGGTGTTTCACAAAAATTACTGACTTTATACACGTTGCCTGTCAAAATCCCGGAATCCCAGCTGGCGACATTTCATTGGTCAATTCCATTCGCGTGAACGCGTCTCACAATGCACTGACATTTCACTCATTGATTGGCTCATCTCCCACTTTTCAAACGATGGAGCGGGAAAATTCAAAATTCTTATGCGTTGGCCTTGAATTGTGGACTTAACCTGAGCTTTAGCCTCGAGAGAAATTGAACTCTGTCTAAACTCTGAAGGTGCTTCCACATATGTTGTCAATAAAAGAATAACCCCCCGGACTGTTTCTCTCTATTTTCGGTGTCAATCAGTCAATTTGAAGGATTTGAAGTAAATGGCCAAAATACTTTTGTGAAAAATAATAGCAAAAATGCCACCGAGAAGGGAAAATCGTTCTCACCTCAAAACATCAACAAATAACCCGAAATTCTTCAGTTATGTGAGAAAACTGACGAAATGGAGTGAAATAAAAACATTGGCAACTGATCCACGACACTTATATCTGCCGGCAATATTATTTCTCATTGTCGAGGTATTCCTCAATATTTTCATAATTGAACGAGTGAAATATACGGAAATCGATTGGCGTGCATACATGCAGGAGGTGGAGGGCTTTCTGAATGGAACACGGGACTATTCAATGCTGAAAGGCGACACCGGACCACTCGTCTATCCAGCTGGATTTGTCTACATCTTCTCCGCACTCTACTACATAACCTCGAATGGAACTAACGTGAAACTCGCTCAATATTTATTCGCAGCACTCTATTTAATTCAACTGGCACTCGTCTTTCGAATTTACGCGAGGACAAAGAAAATTCCCCCCTACGCATTACTTTTAATATGTTGCACCTCATACAGAATACACTCGATATTTGTTCTACGCTTATTTAATGATCCAATTGCAGTGATTCTCCTATTCGCGAGTCTCAATGCATTTATGGATGAGAAGTGGTTGTTCGGGAGTGTGCTTTACACTCTCGCTGTTTCGGTGAAAATGAACATTTTGTTATTTGCTCCGGCACTTTTGATTGCTTATTTAGTGAATTTGGGATTAATGCGAACAATACTGCATTTAACTGTTTGCGCAGTGCTACAAGTGTTGTTGGCATTGCCATTTTTGTTGGAAAACCCTCTTGCTTATTTAATCGGTGCATTTGATTTCGCTCGTGTTTTTCAATTTCAGTGGACCGTCAATTGGCGCTTCTTACCGGAGGAATTTTTCCTCGATAAATATTTTCATTTGACATTATTAATAATGCACATTTTAACATTAATCCTTTTTGCACCATCGTGGATTGTTTATTTAAAATCTTACGCGAAATTAAAAAAAATTGACAATGAAATTAATTCACAATTGCGTAAAACGGAAAAATTTGATACACAAAGTTTGGGACAATTATTTGTTTTGCCATTTTTTACGGCAAATTTCATTGGTATTGCATTTAGTCGCTCGTTACATTATCAATTTTATGTTTGGTATTATCATACATTACCTTACTTAATTTGGTGCACAAATTTCTCAAGTGTAACGAAATTTGCAATTCTCGGTGTTATCGAATTATGTTGGAATACATATCCAAGTACAGTTTCCAGTAGTTTGGCATTACACTTCTGTCATATTTTAATGTTGTTTCAATTATTCTTCAACTCTAATAATAAGAAAAAACAGGTGTGAGACACGACTTTTGCGCTTAATGAAACCGGGTTGTAAACATAACCTTAAAATTGCGTTTTCACTGTTCTTCGCGTAATAATTCTTATTTTAAACTGATTCCCGATTTTGTTGGAATTTTATTTCTTTGTTCCGAATGTTTTTTAATGCACTTGAAGATTTTTCAAGAAATACTTATTCGACTTGATGTCTTAAAAACAATTGTAATGCGACAAATATGCAAAGAATGCAAAGTATTAAACTTGAAGTAAGTCACGACTTGAAGTTGTCTTTAGAGCTAATATAATTCAGGTGTGCCAAACAGTTGAAATGTCAAAAGGAGGTTAATTCAAATACAATTGTTAATAATTTTTTAAAAAATGTTGAAAGAAAAAATATTTAAAATACTTCCTGATACTGTTACTTATGTAAATAGTGAATAAATTTCAGAATTATATGTATAAGCTTAAGACTGTTACAAAGATTTTTATCTTTTGATAAAAGACTTGGAATGTTTTATTATTGATGCATAATAAAAATATTTTGACTGAATATTATTCATATTTTATTAATTTTCATTCAATTCCTTTAGTATTCTGTAAATTAAAAACTTGTTTTTTTTAATGAAAATTTTCCATTTTTTAACGCGAATATAAATTAAATTTTCATTTCGTATCTTCAGCTTGGCAGCGCCAGAATTTGTCGTCTGCTATTTTTTGACAAGTAGACATAATTTTTTGTTATTGTTATTTTTTTTAAAAATGATATTAATTTAGATTATGTTAATTGTTTAAATTCTATAACTTTGTATCAAATAGCGATACTATATTTTTAAAATACTCGAAAATGACAGAAAATGGTAAAAGACAAATTATCGCTTTTATTTTGAAAAATCCCTTTTACTTGATTTTTGGGAAAATATTCAGTTTTTAACCTTTTTTTTTTAAATTTAACATTGAATTTGTTTATAACTATAATGGGTCATTGAAATAAATTTGAATTTTAATTCTTGGAAAGGGGAGAAAAATGTTTAATTAATATTTCATAACCTCAAAAATTGATTTCCTTTTTTTCTGTATACATAATAATTAGTTTACTATTTCTTATAATTTCAGTAAATACAGAAAATAAGGAATCTAAATTAAAATCACAATTTATTGAGTTGGATGACACGCCGAAAGAAACAAGATGTTTATTGTGCGAAAATATTTTTGTTTTACCTACAAATGAAAAAGATTTTCTCACTCATATTTTTACTGAACATCGATTAGTAATTGGCGATGTAAATAAAATTGCCAGTCTCAAAAGGTAATTGGAATATTAAATTTTATTTATCCACATTTTTAGAATTAACGAAACAAGTAAAACGTTAGTATTTTCCTTTCAGTTATGTCAACTATTGGCGAGTGAAATTTCGGGATGAACCACTAACGAAATTTTGCACAACATTTTTAGGCGACTGCACACCAGATGGAAAAGCGAGTAAAAATGAAAATTATTTTTTACTCTCGGATTGTATTGCCGAGGATAAAATTCTTCGTAGTGAATTGCGACGAGAAAAATTGGTACACAATGCTTTTTATTTATTTTATTTTAAATTATTTTTGTTTCATATTTTCATGTTTTCTTCTTCTATTCTCTGTTTGTAATATTCTTTTTATTTTTCCTTATATTTTTAAATTTGTGTTACTATTTGTTTTATAATTAAAGGAATGGATTCTTGAGGAACAGTTACGAGAGAGAAGTGATAAAAATTTCCAAAGAGGTTGCATGTTTTGTCGCACAGAATTTTCCGAATCTCGAATATTGTATGTTAAACATTTATCCGAAAAGCACAATATTCAACTTGGAAAAACAGAGAATTTAGTGCTGATCGATCAACTTTTAGATAAAATTGAAAATAAAATCGAAAGGTATTTTTTTTGTTTAAACTCCTTTTTTTCTAATGTACAAAAAATGAAGTAGATAAGAAAAAATTGTAGCTTGTAATTATTTCTTTTTTCAGTTTAATTTGCATTTACTGCGAAAAAGAATTTAAGGATCGTGCCGTTCTGAAGGAGCATATGAGGAAAAAATTACACAAACGAATAAATCCCAATAATAAATCGTACGATAAATTTTACATAAATAATTACTTAGAGCCAAATTGCACTTGGAGAGAAAAGCAGGTGAGTTTATTATTTTCTCGCTTAAAATCTTTTAATATAGCAATCAATAAAAATTAATAAAAAATTATAGTCGCAGATTGAAGAAACGGAAGATCCAAGTGGATTTAGCAGTGACAATGAGGAGGAAAATTGGTCCGATTGGAATAGCGAGAATGTCGATGTTAATTGTTTATTTTGCGAAACAATTAAAAATGATTTTGCCGATATTTTACATCACATGAAGGAAGATCACGGCTTTGATTTTGATTTAATAACGCGCAATTACAATTTCTATCAAAAAGTAAAAATTGTCAATTACGCGCGCAAGCAGATGCACGTGAGAAAATGTATTTTTTGCGATGGCCACTTTGAACAACTCACTGAGCACGCAACACGGGAGAATCATTATAAATTGCCCGCGAAAGAAATTTGGGATCAACCAGAGTGAGTTTTTTCTTCTTCTCTTTTATTCGCTATAAAATTTAAATTATTCATTTAAAATGAAGTAATTCATTTTTTTATTTTAGATTTTATTTCCCAATGTACGAGAACGATTCGTTTTTGTATAATTTGGATTCGAATTGCAATGAAGATGAGGATTCGTCTTCGGAAATTTGTCAATAGTTGAGAAAAAGTTTTTTAATTTATAAATAACTGAATCAAATGAAAAATACTATTAAAAATATCATCTTAAAATTTTTGATAATCATTTTTATTTTAAATAAATTTTGTTTCTTACAAATTTCTTCTTATTTTACAAACAAATACTTTATTTAATCGACTAACTACTAGTTTTTTTATCTTCTTTTATAAACAATAAATATTATCATTATTCTACTTTTTACATAATAAATTGACAAAAAAAATTTACTAAAGTGCGATATCGAATTTGTAGAGTTTCTTTTTATTTCTTTTTACTTACTTTTGAAGAACAAACCTCGATTTTTGACTTTTGAAAATTTTTTAAGACCCGAACTCGTCGATGGTTGTGCTTCGGGTTTAAATTTTTCGTGCAATGCTCGATAAAGTAGTTGCGCATCATTTTTATTTCCCACCAATTCGACCAATTCATCCTAATAAAGCAGGAAAAATAGTAAGATATAAATAATGAAGAATTAAAAGTAATAACTGTATTATAAACATAATAAGTAACAGTATTTTTTACCAAATTTAGTTGAATGAGGTGATCGAGTGAATGTCCTTTATTTAAAATGAGGCGTAAATTTTTTGTATTAACACCCGGTAGTTTAGCGACAAAATCCTGAATGTTGCAATTATATTTTTCAGCCGCTATTCTTTCGTCTCCCTCAGAATCAATTCCAACTTGTGCCGCTCTCACAGCATCCGGCTCTTCTTTTCCTTTCTAAAAAAAGAACGACAGACAAATTAACTATCTTAATTATATTTTTATCATTACTTTTAAGTGGAGAGATTCTAATGAAATAAATACTTTGAGTTCCTCGAAAAGCTGAGCAGTTGCATTAGGACTCGGGGACCAAACCAATTTTAATCGTGGAAAATGAATTGTCAATAATTGTAATTTGGCGGTAATTTCCGAGCTCTTCATATCTTTACTGACATAATAATTTCCCTGAGAAATGAAAAGCAAACAATTTAAATAAAAAATTTGATTCTTTATTTTTTCTTTTCTTCACTTACCTGAAAGCAAAATGGTTTATTTTCGTCGAATTCGATTAAAAGCATAGGTTTTGCGTAATATCGGGTCATTGCAATTGCCTGATTATACAATCTTCCCGAATTTAAGGATCCAATTAAATCTGAAATACTTTTTCGTTCCACACAAATTTCCGGCGTTAGAATATAATCTCCGATCTATAAAATTAGAGTTGTTTTTATCCCTTTCCACTTATTAATTCAAACGAAATAATTCTTTCACGAATAAATAATAAATAAATTGCAATAAATATGGATAATAAGAATACATTTTCAAGTTATACTCACAACAATCGTGACTGGTTCAATTTCAATTCCTCGTTTATGTAAAATTGCCGGCAATTCACTTCGAAATTCTCTCATGTCAACGATAATTTTCGGAACTATTCGTGAATTTTCGTCTTCGATTCCTCCCTGCCTTGTATTCAATGTTTCGTTCGACGATGTCGACGGAAACGCCGAACAATCCTCGGATTTTCCGTCCTGCTCGACTGGCACAACCATCGTCTTTAGAAAGAAAATTAAAATTCAACAATTTTTCCAACACAAAAAGAGAAAAGTAGACTTTTTAATTAAACTATATTTCTTACTGTTTTAGATTTGATTAATTTTTCAAAAGCGTCCTTTTCTCTTCTCAGTGATGTGAGATATGCTTGTTCTTCAACTGATCCGCCGTAAATCAAGAAATAAACCACCAAATGCAGTGAAACATTTCTATTTTGATAAATCTGTTGAATGAGGAGAAGAAAAATTAGTTTTAAAATTAAATTCGCTTCGTCTTTCAAGTATTCTTTTTCAGCCTACCTCCAATTGTCGAACAGTGGAAATATCAGCTGTGTACAAAACCACAAAACTCGGGGCAATTTCGTTTAAAATCTTTTGCAAAGCCATTGAATCGCCACCTTTTTTCAATGACTGAACGACGACAATCGGAGCTTCCGTTGTTATTGTCGTCAAATCCATTTCTGCGATCTTGAAAACCAATAAATAACAAATGAAAATATTTCTACTTTTTCTATTTTTAAATATTCGTAAAAAAATGATGGAATCAAAGTTTTTACCTGAGAACAGTGTTCAAATTGTGATTGATAAAGTAATGTCTCCGAATTCGTTTCATCGGTCATTTTTTGCGACAATGTTAAAACGTAACTTTCCGATTGTTCCTCAATTTCATCATCGTCATCATTATTATTATCATCATCATCATCATCATCATTATCATTCTTCATTTCTTCGGGGTTTTCCGAAATTTTCTCCATTCGTTTTTTCTTCACTATCGATCTAGAAAAAAAATATTAATTGTTTCCTCCTCTTTACCTAATTTTATTCTTTACATTTTAAAATTATTTTATTTATTTCTTTAATTTTTCAATTCAAACTCAACAATTGCTAGCTCTGATTAATAAACTAATTGCATTATGGCGCATACCCAGTTTCACTCTTTTTCGACGAAGGTGCATTCTTTTTTGATTTCAATTTTCTCTTGGACAAATTACTTAAATATTCTTCACCACCTTGAGTCAAGAAATTTTTCACCTGCTTACACATTGTGAAATCTTGGGTTAAAATTAAAATTTTCGGCGGTGGATCATCACTTTTTCTACTCTTTGCATCATTGCGATGAATTTCCGTAACAATTTCCGATAAGGCCTCCCATTTTGGATTTAATTCTGGCTTCAATTCTATTTGAAAAAAAATTAAAATTTATTATTTTCTTTATTAATGTAAGGAAAATGTCAATATTTGCTTAAATTTCTTTTGAAATAATTATAATTACCATTTTTGTCATTGTAAACGCGAGACTTAGCAGCTTTAAACATACTTTCGACAATGTCCAAAACCATCCAACCACTACTTTTAATCGCATAATCCATTGTCCGTAAATTGTTGAGCATCGCGTAAAATGAGACAGCATCCTCATGCGTCAAGCACCTATAGTTTGAAGAAATTAAATCATGTTTTATTTACTGAATAATTCGTTTCCAATTTATCAAGAGTTGGAAAAATAAAATGCCACTCAAGACAGAAACGTTAGTTTTCATCACATACATGAGTAATGACCGCAGAGTTTTCAAGTCGGCAATTAGAATTTTCGTCTTTTGACTCAATTGATGCCAAATTGGATCCAATTGTTGTTGCAAGAATTTGTGAAATTTCTTCGCCACTGCATTCTCCACTGTCAATTCATCTAATTCCAACTACAATAGACAGGAAATTGACAAACTTGTTATTTATTTTATTCTAGAATAAAAAATATCCTTAAATTTTCAATAAAACTTACAAATTTATTATTTCTCTTCAGTTCTTTGACAATGTAGTTCATAATATCGAGTAGAGCAGTTTGAATGCTCAACATTTTTGGAGTGAGTGAAACGTGTAATTCCACGACTTCCGGCTGAAGAAATTATTAATTTAATTAATTATTAATTCTGTAGGTGAAAGAAGGAAATTTAAGTAAGTAATTTTAATTAAATAAATACCTCCCGCTTTGAAAGACATTTTTTCACCGTCGAATGAAATCGAGGCCAAAGATACAGCTTTGTAACAAATAATGTCCTCATCACACGTTCAACTTGAGAAAAGCCAACGGTGAACGATAAGGCAGAACTGGTGAATGCTTTAATGAATCCAGTCTGAAATTATATTTTATTAATCATTCTAGAATCATTTGAGAAGAAATAAAAAATAAATATGTACCTTGTTGACTTGACGATAGAGACGAAGGGCGAATGCCTCTTGATACGAATTTATAATATTGTGCGCTCGATACACTAAAATTCCCGACACCAAATGCAGTGGAACTCGTTTCTTTAACAAGTCCACAACTAGAATTCGTCCTGATATAAACAAAACGCCACCCTCGAGATAGATTCTCTCTCTGTTGGGAAATAAAAAATAAATTGGAATAATTGGACTTGATAATTAATAATTGGACTTTTAAGGTTTAAAACGAACCTCTCCTCCGAAAGGCATTGTGACGTTATTACTCGTGGCATTTGTTGAACATTAAAACTTAGCAATTTCTCGAGGAAATAATTCTCCTCCTGGTCCGTTGTGCCAAGAACTAAGACCAAAAAATTCGGATCAGAATAGGCGCGAATTATATTAGCAAAAACCGTGTCCAGCGAGAGCCCTCTAAAAAAAGGAAGATTTGCGTTTAGAAAAAAGTTTTTAATTTTATTTTTCTCTTTTCTTACTTGGCAACAACGACGAGTCCATCCTCGTGAAGTGTTTCGAGGAACATTTCCGTTTCGTATTCCAACATTTTCCTTTTCTTTATTCACAATTATATTCTACTCTCTTTTCTATTATATCAGGAAATGTTCTGCTTGGCTTTCAATGTCAAAACAGTAGTTGAAGAAGAACTTCGATTAGGGACCATAAAAGTGTAACAATCAGCGAAGAAGATTCTTTCTGTAGAAGAGAAATATAATTAACATTAGAAAAGAATTTTTTAATTAAAAATCCTGCTACAAGTAATTTATGACGTTATTACTTGTGAGAGACGTTTTTTGCGAACAATTTCCCTTGGACTCTTTTCGTCAAAATTTTCCCCCTCGGATAGTAAAATTTGAAAAACAGAAAGCGTGAACCGACTGCTGTCGTGTGACGGATGTCCGTAAACTCCAATACTAACAGGTCTCTTGAAACTGAAAATTATTATTAAATATTCATTCTATAATTAAAAAAACAAAATTTTTTTTAATTTAAATAAAAAAATATAAAATTATATAAAACTTTACCTTTGTGGAATATAAATAATGTCTTCGCCACAAGTTGTCGATTGTAAACAATAATTATTCGGATCGTAAGTGGGTTTCGCTGTTATTTGCGAAACATAAATATCTGAATCTCCAGATCTGAACAGAAACATATGTATATAATTTGAAAATTGTAAAAAATGTTTACGCAGGTCTTTTGAATTGTTTTTCTTACTTACTCGGAAATTAGCTGTATTTTTACAATTCCTTCATACATTAAACTGTAATATTTATAAGAATCACCGGCAACATCATCTTGCACCGAATGAAGAAGATCCTCTTCAAGTGCAACTACATTTGACACAACTATCTATTTACAAAAATAAAAACAAACAAACAAATTAATACCTACATATACAGATGCACAAGTTGTTATAATAGTACATTAATAATGAAATATTATTCATATTTTTTGAGGTTATAGTTTTCAAAATAAGACAAGGAAAAAATTAAATTTACTTCAAACTTTCTATTAAAGCCAAATAACTATAGAAATAAAATAAAAATGCAAATATTTAAAAGCAAATTATTGTTTCTATTTTACATTTATGTAATTCTGTCAATTATTTTTAATGTACGAAGAAAACAGGCAATTACATTTATTAAAATTACAATAACGAGCAAATAATCCCTCATATTTTCGATTCTAACATAACCTCACTTTTTTTCGCTAATATATTTTCAAAAAATGCCACACTAAAAAAAAGAAAATTTTTTTATCAAACAGGGAAAATGTTTTTTCTTAAAGAACAGATATCTAATTTAAGATTTCAAATTTTTTTTTATTTTGAATTTTTTAAAAAAAATTTTGCGGTGAACGCATAGAAATAAACATTAGACGCAGGAACGATAGGAACACTGTTGGATAGAATGATTTTATATTTAAAAAAGCAGAAAAATTGCATACATTTGAAAACAATAAATTACGGATAAAATTGACATTTTTTTTTTTTAAGTGAAAAGATAAAAAAACTTTCAACTTGCAAAAATTTTTTATAACTACTTTAAAAATTAGGAAAAACGAGAAATATGAAATCGGAACAAACAATAAGGAGGGAAAATTGAAATAATTTAAAACGAAATTTATTTTCAATAAAAAAGACAATATTTTAATAAATATACTATTTACAAAAGGCGTTGAATGAAGAAGAGAGAATTATTGAAAATGAAATGTTAGATAAAGTGAGAGGGAATTAATTTTACGAATATTTCTATTTTAATATTTGAATAAAATTATGAGAAAAAACAATTGGAAAGCATTTCTCTTTCACTCTCAATCGTCATGATACATTTTTGGATTGTATGATGATGTAAATGCATTTATTCGTCTTTTATCGGGACTTATTCCTTCTCTCACTGAATAATATCGTCTCTCGATGACTTTATCGAAAAATCTACTCAATTTCACTGATGAGCCTGAACCAGCAGCTAGTGAACGAATTTGCAAACAGTCCTAGGAGGGAAAATTATTTTTATTCTACAAACATTTTCTATTCCTTTTGTATTGTAATGTTTTTATTTTTTCTTACTAAATAAATTTCATCCGCTCCACATTCTTCAGCAATTGTTGAAGACCTTCTGTAAACGGTCGATCTTACTTGCGCCATTAAATCCGATTTTGTACCCACGACTAGAATTGGAATCTGAAAATTAGTATTTTTTCATTTTACAAAATGAGATAAAAAATGAGTAATAAAATTCGAAACGTAACTTGAAAGGAAAAAAAAGTAAAATAAAATAACTGAAAATTTTATTTTCAGTTTCATACTTGAGTTGAACCCACAAACTGTTCAGGATCAAAATCGTCAAACGACTTTGATTTCAATGAATTGCCATCTCTATTTAAAACTTCCTGTAACCATTTTCGTAAATTCTGTTGTGATTTACGATTCGACATGTCGTGAACTAAAATTATTCCTGAAATAAAAAAGAAAAAAACATTTGTAATTTGTAGAAAGAAACTTAATTTTCTATGTATTTTTCATTTACCGTTTGTATTGTTGTAAAAAACTGAACGTGTATTTTGATGACTCTGACTGCCACCAATGTCCCATAATTCGATAAAATATCGTCTCTGATTTGCTGTCCCTTCTTTATATTCGTGTAATTTTACTTCCACCGAACAGCCAATTGTCCATGAAGGATTATTCATTGGCTGTTGGTGACAAATTAAATGCGTTAACGATGTTTTTCCAACACCTAATACAATTTTCAACATGAAAAATTAATTATTACATCAATTATCAGAAACACTTGAAATGATGATGACGTGGTTAACGCGATCTCAAAAATAACGAAAAATGTATTTTCACATTTTTTGCCATTGTTGAAAAAGGAGGGCAATGTTTTTCATTGAAATTCTCACAATTTAAAAGGAAAATTATTGATTTTTTTATTGAAAAAGATAAATTGAAAGTATAATATTTCACTTACCGGAATCGCCAAGAACGAGAATTTTCACTTTATCGATGGCAGCCATGAAATAAAAACTTTAATGTACCTAAAAACAGAACTAAACTACAACTAAATTGTACAATAAAAACTATTGAAAAACTACATTCAGAAAAAAACGGAATAAACTATAGAAAAGTAAGCATCTTGACAATTATTTTGTTTTTCTTACTGGGAAACTTAACCTCAAAAAAATGTTGACACCTGCGCACGCATGCGCATTAAAAAAATATATATTTTATTTTCTCCAACCACTATAGGTTTATGGAAAATTATTTGCTATTATAAATTTGTTATTTTTATTTTCCATAGTCTATTTATTTAAATGTAAATATCAGAAGTAATAATATTAAATAAATATTTTAAGAATAAAAAAAGAGAAGAGACGGTTATCCACCAGGGATGTGTAGTTCTTTGCTAGAAAAATACACACCTATTTCTTTTCATTTGGAAAACTATAGAAGGAAGAATGTAGAATGAATTAATAAAACACGCATATTTGAAATATTTAGTTTTTTTTTTATTTCAATATTATTGTTTAGGTTTATTATAAGAAAAAATTCTTACAATTGACATATTGACAATCGATGCGCGCGCATTCTAACACTACTATTGTAAAAGCACCTTTACAGTAAAGTAAAATACGTAAAGTAATAAGGAACACCTTTGTTTTTATCTTTAAAATAATAGTATTTTTTAGGAAAGTTTCAAGCAATTATTGTAAACATTATCATGTATTTGAAGTGAAAAGTAATTATTTGGCGAAAAAAGAGAAAAATAGAGTGAATCATAAATGTACCGACTGAACCCTGACATAGAGAGTGAACAAGAAACAAGTGACCACACCCTGGAACCTAAAAAGAAAAGATGGTTGCCCATTCGTGCTCGTTCGTCATTTGTACACAGTCGTACGGGCAGTGAAGTTCGGCCATCTTGCTTTTTCCTCGTCACTGTTTGTTTTGGTGCATCCTTGTCCCGTATTTCAATAAAATCAAGAGGAAAAAATAGCCAAACTCTTAAAATCACATCGAAATATATTAAATTCGCGAATTTTGTTGAAAATATAGAGAGAAGGAAGAATTGCTTTATAATAATAAGGTGATATTCTTTTTTTCTAAAATAAATTCGTCTCGTGTCATCTGGTCGTCGTCGTCGTCGTCGTCGTCGTCGTCGTGTTTAAATAAGTGTATATATAAAAGAATATTGGTTTTCTTGTGTTGGTAATCTCTCATTTATAAACAGCTGTGTGTGTGTGTGAGTGTTTTAAAGAAGAAAAAAAAGAAGAAGGAAAGAAAAATGGCCTGCGCCACCCTAAAGAGATCTCTGGAATTTGATCCTGTTCATAGCCACGGACGACCAAACAAGCGACGAAGATGCGTTCCAATGTGCGTCTCACCTGGCAATTCATCGCCAAATGTTACAAAGACACAAAGTCCATCGCCATTCGGTGAAATATCGCAGAAATTGACGCCTGGTAATTATTCAATACGGCCATTTTTCTCTTTTATTTCGTATTATTCGAGTCTTTTCATATCTATATATGTCTACATGTATATAGATGTATGACGAGAGTTTTCTTTTATTTATATTGCATGTGTGCTTTTTCTCCAAGTTTAATTCTTTTAGCTTCAACTTTTTTATTCTCGAGAAGAGCATTGGGACTAGGGGCTTGGCCCACTTGGGCGATTTAAAACCCGTATTTAGTGTCCCCTTTTTTAGTGAAAAGGAGAATGAGTTAGGAGTGGGGCAGAGAGAGAGAGAATACAAGAGTCGATCCCTAAGGGTTTTGGGGCGAGGGATTGGGGAGGGGAGACACACACGTAAATCATATGGTAATGCCCTAACGGACTCCGATCCCGACCAGATTATATTACGGGCACGCAATCCAAGTCCACTATTATTTCCAAATTCGTTTTTTTCTCCTTTTTTTCTTTTTCTTTATTTGTTTATTCATCTACCAGCACTTGTGAAATTTCTCGTTTTTTCTAATCCCTTTTCTCTTTTATTATTAATGCAAAACAGGAAATTTACTAACATTCTGTTTAAAATAAATTATAGAATTTTTAAAAATTTATGGAAAAACTTGGGCAACTCTTATTCTCTTTCTCCAGCATTATATTAATTCCTATATTAAACAAAAAATAATTACGTTTTTTTCTTCCTTTTTTATCAAATAAAATAATAAATTTATATTTTAATTAACTTGTTTATATTTCTTTTGCTAGTTTTCTTTTCTTCTTTACATAAAATGGTACAGACGGCAAAAACAGAATATTAAAATAAAAAATTGTTGAAAAATTTTCATCTCATTTGCAAATTAACAAAAATCGTTAATAAGGAGCAATTAAGTTGAGACTTTACTATTTTCGTTCTTCTTTAATGAAAAGAAACATTGAAATTTTGTTTAGAAAAAATGGCAGCAAACATCAGAGAGGAAATTCGCCGATTGCACCGACGCAAACAATTGTATTTCAATCCTCAAAGCAACAATGGCGATTTCTCGGATATGGAGGGTTCATCAAATCCTTCCAGTCCATCTGGTTGCGGTTCAAACGCCTACAGTAATAGCACATCAAGCAAAGAGAAACCTCTCTTCACATTCAAACAGGCATGTAGCCATTCAATTCTTTTTTCCATTCCTCAATTATTGTTATTCTTACATAAAAAAAATTATTATTATTTAACTAATTTTGACGCTCAGGTTGGAATGATTTGCGAGCGGATGCTGAAGGATCAAGAAGTACAAATTCGAGAGGAATATGACCAGATCTTGACAATGAAATTATCCGAGCAATACGAATCATTTGTTAAATTTACATACGATCAAATTCAAAAAAGATTCGAATCTGCAGCTGCTCCCAGTTGTGAGTTTAGTTTACTAGTTATTATTATTTTTTTTTATTTCACATTTTGTTAGCACCTTTGTGATTAATTTTTAAAATGTTTCATTTTTTCTAGATCTATCCTAAGTTGGATTTTTACTGTTAAGGATACGTTTCTGTGAAAAAAAATATTAGGTGAGTAGATAAATTTCTTTTTCAATTTGCATAAAATTGTTTATTCAATTTTTCAAGTTATAAAAAACGAGAAAAAAATATTTGCTAAATTTTTACAAAACATTGAAATAAATGGATAATTTTTTTTAGAGGAATATATATTTTTATTCGTCAAGTTTAGCTTTAATTTCTTTTTCTATTTAAATTCAATTATATTTATTTAAACAATAATGTTTTGAGCATTAGGAAATTTTACATTTCAAATACGACTTTAATTTTTAATTTAAATTTTGATGAAAAGTAGAAAGAAAATTGTTTTGAAGTCAGCAAAAAATTCATTTCAGATTTGTACTGCTGCGTGAGATAAATTTTACTCGAACTTATACGTCGAGTTGGATGCTGATTTCTCTGCAACAACTCGGGAGTGAAAAGGGAATAAATTGTTTTTCGTTTCATTTTTCAAGAGCTAAAAATCGAGATAAACAATTAAAAAAAAGAAAATTTTTTTCTAAAGCAAGAATGTTTAGTGCACTAAGTTTAAGTAGAATATTTGCGAATAAACAGCGATCACTTGATAATTATGGAAAAAACAAAAAACAAAAAAAAAATGTCCACAATGTATACTAGTGAAACTAACGATATTTGTACCGTCTGGTGTTTGTTATAAAACAAAGATAAAAAAAATAACAAAAAAAAAAAAAAAAATTTTAAAAGTGCGCTGATATCAGGGAACTTTTAAATCGCACAAATATCGAAAGTCAAATCACTTTTTATACTAAAAATTTGATAAAAAGTCTAGAGAGAAAAAAAAACGAAAATTAACTTATCTTCAAAAATCGAATTAATTTCGTTAAAGAGCAATCAAAATTAATAAAGGAAAAATTTTGTCCCGATTTTTACGAATTTTTTGCTGTAAAAGCTATTTTTTAAATCGAGTAAAATATTAATTGTAGCGATTTTTGATATTTGAAGATAAAATTAAAGTGAAAATTTTGAGCTTATTTTGCTGAATTAATAAAAACTTTTTATTAATAAAAAATTTATTATCATTAATAAACTAATTTAGAAAAAAGGAAAAATATCAAAGTTACTGTTTCTTTGTTTTTCTTTTTTTAAATGACTAAAATTTCTATTTATGAAAATAGAAACTAGTAAAATGAACGGCACTCAAAAAAACGGCTTTTTTCTATTTATTTTTCTATAGAATTAGTTTTAGGTGAAGATTTAGGATAATCGTTTTCTTTATTTTGTTTTGCTTTCTCTTTCGCACTATCATAAGAATTTTTTCACAAGTCAATCGTGTACAAATGAAAAAATTTGGTGTATAAAAATTAGAAAATTGTACTTTCCAAAAATTGAAAGGAGCATTTGAATCGGTGACTATATTTTTATGATTCAAGAGAAAAAGAGAAAATTTTGTTTTGCACGCGAAATATGCATTTTTTTTTAATAATGGTCGTTAATGGTCGTTCCCTGATAGCATCGTCTTGATATGAAAAAAGGACACGAGGAAAAAGAAAAAAAACGAATATCCGTAATTTTACTGTGCCTATTAATTAGACTAAACGCTTGGTCATTGTTATAAAATTAAAAAGAAAAAATTTTTGTTTGCTTCGACACTTTTCTTTAAGTTTTCAAAAAAAAAAAAAAAAAAAATTGAGAAACCCCGATTTTTTTAGTAACATAATGTACATTTTTTTTCGTAATACTAGATTATAATAATTTTTAGGTTAATACGTTAGATTAACAGATTGTCAACAAATTACAAGTTACTTTTTATTTTTCTGAAAACAAAAAAAAAATACATATTTTCTTGATTCTCTAGTTGAAAAAATTAAATTCTTATCAAGATTTTCCCCTTTTTTTTACATGAACATAAGACAAACCTTTTTGTTCTTTAATTTGACATTTTTTGTTGATATTTTTTCATTGGAAAAAAATCTTGATGAGAATTAATATTTTTCGCAGAATTTTTTTTGAATTTGGTAAAAATAAAAATGGTGCCAGAATTTATTTTTATGGGTTTTCATCGAAGAAGCAACGAGTCGAGCCCAAAGAAAGGAAGTAAATGGATTAAACTTGATTGTGGCATGTGTAAAGATTAAGTTAATTAATATTGAAAATTAGTTTATAAAGAGTAAAAAAAAAAGAAAAAAACAATACAAAAGCCACATAACGTTCGAGATGCGAATATTTTACCATTTAAGAGAGGCCATGGTGAGTGAACCGCGCACCTTGGGAGGAATTCCTTGTGCAAAGGAATTTAGTTTCATTGTTAAAATACCTCTATTATGTAAACACACTTATTATTGAAATAAATATAAACTTTAAGACTGAAATTTTACTTGTGTCTCATAATTGTGTTGTGAAATCACCTTTGCGTGGGTGGTTTCTCCATTTTGCCGCCGCTATCCTTTTGTGTGTGTGGGATAAATAAGCGGGAAACTATTTTAAAAATTTAAAACTATAACAATCCTATTTAAATTAAATGATGATGATAATAGTAGTAATGGAAACTTTTTATTTGGAGATTTAAGAAGAATCGAATAAAAAACATTTACTAAACATAACAGACAATTTGCTAAAAGGAAAGAGACACTTTTCCATTTCCTCTTCCGGAAGTTTAGACATATACAAAAACATAATAATAATCTTGGAATTATTAAGAAGAAAAATCCTATTATGTAAAAGCCAAAAAGGAAAATATATGTCTAAAATAATATTATTATACAATTTTGTTTAGCGTGTCTTGTCGCTTGAAATGTTTTTGAAAAACTAAATAATATGTTCTCTCATGCACGTAACAGGTGAAGAATTTGATCTCATTAGACAAATCTCGTAAATGAAATAACGCCATTACGAGAAAATAGGGCTTCCGAACCGAGTGTGAGTGTCGAGAAAGAGGGGGCAAGGAAGCCTTCCAAAAACTATATCAAGTAAAAGGCGCACGACAAAAATCCGTCACTTTTGGGCGGGAAACAATATCTCATCTGCGGTGAAAACTATGTTTCCATTATTATTCTTGGTGTTCGTAGTGGCTGTAAAGGTTTTCAAAAAGACCACCCCAAATGGTGAGTTTGTTTCTCAAATTGAAAAAAAATCATTCCAAATCGCCAAATTCACTTGAATTTCATCAATTCAATTTCCAGGCAAGGTCACTGTCTATCTAGGTAAACGAGACTTCATCGATCATCTTGAAAATGTCGATCCTATTGACGGAATCGTCGTCGTCGAGAATGACTATCTTCAGGGCAGAAAAATCTTTGGACAGGTGAGAGGTGATTTTTTTTTTTTTTTTTTTTTTTTTTTTTTTAAAGAAAATGCAATCCTAAGAACCAATTGTTCATCTACTGGCTTTTGTAGATAACGACGACTTATCGATATGGACGAGAAGAGGACGAAGTTATGGGAGTGAAATTCAGCAAAGAGTTGGTGCTCAGCAAGGAGCAAATTGTGCCAATGAGAAAGGAGAAACAGGAGACGACGGCGATTCAGAATCGACTTCTGAGAAAGCTGGGACCAAACGCGTATCCATTCTTGTTCCAATTCCCATCGAGTTCCCCGAGCTCCGTGACACTCCAGCCAGGCGACGACGATCAAGGCAAACCCCTCGGTGTCGAATACGTCGTCAAGGTTTACGTCGCTGAAAATGAGGAAGACAAGGTTACTTTCCCTTCATTCATACAATATTACTATAATTCTCCATCATTCATTTTTCAGAATTGGAAAAATGCGAACGAGCGACTGCGAAACCCATTAACTGTATTTGTTTTATTTTATTTTTATATAACTCATTAGTGTGTCCATTAGTGTGTCGATTACATAAGACTCGGTCATTTATGTAATGAAATTCTGTCTCAACTTTTATATTTTCTTGATTAAAAAAATTCTTTATTTCCTTTTCAATTGCACTTGACATTTTTGCATTCTTTTTTGTAACTACATTTTAAAGAAACATTACTTTTAATTTGTAAATTCGATTTACTCTTAGAAAGCAAGAATAATAATTTTTTTTCAACTAATTTTTTCAGGGTCACAAACGATCGATGGTTGCGCTCGCAATCAAAAAATTGCAATATGCACCACCAACGCGAGGACGAAGACTTCCCAGTTCACTTGTTTCCAAAGGTTTCACATTCTCGCAGGGCAAATTAAATTTGGAAGTGACATTGGACCGGGAAATTTACTATCATGGTGAAAAAGTCGCTGCCAATGTTATTATCACTAATAATTCACGCAAGACGGTTAAAAATATTAAGGTGAGCAACATGTTAATTATTTAATTTAAAAAATAATTAAGAGAAAAATTTCATTTTATCTAAAGTTGAGCTTTTCAATTGTAATAAAAAAATTTTTTGTTTGGTTACATTTTATGAAAATAATGCATGATAAATTCGAATTTTATCATTTCAGATGTTTGTGGTTCAACATTGCGAAGTGACGATGGTTAATGCTCAATTTTCACGTCACGTCGCGAGCTTGGAAACCAGAGAAGGATGTCCAATAACACCCGGTGCATCGTTCTCGAAGCAATTCTTCCTCGTCCCATTGGCCAGCAGCAACAAGGATCGTCGCGGAATTGCTCTTGATGGACATCTTAAGGTGCACACTTTATCCACATTTCTTAATTCGAATAAAATATAGTTTATTAAAAATTATTCACGATAACCAAGATTGATATTCATCATCAGAAATTGAATTTCAATTTAATTGATCATTATTTATCATTTATAGGACGACGACGTGAATCTCGCATCATCAACTTTGGTCGCCGAGGGAAAATGTCCAGGAGACGCTATGGGAATTGTCATTTCCTACTCAATTCGTGTGAAATTAAATTGCGGCACTTTAGGCGGAGAATTGATCACTGACGTTCCATTTAAATTAATGCATCCCGCTCCAGGTATCTAATTTATTTCATTCAATTTCATTTCAAAAAGAAAATTATAGAAAAAAAATTCTAAAAACAATAAAAATTACAGGAACTGTCGAGAAGGAACAACAGGCGACAATGAAGAAGAGCAAAAGTATTGATCGCGGTCGATACGAAAGTTCTTGTTACGCAAACGATGACGACGACAATATCGTCTTTGAAGATTTTGCCCGTCTTCGTCTAAACGAACCCGAATAAGTCATTCAAAAAAAAGTAGGAATCCAAAAAAAGGCTGAACATCTCTCTCTCTTTTTTCTCTCTCTCTCTGAAAGGAATACATTGGTTCAAAACCAATTTGCAACCTTTACATCCTCTCTTCAAATGAAAGAAAAAAACCAAAAAAAACAAGAAATAATAATGAACGTGTTTTTCTTTTCAATATCCCAGATGTGATTTTTCTTTTTTTATTTAATCGCGATTTTTCTATTTTGCAAATGTTTTTTACTATTTTGAAAGAAATTGTTTGCAAATATAAAAAAATTAACAAAAAAAGAATATTACTAAAAAAAATAATGATAAAAAAATAGAAAAAATATTAAAAGAAAAAAAATTGTCGAAATTTCCGCTCGATTGTGGTGGTCGAACGGAAATTTATCTAGACAAAAAAAGAATACATATATTAATTACTCTAACTCTTTCTTCAATTGTATTTTAATACGATAAAAAAGAGAAAGAAAATTTCCCGTTTAACCAGAAGTGACGTCTATATAGATAATTTTAATTAAAAAAAAACATAAATAAAATTTTAATTGTATAAAAATAATAAATGAGAAAATAATTTGTCAATGAGAGATTCTCTATATAAATGTAAAGAAAGAAATAATTTAAGTGAAGAATGAAAAAAAATCCTGTACATCGTTGACTTGTTTATTATTAATAATTCTATATTTATGTAAACTTAGAAAATAAAGTTGATGAAATTCTTTCATTGTTTTTTCGACATTTTCCAATGGTTCTAATTCATTTATTTGTTGTCTAGAAGAAAAAATTTTGTTTTCTCAATAGAATATATTTATATATATATATATTTTTTTTTATCAAAAATATTCCAACTTTTTTTTATTATTTTTGAGGGCGGAAGGGAGAAAAATATTTCTTTTTTGCTAAAACATTAATCGTACATGAGCGAATAATATTCTTGGTATGTTTGAATGTATGCTTCTTTTTCGACTGGTGTCATTTCGGCTATTAAGGAATCGTTGACGTTTGTAATTGCGACACTTTTCCCACCGACACTTATCATTGGCACTGAATCTTCTTCCTCAGACTCCATCATTTCCACAGCGTCTGCAAACATTTTTTTATTTTTCATTACTATTCAAAATTATATTTATAATTTGATTTTCAGAAAGGAAGGAAAATTATAAGAATACTGAAAGTATTTAAATAAACAAGAAGAGAATGGATTAAAAAGGGGTAAAAAATGTAAAAATAAATTGTTTGAAATGAAAGAGAGATAATAGTTTACCCGTCTCGACTGGTTGCATTTCATTATTCTCCTCATTATCGCTACTGTCGCTCGACTCCTGCGGTATCACTGATTTCACCGCATTGGCATCGCTCATTCCGCCCTTCTTCTCATGCGCCAATAAAACGGACATTATGTCCTCGCCCTGCTTGTTGTTTATTGCTGTTGGCGTGGAGGCGGTGGCCGCTGCCTTGTTCAATATATTGTCCTGTGCAATTGTCGAATCCGTCTGTGAAAAATTAATTTCTCCTTTTACTATTTAAACTTAATTTTAAATTAAATTCAGACAAATTTACATTCTGTAATATGAATTTCAATCTTTTGCAATCCTTTGCAATCTTTTGCACTAGAATTATATTAATGATGAAAATGAAAAAATAAATACTTGTAAAGAATCGTCGATTGGATTGTCGATTGTGCTGTCTGTCATCCAAATCGGCTGCTCCTTTCTTGTATTCAGGGAATTATCGTCCGCAATTCCGTCTCCAATGAGCACGTTGACCTTTGTCTCCTCCACAAAGAATCCCGATGTCCGAGAACCTTCACCCGACCATTGATCGTTGGGTCCACGAATCGCGCCCGCTTTTCTTGGATCGATTCTAAAGGAAGAAGAAAAGAGAAAAACAAAATGAGTAAAGTGTAAATTAAATTTGAAAAACAAATAAATAATAAAATTTAATAAAGTTTAATGGAATTGGGAAAAAGAGTAGTGAGAGTACCCCTTGATAGTATTAATGTCAACGGCTTCGGGCTCGAGAAGCTCGGGCGCCAATTTAATGCCCTCAATATCCCGGAGTAGAATATAGAGCGGCTCCATTTGCTCGTTAAATCGCGCCAAAAGAAGTCGCGAGTCTTTTTTCGGTAGCGCCGACTGATCCTCCTCAACAACCTCCCCGCAATAGGTGCACTTGAACTCCTGTGTGCTCATGTCAAATAGTTGATCCGCCTTTTCAAAAAAAAAAAAAAAATCAACAACAACATTAATAGGAATAATTAATTAATTTCATTCATCTCAAGTGCGTCAATTACTTCGAGATCGGTGTATGTTTTGAGGCAATTGGTGCATTTAAAACTCGCTCGACTCGTTGCATTTCGCTCCTCGGTTTCCAGTTTCTTCCTCATCATCAAAAGTTTATATTTCACTACATTCACAAAGGACTGAAAAAATTTATTTTCTCATTACAGTTATTCCTCAGAAATAGTATAGAATACAAAAGGAAACAATTTGGCAAAATCATCAAGTACCTTATAATTGATGAAATAATAATTAACTTTCTGCGCCTTGCCATCGGAGCCAGTTTCCATTTTCAGTCTTATTTGAATAAACTTATCATTACGAAGTGTCGCTATTCTCGCTCGCATTTGTTTCTTTTCGAATTTCAACAATTCCAATAAGTCGTCTTCCTTCATACCTTTAAAATACGATTGTCGTTATTCCATTATTTGCAAGTTTTAATCAACAATCAAGTGAATAATCATTTACTAATTTCATTTTTTAATCATAAACAAACTTTTAGCAATTATTTATTTCTCTAACTGAATTGTCAAAAGTGTCTGATTTTAGTAAACAAATGATAAAAAATTTACTTACAAGGATTTCTAACTAGCATATCAATAATGAGAGCATCTTCTATCGTATAAAACCCACGAGCAACAATTCTCGCCAATTGTTTTAAACTGCTGGGAATTTCCGTAACGAGTCTTTCCTCGACACTCATTTTAAAACAAACAAAAAATGAAATAAAAATAACAACAAAAAGTATATATTTAATGTAATTACAGTTTGGAAAATAATCTGCAACATAAATTGAAAAACAGTATAAGTAAATTGGCAAAATAGATAAATACAAAAGTAATTTATTTTTTTAAAAAACAAATAGCACATAAGTTCATTTTCTCCTCTTATTATAAAATTGAGAACAAAAACTTTTTAAATAAAAGAAATTTTTGTAAATAAAACCTACGTTCATTTATATTGAATAAAAAATGTACATTTGTTCATTTCTATAAATTAAAGTAATTTATAAAAAATTGTAATATTCTCTATATGTATTTCATTTATATACATTTTCCTTTTATTTATTTATTTGTAAGTAAAAAATTGATAAAATGAAAATAAAAATAAACCTAACCTCAAAATCACACGAATAAAATTTGCCGCATAATTCTCCCCGGCGGGAAATAGTAAAGAAACACTTTTATTTTTTCTTATTATTCTACTCAAATAAAAAAAAATTGTTTCTAATGAAAATGTTTACACTGTTCTAATTTATTTACGGCATAATTAATAATATTTGCGTATAATTGGACGTTTTTGTGTTGCGCGCATTATTTTTTCAAGTCTTTTTTCTTTACACATCGTTTGACAGGGGAGGGAAAAGCACCACGATTTTACATATTTAAAGGTGCGATCACAAGATTGAGTTCGAACGCGAAGCATGAATTAGAAAAGGACAGAGATGTGTTTGTGTCCTTTTCTGTCTCCTATATCTCGTTCGCGACTTGTTTGTAACGCATAAAAAAAAGAAACAGAATTTTGACCAATAATATTATAGTTGAACATTGAAACAGAGGAATGAAACCATTTCTAATATTGCTTTCACATTTGTGACATCGTATCGGTCGTGGTTTATTTCACGAAAGAAAATTTTTTTTATTAAAATACAATCCATTGTTATGGCTCAAAAATTGTCTGAAAGTAATAATCGAATTTGTGAAAATTCTCTTTATTTTCATTGTTTCAGGGGTTTTGCACGAAAGTCGCGTTTTTGAAGGTTACATTTTTTTTAAAATACATATTGAAAGACAAGTGTCAAAATTCCACACTTCTTGTGTGTGCACTGTAATATAAATATTTATAAAAATGTAAATTGTTTTCATCTTTTTTCTTAATCTATTCGAAAGCACCTGCTGAGGTTGTTTTACCGTTTTTATTGAAATATTGTTGTCTTTTCTAAATTCCAAAAAGAAATTGAGGATTATAAATTTTTTATTGAATATTATAATAATAAAATATTTAAAAAAAAAAAGAAAAGGAATTCACAATGGTGAGACTTACTGAAGAAATGGTTATTGCAAGAACGAGAATTTCGGATTTGTCAAACGTCAAACAACTTAATTGTTGGTGAGTTTATTTATTGACGAAAATTAACTTTACATAGTTTTTGTACTTGATGTTTTTCAGTATTAAATTTTTTTCCATTTTTTTTAAATAAATAAAAATAAAGAATAGAATGAAAGTGGAGGAATTACTGTTTAGGAGAAACTTATTTTGCGAATAAAATCAGCGTGAGAAAATCGCTTTGTGTTTAATTAACGTCTGAATTAATATTACACGAAAATAACTGTTCTTTTGAATAAGAACGAATACGCAGTCAATCTCTTGAAATTTAATTTAATATTAAAGAAATCGAAAAATAGAAATTAGCATATTTATTTACTAATTTGATTAGTTTTTTAAACATTTTTATTTATTTCTTGAATGTTTTCTGACAAAAAGTAAAGAATACTTTCAATAAATAATCGATAATTACTTTTTTCCGCAGGGGAACCGAATTAACGGACGTCAGCATTTTACAAAGAATGAAAAATGTGGAAGTTCTCTCATTAAGGCAAATATTTAAAAATTTTATGAATTATAATTAAAAAATTAATTTTGTCATTTTTGATGAGGATGTGATAATTTTTTTTTTTTTGAAATATAAAAGGTTATTCATTTGTTTATTTAAAAAAAAGTAATTACATAAAGCAAACGAGAATGATTGGATGATTTTTTTTAAATCTCATGGTCACTGTTCTATAAAAGTCTATGTGAAAAGTGACTTTTTCTATTACCCACTCGATATTTATAATTATGTAAATAACATTTTACGATTCATTCTCAATATATTCTGTCGCTGATTAAATTTCTGATTAACACCATTTTTCCTTATTTGTCGAATTCTTCGCTTTGGAAAATTCCTTTTTTGGACATTGTGTTTGTGTCTATTATTATAGAAATGATTAATTAATGCAATTATTCTCTTTTTCTAAAAAGTATTTAATATTATTATTATTACTACTATTAATATAAAATAAATATAAAGTAAGAGCGAATTTTATTTATTTTTAAATATTTAAAAAATATTGCTAGAAAATTATCGACTTTTTTATTTTCTCTATTTAAAGTGTGAACTGCATAGAAACTCTGGCACCATTTCAGTATTGTTCGAATCTTCGTGATTTGTTCATAAGAAAAAACAACATTCAGGATATAAATGAAGTTTGCTATCTACAGGATTTGACAAATTTGAGAAATCTTTCGCTGAGTGAAAATCCATGCGCCGAACGTGAAGGGTCAGCATTTTATTTGCCTTCTTTTTTTGAAAACCATGAAATTTAGCATTAAAATTTTTTTAATTTATCTAAAGCATTTTATTTTAATTTTTGGAATTTTTATGAATCCAGTATCTGGTTTATATGAATAAAATTCTCATTTTTTAGTTATCGTATGTCAGTATTGCGAATTTTGCCAAATTTACAAAAACTCGACGACAAAACTGTTTCACAAGAGGAGGTTCAAATTGCAGTGTGCTGTGGAAAAGTTTTATCACATCCTCTATATTATGAAGCATCATCGCCACAAACCGATCAACCGACCGAGGTGAATTATTTTTATTCTTTTCAATTTAAAGAAGAAAATTTTTCATTCTTAAAGTAAATAAATAAATAAATAAAAAAAATTCATTTCAGGAGGATTTGACTGAATATTTAGAAGAACCCGAAATGGTTAGACAAAGAAGATACAGTTCATCTAGTGATCAGGTAAAAAATACAGAAAATATGTAAAAACTTTGTCAAAAGTATTGCAAGATGAAGGAGAGTTCATTTTTTTTATATTTGAATTTAAATGAAAATTAACTGACAGTAAAATTTGCATTTTTCCAGAGAAGTTACAATGATGAACAACTATTGGAACATCAGGAAAATCACGTGACTGATAAGAAAAATGCAAATTATGGTCCGTCCTCATCTCCTCAATACGCGCCAAATAATCATTACGAGTACGAGGTAATTTCTTCTTTTTTTCTAAATGCAATATTTAATAAACTATAAAGAAAGATGAAATGTTGTAGAAATAAAAATTTAACTATTTTCTTCTTTTTCCAAATAAAGAGAAAATAAATTTTGTTTCTTTCACAGTATTCGAATATTTTGTCAGCCGTATTGAGTCTCGTCAAGGAATTGGATTACCCGAGTCTTCAGATTGTCGAGGTAGCAATTAGAAATCGTAAAGACGATTTAATGGAATGATGTTTCTGGCGCCGTCCCTAAACGACTCCACTCGGGATGGCAATGATTTTCACTTGTCCTGAGTTTAAAAAGAAAACTAAATATTTTTTTCTTCTTTGTCACACATTTCACACAAAATTAAATTCTTCTATAGATTCTATTGCTTGAGAAATGAAGAAAAGAAATAATAATTTAGAAAGAAAGTTGTAATTATTGTAAAAAATTGTAATTTGTAATTACAAAAGTTTTTTCTTTTCTATTCAGAGAAATTATGGTATAATGAAATAAAATTTTCATATAGATAGAAAATAAAAAAAATTCTATAAAAATTGAAAATAAAATTAATAGATAAATTAAAAATATGATAAGAAAGAAAAAGAGAGATAACCAATATTAATAAAATAGAGAAAGAAATTATATAATTATAATAAATAATATAGGAAAATTTACGAAAATTATGCTGTGAACTAATAACTGTAAGTCTGCTTATATGAGCTTTAAAAAAATCATCGACTTGAAATATTTCAACTGATATAATTATTAATTTATTATAATTTAAAAATATTTTGGTGGCAGTGCGAAAATGTATAAATACTCAACGTACTTTACTTTTTTTATTTTTCTGTACTGTTAACGTTAAATTATGTTTAACACTTACTACTTATAAAAATTAATTTTTAGCAATAAAATAAAATATATTTTTTATACACAATTTCACAATTTTTTTTTTCCTTTTTTTAATAATGTTTGTACAGAAATTATATTATAGGATAGAATATTTAAAATTCTTCAGAATTAAAATATAAAGCAATCTTACACTTTACATTAAAAAGAAAAAATTCATTTTCCTCTCTGAATATTTCTTTCCCGCATTGTAATTTTTATTTAAATGAAAAAGATTAATTTATTTTCAATTAAATTCTAAATTAATGTCGGTATCATTTTGTATTTATTATTTATAAAAAATATGTTAATTTTTATTGAATTTTTAAAAAATTTATTTAGAAATGACTTGAATTTTACATTCGTATGTTAAAAAATTCGCGGGCTAAGCAATAGCAACCAATGAGCTGTATTTTACTGTCACGTGATGCGGGAATTTTGGCAAATTCTATTTGACGGTTATTTAGCTTATTAGTCACGTGATTTTTTAGAATTCACACTTAAAAGTTTATTTCCGAAAAAAGTAATAAGGAGAACACAATGGAAAAAAATTTGTGAAAAATTGTAGACAGTGAATTTATTTTCTTTTCTCATTGAATGATTTAAAAGAATAATTACAAGAAATGTTTATTAAAGAGGTGAGTTTTAATTTATTATTAAAATTTTAATTTTTAGTGTTTTGTAAATAAAATTAAGAATTTAACTTAGTGAGGTTAATTTTAACGAATTGAATATTTTTTTAGGAATATATTTAGATTTTTAATATCTGAATATGATTTTCAATTTAAAACGAAAAGTTAACTTTTCTTAATACATTTCTTCTTTATACTTTAGGTGAAAATTTTCAATTTTCTATCCATTGGCAACGAAATTGTATTGGATGATATTCATCCCGGTTTAAACATTATTGGTGATAAAGATTTTTCTAATACTCTTACAATATAGTATATAATAATTAACAGAGTTTACACGAACCTTATTAATTATATCTAAATATAAAAAATGATTTAAAAAAAAGGACTGGAGAAATAATACATTTTTTTAAATTTCTTCTTTTCTTTTTTGTAAAGCTGGACTGAATGGCGCTGGAAAAAGTAATTATTTGAAAGCTTTAAAATTCGTTTTAACAAATGATAATCCTTGTACAAGTGATGCTGAAAGACAATCATTTCTCAATAACAAAGAAAAGTCTGCAACAATTAGAATAACAATTGACGACAGTGACAATAGATTTTTGGTTTGTGTTCAATAAAGAAGCATAGTTAATAGAAATTATTTATTTGTTTTTGAATTTTATTCATTTTCCAATTTATTTTTACGCAGATGGATAAAAGAACAGTGACATTATCAAGGCAAATAGGAAAAAAGATAAATTTATATTTTGTAAATGATAAAAAAATAACAAAAGAGGATTATATTCGATGTCTCGAACGTGCACGAGTCTTATTTAAACGACCATTTTTCATCATCGCCCAAGGAGAAGTAAAATATTTATTTATTCATTTACAGAAAAGAATTTTTAATGAAACGAAAAAGATTTTTCTTAGACCTAAAAAAGGATTCCTTAACTAAAAAATTAAAACCTGTTTTATCTTTTTCCCATAAATTAATAATCATTTTATAAAAGTAAAATATGTTATTGAAAATTTTCATTTTTTCACATTTTTTATATTTAGAGAACAAAATTTGCAAAATTGTCAAGTGCAAATCGATTGGAAGTTTTCGAAGATATTTCCCGTCAAACATACATTAAAAATGTGGAATCAATAATTTTCGATTTAGATGAAAACATTCAAGAAAAATTTTCATTACTCGACAAAGTTCCAGAAAAATTGGGTAAATTCTTAATAAATAAAGGAAATTATTGTTGATTATTATTATTATAATTGTTTTTTAATAATTTGTTTTTCTTTATCAGATGGAAACATAGTGTCTCTACGCGAAGAACTTAATGTCTTGAAAAAATATAAACAATTAAAGGGCGAAATTGATTCACTGACGCGAATCATTGGTTTTAGACGTTTACAAAAAACTGAAGATAAATTGAGAATTTTCAATGAAAAGTTGATGAGAATTCAAGACGAGAAAAATGATGTTAAACAGGAACATTCCGAATTTAATATAAAATACAATAGTCTTAATAATTTATTAAAATCACAAGAAAATGAATTGGAAATTGTCGAACAAAGAGCAGTCAATGAAGTGTAAGATTTTTTAGAAAATAATTACTTTACATTTTTTTCTCACTTTTATTAAAAATTCCAATTCCAGAACCAAGAAAAACATAAATGAAAAAAATATACGTGAGATTAATGCTAAAAGTAAAATTTTACAAAGGGAATTGCACCGACTGAATGAAAATGAAAAAAAGAAAAAGGAAAAATTGGTTGAAATGATGAGTGAAATGGCAAAATTCCAAGCATATTCGCCTAAAAGAGTAAGTTGTTTTTCTTTTTTAGATCTTGAATTATTTATTATTATTATTTTTACTCTTAAAAAAAACAAAATTTGTTCAGGATATTTCTCAATGTGACGAAGACAATGAAAAGGAAATGTTATCTCAATTGAAGGAAATTTACAAGAGAAGAAACACAAACGCTACTTTCGACAATGAGGTACACAAAAGACAACAAGTTTTTATATTATATAATATTATTATTCGTCTTTTCATAATAATAAAAAAATAAACAAAATTAATTCAATTTCGTAAAATTACAGACTGAAAGAAGACATTTTTTCGAGTCAGAAATTTCGCAACTCGAGGAAAATGAAGGTAAATATAAAGCTAAACTTGAGGAAATAGTTGACGAAATAAAACTTGCTACAGAGGAAAAATTGAAATTCGAGAAAAAAATTGACGAATTGGAAAAGGAAATTGAACAGAAAGAATCGGAAATTGCTGCAGACTCATTGGCTTTGCAAGATTTTCTCAAGAAAATACCAGAATTTAATGAAAAATTGGCAGAGTTGTAAGTTGAGCATTATTACATCGAAATTTATCATTTTTACCATTCTTTTGGAAATTATATTAAATTCTACATTTATTTTGTTTTTATTTACAGGCGCGATAAACTAAATGAAAGAGAGAAAAAGTTAGCTCAAGTAAAAAATAAATGGGCGGAAAGTAATCAAAACTTTCGGAGATGCACGAATAAGAAAATTTACGATTCGCTAGTGAGCGTTGAGAGAGTCATCAATATTTTCAGGTGAATTAGAGAAAAATATTAATTAAATGAATAATTATTCGTTAAATTCATTTAAATTTCTTGGTTTTTTTTTTTTTTTTGCAGAGAACGTGGCGAAAGCACAGACGAATATTATGGAATATTACTAAATAATTTTCAATTAGTAAACTCGGAATTTCAATATATAATTGATGGAATTGCAGAGAATCGATTATTTTGTTTTATCGTTGAGACGACGGATTTTGCCCTTCGAATTATTGAACAAATGAAGTGTTTAGATTTACCCGGAGAAGCGAATTTTCTTCCTCTCGATCGCATACGCAACAAGCAAAAAGATATTGAAATTCCAACAGCTGTCAATGTACTGAGTATGATTGAATTTGACACAAAATTTGATTCTGTCATTAGGTACATTTCAAACAGTTTTATTGGCATATATTTATCTACTTTTGACATTAATTAAATAGTTATTGTGTTTTTTCTTTTTTTTCTTTGTAGACACGTTTTTGGAAATACTTGGATATGCAATAATTTTAAAAGTGCAAGAGACGTAGCTAAGGAATTTAAAGTTTCTTGTTTCACAACCAATGGTGTCAAAATTTCCGACAATGGAATGGTTTTCCATAATAATACCAATAAAATAAATCCTCGCAGTAATCTTTATAGAGTAAGAGAGCACTTGGAGAACCAACGTGATATTCTTGAAACTGAAATTAATCAAATTAAAAATAACATTTCTCAACTTTATCAAGCACACGAAGCGGATAAAAATCATTTTCAAGAAACAAAGCACAGGTAGAATTTTCCAATTTTCATTTTGATAATTGAAAAATTTTCTCTAGTAAACTTTATATTTAATCTCCCTCTTTTTTTCTTCTTTCAGTTTTAAGAGAAATAATTTAACAGAGAAAAAAAGAAGTTTAGATGAAATGAGATTTCAACGGGAACTTGAATTAAAACTGATTTTGGATGGAAAACAAATTAAAAATCAATTGCAATTGAAAATAAAGAAAATTTCTTCTAAAATCGAAAAATTACGAAATGAATTAAAAGGAGACGATTTTTTATCTCAACTTACGGAGGAGGAGAAAAATCAAGTTTGAAAATTACCAAAGTTTTATTTTTTCAAAAATTTGAATTTAAACAAAAACTTAAAATTTCTTATTTGCAGATTAAAGTTTTACAAAAGAATGTTATTGAATTGCGAAAAAAAGAGGGACTATTAAATAAAACGATTGAAAGTGCCACCAATAAAGTAGTTGGCGATAATCAAGAGAACAAATTAAAATTTCAAATTCAAGTTGTGCGGAATGATTTGGAAAAACTTGACATTTCAAAGGGAAAACTGGAAATTGAACTTTACGATTTAAAAATGAAGCTCATTGAATTTCAAACTCAGAATCCTGAAAATCAAGAAGAAAATATTCAATTACAATTGAAGCAAAAGGTAAAGTTTAATAATTTAGGAAAAATTTTATTTCATAAAAATTCCTTTACAGATTGAAGAAACAAAGGAAGAGCTAAATATTGTCGAGCCGAAATGTCAAGAATTGGAAGCTAAGCTGAGTGATGTTGACGAAAGTTTGCAAGTAACTTTGGCAAAAGTTGATAAATTAAAGAATCAACAAAAACAATATGAGGAGGAAATTATTAATGCGAAGGAAAGGAGTTCCAAAGAGGAAACATTTCAAAATCAACCGAATCAAATTTTAATAGAAACACTGGAAAAATTGAAACAAAAGTTTCTCAACATAAAGTAATTTATTAAAAAAATATTTTTTTCCTACTTTTTTCATTCAAATTTTTAGAATGACTTTTTCAAATCAGTTTACTCACTAAATGATTATATTTCTTCTCAGAGAAAAATTTCATTCAAGAAGTAATGAATTGCTGCAAAAAATGATTGATTTCAAAACGGAATTTCACGAAGGAATTGAAGAATTAAGAGATACATCAAATTTAATGGAAATTTTACGCGAATGTAAAATTATGAGTGAAGAAGTAATTGAAGAAGAATTTACAAAAGTAGGTACTTGAAAAATAAAAAATGACGAAAAAAACATCACTACTTAAACATTAATGAATTATTTATTTCACATTGCAGTTGTCGGGAAATTTTGACAAATATTTTCAAAAATTCTTCCCAAGTGGAAAGGGTGAATTAATGAAGATAACAAATTCTTCGGCTCCCGGTTTGCAGGAAATTTTAGTTGGAATTGGTGAATACACACGTTTATTGTTTCTGAATAAAACATATAAAACTGTTAAAAATAAGTTTTTTCATATTTAAAAATATTTCTTGCCTTTTTGGGCTTTTGCAGATATGAACCTGGAGTTTTTTGGTAAAAAGAAAATTGTCAAATCCTTATCAGTCGGTGATCAGAGTTGTGTGTCAATTGCATTTATTTTTGCTGCTGCCGAAAACGAAAAGCCGCCAATTTTTATTTTCGATGAGATTGACGATGCACTTTCAGAGGCAAATTCTCAAATTTTTGGCGATATTTTGAAAATTATCAGTGAGAAGATACAAATTTTCCTCGTTTCATTCAAGTAAGAATCTCTCAAGTTTCCAATAATTTGAGCATTAAAATAATTTTAATTTAAAAAAAAAATTGAGAAAACTATTTTTATAATAAGCATTAAGCATTTGAGAAAAAATGTTAAAATTTTTCTTTTTTTTTTACAGTCAAAATATTGTTAGTTGCGGAAATAAAATTTTTAATGTGACCAACGTTAATAATCTCTCTAGAATTCAAAGCTCGACAGCTGCAAATAATGTTAATCCAATTCTCGAAAGTGGCGACAGTTTAAATTCTCCAGCTGAATGAGTATTTCTGGAATATTTTTTTCACTAATTCAATTAGTTTACATTATTTTTTTTTTAACATTCGACACTTTTTTTTCAAAAGGAAAAGCTGTAATTTTTCAAAACGTAAAAATTTATCTCTGCGATTCGTTATTGGTCAACTGTTTGAATAAGAAAAATTGATTAAAAAAACTATTTGTTATTTTTTATCGAATTTTTTAAGAGTTTGTCTCAAATTATTATTATTATTATTGTAAGAAATAAAAAAACTAAATTTTTTTGTTTGAGAATATTTTTCTTTGAAAATGGGGGAGGAAGCAAGACTTGAAGGTGTGTACAAAAGTAGAAAATTTATTTTTCAATAATGAAAAAGTTACACAAGTAAAATACTTGTATTTTCATTAGGTAATATAACATTTTTTTCTTTCTACGAAGATTTTTGAAATAATAATATATAAATCTCTTTCTAAATCAATTGTGTAAGTATTCTATTAATTACACAATATTGCTCTATTAATTAAATCTCGTAGCAATTTCCAATTGCAGCCTTTTACTTTATAAATGAATATTAATTTTCCATTTGGATAATAAAGAATTTAAAAATAAAGTTTAGTTTTAAATTTCTTATATGGAAATAATACTTTCTTTACCTTTTCCTTTGGTAGATATAATCATGTCAAATGACATTAACAAAAAGTTAATAATTTGATTTTGTTAGAAAAACAATTTCCTTTCCATAGCGTTTGTGATTGGTTATTGATAGTCCGTGACTGATTGCAATGTCGCGAATAATTTTATCCTCCTCTGGTGTTAAACCGTCAGGCAATGGATAGCGTACGGAATCGGTGTCGTTTAAAAAATTCTTACATATTTCATGAGCAATTTTTTCAAACTCTGATCTTGCCGATTCTTCCTTCGACACTTTTAAACAATTTGACCATAAACGTCTCTCGGCATCTTTATACTTGGTATGCAAATCGTCGGCCTGCAAAAGAAGAAAAATTAAGAAGCATCTAATTAAAATAATAAAATTATTTAACTTTTATCCCAGAATTTTTCACGAAACAATTGTCAACTCATTAGTAAGACCCTTCACTAAACGTGAAGCGCAAACCTACAATATCGACAAAGTTTCAAATTCTAGAAGAAGTAACGATTTTTAAGCCTAGACGTCACCGTCAAACAATATAAATTGAAAAACAAATTTAAAGCTATGAAAAAACCGGCAATTGATAGGTCCTGAGTTTCGAGCCCCAGCAGAGTTAGTTCCTCATTTTTTCATAGCTTTAAATTTGTTTTTAAAATAATAAAATTCAATTTTTAATCAAAATCAGTTGAAAATTCTGTACCAATTTTATTTCCAACAACGTTTGCTTGTTCGTAGGTTCCAGCTCTTTTGCTTTCCACAATTGTTCTTTTGCTTGTTCATATTCGCCTAATCTTATTAATGCTCTTCCAAAACTGAAAACAAAAACAATTTACAATTAATTAGTTTCATTTCGTTTTTGCTTTTTGATTATGCAACAAGTCAGGTAAAAGTGACGAGAGCTTACTTAAAGTAGGACTTTGCGCTTGGATTGGGAATCTTCTGACAAGCGACACACGCATTTCGCGGTCGATTTTCTTTGTTGAAGCAAACGGCCAAATTGCAATAAATTCTCGACAAATACTTCTTCTGCTCCTCTTCCTCTTCATCGTTATTTAAGCGTGCCTCCTCCAACATTTTCACCGCTTTCGTATAACTGAAAAAAAGAGAAATAATTCATCAATTAAACAATTATTAAAATCCAAGTAAAAAAACATTGCACTTTTAAGATACCAACTCTCGAATAGCTTGCTTTGTTTTTTCCTTTTTGAAATTGTCATTTCCAGTTTCCATTAGAACATGAATTTTGCCCTTTGCCGCTTTAAATGCCTTTTGCTCTTCAATCGATAATTTTTCATATTCAACAATCTCACTCTGATCGATGTAATTCACGAGGTTGACGATGAATAACACTTCCTGATCGCCTGGAATCCTTGGTGGACAACCTAATTTTCCGTAGGCGTATTCGGGACTTATCAAGAAGGCTGCAACTTCCTGCTTCTTCATCGTTGAAACTCCAATTTCCAAACCCGGCAATAAGCCGCCTTGTCCGAGAATGAAAGACTCTGGTCCCGAGCCGTGTGCATACGATGAATCGAAAGGCTCATCATTGTACTCGAAACTTGCAACGTAAGTTATGAAAACTTGCGAATCACTTGGAATTACTTGTCCAACGCCTTGCTTTTTTATCAATTTCATTACCTTTACACGAAACAAGGAGAACATTAATACATTTTTAAATCATTTTCTATTTCTACCAACACATACCTTTCCATTTCCCAAAACATCTGTCATGTTCTCCCTCAATTTGTCGAATTTCAAATTCAAATTGAACATTAATTGCTCTGTATTGTTGCATTCTGTGTCGTTTTCATCGTCAAGATTCAAATGCTTTAAAATATCATCATTCGACATGAAAACTTTGCTTGAATATTCATAATCCTCTTCAAGACCATCTAATTCGTTATTAGCTTCGAGTGTAACGCCGTCTTTTGATAGTAAATCTCTAAAATTCATTCATTTACACTTGATAAACACTGTGCATTTTTACTTTCTTATAAAAAAAGGAATATGTACAAATTGCTATATTCAATTTAAAAGAGAAAAAACAAGAAAATGCTTAGGGACCCAATTATCTCGACAAATTTCATATAATTTTTGTATTTTAATGATTTTAAGAAAATTTTTATGTAAATTTTTTGAAATATTTTCCAACTAAACATTTATTCACATACACATGCAAATGTGTATAACAATAATGAATATTTTAAAAGAATGTTTTTTTAAAATTTAAGGCTACCTCGATTTACATTTATTTAAATATCAAAAAATTGAAAAAAGAATTTAATGTAAATGCACCGCAGTTATCGTCAGTGCACCGGTAATCGGCAAATTGCGCTTTTTTAAACTTTAAACAATATTGTGTTTGCACTTACGAATTTACTTGTGTTTTTTAATATATTATTAAACTTTATATTATCCTAAAGCAACTAAATCTATTAAAATATTCTCGTGCCGATAACCCATGCATTGACGTATTTTCAACTTTAAACCTACTATAATATTTTTAGTTACAATACATTTGGCAAAGTATATTTTAATAATGTTATAAAATATCCTCTCTTTTAGATAAACTCATTTCCTTATCATTTGTTTAATGTTTAGCATTATTTTTAGTAATTTCAAATTTATATTTTCCCTTAAGATGCCGATAACTGCATGGTGCATTCTCTTTAATGAATTTTAAATTGAAACGTGGGTCATCATTTTTTTCCAAATTAAATTTCGTTTTTAATAAAAATCTATTTAAAAATTGTATAAAAATGTTGAAGAATTAAAATGACAAACAATTAAAGTACTTACTGAATTGTAAAACCGTCAGTAAAATAGGCTCCTGCCATTTTTATGTATAAGTTTAGATTTGTTATGGTTATAAGCAAATGATCAACAAACACGATATGATAAAGAACAAAATACCGGGAATCAGATCTGTTGTCAAGGCCATTGATGAACCAAAAACTATTCAAATTATATAGATTGTAAACTCGTTTTTGACAAATTTTTTTTTTAAACAAGCAAAGCTGTGAGAGCGCCTTTACTCTATGACACAGACGCAGCAGTAAAATTTTTATAGTAGCGCGAAAATTAAAAAAAATAATTTATTTTTTCTCTTTCATTATTTACTGTTCAGTATACTACATATATTACTATATTTGCATAAATTAATAATTCATTTTAGACACTACGAGATGGAGGTTTATAATATTGTTTTGGAAGAAATAAACAACTTATATTTTATTGACAATAATAATAATAATAATAATAATTTTATTATTGAAAAATACAGAAATTTGCATAATTATTAAATATTTGAACATTTTTCCAAAAAAAATCCATTTCTTAAAAACATTTTTTTTATTAAATAAAGTTCCAAGATATATATTTGTTACTAAAATGATTCGCTCACTGTACAATTGAATATTTTCTAACAAAATATTTAAAAATACATAAAAATTTGTTTTTATTAAAAAAGGAGTTTCCAAGAAGGAAATAAATTTTCTAAAGAGAAATAAAAATATTGTATATATATTTTTAGGAATTTTTAGCTTCATTTCCACTTTTAAGTATATATATATATATATATATATATATATATATATATATTTTATTGGCGGCAACATTTAAATTCTTGCAAAATCTTTTTCTCATATAATTTGCAACTCTTCTTTCCTTCTTTCTCATAATATTATTCTCAACATTAAATAACTTGTACATTGTGTTTAAAAAAAAATATTTTTTCTTCAAATTTCCATTTATTTTACAGTCAGTTTTTACTTCACAAGTATCCTGTGTATATTTACACTTTTTTAAATTCAATTTCTCTTGGCAAAAAATAAATCTTCTTAATATTACTTGAAAATCACATTAATTAGAAAAAATTATTATTAATTATCGTAAAGAGTTATTAACAGCTATTTTTATATATACAGAGTTCTCACGAGAAATTATGTACACGGATTAAAGTTACATTCTTCCTATACACTGACACAAAAGAATTAAATTTCTGTTTCATATTACAAAACTTTTATTTTATACTTGCCGAATGAAAATTCCAATGCGTTATAATTCATCGATATGTCTCTTGTTTTTCCTTTTTTCATTCTGAAAATCATTTATTAATTTATTAACTTTCAACTGTTCAAGCCATTTTTCAGCGTTTTCAAAATTTTCTATCAATCTGTCAAGTGCTTTTTTATTTTCCGTTCCTACAATAAATTTTTTCAATTTCTCCAAATTTTTCAAACGAATTTCGTCAATGTTTATGTTTTGAATTTCCTGTTTATTTGGATGTAAACTTGAAATTCTTTCCGCTTCCTCATTATTATCAAATAATAATGTTGATTCCAGTTTGGAATTTTTTTTCAAATTATTTTCACTTTCGTGCGATTCTTTTTGCTCTTGTTTGTCGGTGGTGACTTTTTTGATAATATCGACAATTTTTTTCCAATCAAGAGAAAAATTTTCTTGAATATTCTTCCCAGGAAAATTGGGAATTGGAAGATTATTAATGTTTATTAAATTGGCAACTGTGTTATTATTTGGCTCAAGTTCACTGAGTTCTTTCAAAAACCATACGACACGATCGTGTAAACTTAGATTATTAATTGACTTGTATGTTTGCTCACCACGTTCGAGCGTTATTATTGTAAAGTAATTCATCAATAGTTCAAGGTCAAAATCGACACCCAAGTTAATGCGTTCAGGTGAATAAATCAAGTTGACGAGTATTTGACGTAAAAAACGAAAATGAATTTCATTGGGAGAATTTTTTTCGTCCATTTTCTTTATTGCAGAGCTGCCTGGTTGAGTTTTGAGTTTTGCTCTTATTCGAAATTGATTGAAAAACACATTTTTTGCCATAAACGCATCTAAATTGCCAAAATCTGCCACAGGAATTTCACTAGATGTTGAGTCATCAATTTCATTTTCCTCCGTCGCTGCTGCTGCTGGTGATGGTGGTGGTAACCCAATCATTGAATTCTGCTTTTAGACAAAAAAAAATGCTAATTTTCCAACCATCTTTCCCTTATATAATTATTTAGAAAAAAGACAAGTTTGTCATTCAAAAAATTGTACTTTATGCAATAAAATATTATTTACTTGTATAGAATAAAATAATCCCATGCATTAATAATCATTAACGAAAAAATATACATTTCACAATCAAAAAAATATACTTATATATTTTTATTTATGCATAAAAAATATCAACAATAATATTCTGAAAATATTAATCATCATTCGTAGAAAAATATATTTTCTCGGGGAAAAAAATATATATTTTACTTGGCACAATTATTAAAAGAAAACACACACAATATTTAACAAACGCAGATGAAAGAAAAAAAGAAAAAAAGGGAGCATCTGTAACAATTAAGCGTAACAATTATTATTTGTCGATTATAAGGAACAAAAGCAGTAAATTAATCACAAAGAAAATAATATATTTTCAAAATGAAAAGTTAAAAAAAAAAAAATAATAATAATTTTAATCAAATAAAAGCATAAAAATAAAAACACTAGAAAAAAAATATGAAACCAAAAAATAAAAAAAAATATATATAAAGAAACAAGAAAGAAGCAAAAAAGAAAAAAGATAACGAACTACAAAAAAACAGAAAAATTTTCAATTTTTAAAAGTATATATATAATAATAATAAATTTCGCGCACTCTTGAAATTATTATTATTATTATTATCATTATTATTATTTATAGTGAGAAGATGTAAAATAGTGTTTGTTTTCGCTGGTCTTTATTTATACAATTTCAAAATTCGAGCTTTCGTCTTTCCATGAAAGACCTCATGAAAACAAACACTATTTTACATCTTCTCACTACAATTTATTCTGGTCAACACCAAAATACATCTTTAAATATATTATTATTTATACTTTTAAAATATTCATCCACAAAATTATATTATTATTATAATATTAATAATAATAATAATAATAATAATAATAAAGAAAAAAAATATTTTCATGCATCTCATGCACCTTTAATTCGTTTTTCTTTCTCAAAAATGATAAATTTGTCGAAATAATAAACTACTTTATTTCACAATCTTTTAACTCGTATCCAAATCCAGAGTATAAGACTCTCAACAACAGTGAGTGCCAAGCACCAACAAATACAAACCTGAGACAATAATTGTTGTTTGAAAATTTCGTTGAGCGATCCCTTGAAGCGTTCGAATATCGATTGTTCAGTGGGCGGCGACTTTAGGAGGACATCGTCTTTTCGCTCGTAATCGCCTGTAAAATAAATTCATTTAGATTCTTTTCATTTGCAATAAAATCTAACTTTAACAAATACAATATAAATAATTAAAAATGTTAATAGAATTAAATGTACTCTACCAATTGTTAGAGTGAGGAAATCGAGTGACTGCTGATGATGTAGGATGTGGCGATGAAAATCTTCAACCGCCTGAAGAAGCTGATTTGTTTCAGCGGTGAATAAAAATACAAATGGAATTTTCACATCGTCATCCTCCTTCCCATCGCCTGACATTGCAAACATTGGCGATGTTTTTGCACTCGATTTGGGAACATTATCCAAAACAATGCCCGCCAATGCTCCTGCTTTTTGCAATCTTCGTGCCTAAAAGCAAAACATGCAAATGTAAACCACCAATTTGAAAAAAGGACACACTTTATTGCATGAACTATTATTCATATTTGTAAAGGAAAAACTCACTTTTTCAATAAACATGCAAGTACCACGAATGACGAGAACAATTCTTCCCTTTAGTTTATCAACGTCATTGAGTTCCGTGCAGGCACTCGATGGATCAGCAATGACAACTTTCCCTGTGACTTTATTATTGCCTCGTAAATCAGTTCCAAATTGAGCTGGACCCGCCAGCAATGTTACTCTCTCAGCTGGTTGAATTCCCGGCTTTACAAAGCTAATCAATTGTGGTTTTGTTTCCGCTTGTTGAGGTTGAAATTTACTTAATTCAATCATTTCTTGCATAAAGAGAAGTCCCTCTTCCGCATCATGCGTCGTTTTTGCCTTTAAACAAAAACGAAATTAATCTCTTTTTTTTGAATAATTAACAACATTATCACCATAATGAAGAACTTACATTGGAGAATGTATGAAGAAATTGAACACGACCATCAGCAAGTGTGAGAATTGTTATTCCCATATCGCTCAACATTTTCAAATGATCGATATTATTTGCCTGGAATTGTGAGGCGCTTAAACGCCTCTTGAAGTTTCTCCTCGGACAAACATCTTCAACCATATTTCTCAGTGGCTGTCTCACTGACGCTGGGAACAAATGTAAACTATTGGGACAAGTTCTATCCATTTCGTCCACCTCAACAAGCGTGTCTCTTTCAAATTCCTGGAAAATAATTCAAATGAACACACAAGAGTTTAAAAAAAAATGTCGTCATTTTTTCGTCTTTCACACACAAACACACACTCACAGATGATGAGGCATTCGTCCTGACAGATGCAAGTGTCAATGGCAATAAATGGCCCTCGGTGGTGAAGAGAAATTCATCCAAGTCGAGAACAAGTTCACTTGGTTCGGCGAATAGTAAGAATAAATATTTAAACGTCTCCGACAGAACAAAGCTGTCCATTGTGTCGTCATGTTTATTCGTTCTCACATCGGAAACTGCTGCATAACCACAAGGCACACGTGCGTATGTCTGCAAGCTTTTCAACACCTTACGACCAACACCCAAGTAATAATGATCGCCAGTCGCGCGATATAGAAAGTATGTTGACTCGAGAAACTCGGGGCGCAGCGGATGATGTCCCCAGTGAACCTACAGCATTCGTTTATTAAATAAGAGAAATAGTAAATTTATTAACAATCATATTTCATAATTACGCACTTGAAAATCAGTAGTGAATGCTTCCGGAATGAAATTGTGTCTTTGCATCACTTGATAAAGCATTTCGTGTGTTTCGACCGCGGGTTTTATGTCACCTTTCAGCACCTGTTTTTTTTTTTTTTTTTTTTTTTTTTTTTTAATAATATTTAAACAATTTGCATATTAACTTGTGTAATAAGAAATAATAATATTGATACCTGAAGTCCTGGCCAAAACGCCAACAATGCGTCCATAAAATTTTTTGCATTTGTATTCGGTCGATGCATATGAACATCTAGTAACATTGGTCCTTGACTAACGTATTTCATCACAGCTTGGTAATGCCTATTGAATCGGCCCAAATATTTTTCATCACCTGAATAGCAGAGAAAATTATTTTAATTAACTAAAAAACAAAACTAGAAACAGAAAGAAAAACAAGTATTGTGCCCAGTTTAGTAAAAGGGTAAAAGAAGAGATTCTCTTTTAGAAATTGCCAGAAATATTGTACCTAGTAATATATAAGCTTTTAAACAGTATTCATAGTAGGAATCAATTCCGGCGCCAACTCCAGAATCGCGTCGCACCCAATCTCCGGAATGAACATTCAATACTGAACCCATTAAATCAGTTCCACGATGTCGCATTTTCCACAAAACGTCCATTGCCTTTTGCGCTTTATTCTACACAGAAATATTTATTACAACATTTTAATATTGTATTCAAAAATATAAAGACAATGGAAAAAATTAAATAACATTAAATTGGAATTATTGATTTACTTCGAAAATTGATTCTCCAGTCAGGCGTGACAAAGCGGCCATTTCTAGAATCATACTTCCAGCACAGGCAGTGCATGTTTCGCGTGAAACCTCTAATGGTACGCCTTTCATTCCATATTTTAAATTTATCTGAAGAAAATAAGAAAACAATCAATCAATCACTTTTTTTTCTTTTAGAATTGGAAAAAAAGAAACAAGATTCTTTTTTTATTTGTTTAATATCATGAGAAAATGCAATTGACTTACACGACCGTATGGAATTCCTGTTGTTGTATTAAATGCGGGCAAAAAACGATATCCTAAATCTTTGGCTAAGTTCAATAATTCGCCTCTGTACCATGGCATAATGTCAGCTCTTTGCTGTAAATATTCCGCCAAAATATGACCACTAAGAAGTCCCCTAAATTCCCAAAAGAAAAAAAAATTTAGAAAATTCTACAATTTTATTTTCTTAAAACTATCATTCAATCAAACTAAAATTTTAAATGAATATACTTCAATTCTGATATATTTACAAATATTATCATTTTCTACCTTTAACACACTTTTATTTGATTAAAATTTTATTGATTTTACGTTAAACTACAGGCAATTTAGAAAATTTATCCAAATAATAAGTACATTTATTATTAAACTCGGTATTTTTTACTTTTTCATTGTTCTCTATAATATTCTTAAAATGAATAAATAAATGAAAAAGAAAGTAAATTAATTAATTAAGGCTTCTTGTTGGGTACAAAATAATTTTAAAAACACCATTTTAACAAAAAGTAAATAATAGTAAATAAAAAATAGTGATAAAAAATATAATAATAATATTAATAAATAAAAATACTAATGACAAAAATAGGAATACATTTAAATAGTAGCTTGACGATAAAATTGATAAAAATAACGAGGAAAAAACTTTTTATTATAAAAAGAATATAAACAACAAAAGCAGGCGATAAAGTACGATACGCATTTGGAAAATTTTATAAAAAAAAAATTATATTCAACTTTTCCTTTAAAAGGAACACGGAAGAAATAGGCAGAATAAAGAAATTTCACATTTTTAATTAATTCAAGTATTACTATAATTACCCCAGCATTCTGATGTTGGTTTCAAAGAGTGAAACAATAACGTCCGTATCAAAAGTAACATCCTTAATGACTAGTTTAACTGCATTTTCAAATTCCTCAAAATCGCCTAAAACCTAAGAAACAAATATTAATTACCACAATGAAATAAGTAAATTAATTTTAATTTTATTCTCTTAAATTGGAATAGAGAAAAAGATAAACTTACGACTAGAGTGTCCAATGTGTCGACTAAAGTTAACGAAAAACTGAAAATTTGAAATGGAGAAAAATGGTTAATTTTCTCATTTTCCCAACAATGGAAACAAGTGGAGTGTTTATTTTTTTTTAGTTGAGAAAAGAAAAAAAACTCACTTTCCAAGGGTTGAGTCGATATCTCCTCTGTTTGGTTCCGATCCTCTGTATCTTCCTTTACAACTCAACGGCATTAATTCATCGGCTGGATAGGCGTTGGCCTTTAAAAATTATGGCGAATAATAAAATGGAAAATACTTTATTTTGTGTCAAATATTTTATTTTTAAAACGATTGAAAATTGAGGAAAAAATAATTACCATATACGCATTATAGGCGTGATAAAACATGTCTCGTGCTTCCTCTCTGCAAAAAAACAACATTTTTTCTTGTTTCTTTTCGAATTTGTACAACTATTTGCAAAAGTTGAAAATAAATTCAACTAGAAACAGTTTATTTTATTGAAAAACAATGAAAATAAATAATATTTTAATTTTAATAAAAAATATTTACTTTAAACTTTCTCGCTCCTCCTTGCTCATAAATTCAATATTATTTTCCTCGATGGCCAGAGTATTGAAAAGAATTGAATTACATCGAAAAATGAGGAAAATCCCAAAGAATAATATACATCTCGCCATGGTTTTGAGGAGATTTTAAATTTTCGTCGAAACAAAAAAAAATTCTTTTTCTTTCGTCAAGAAATGAAAAATTGACACCTAACAATACATTGTCGTCGTCGTCGTCGTGGTGGTGGTGGTCGTGGTCGTCGTAACACTGATATTAGGCATTCTATGTATTTATTGATAATTTCAATAAATTGCCTTTCGTACGTGGCATTTTGTTTATTCAACACGACAACATCTGCGCACATTAAAAGAAAATAAGAAAACAAATTATTTCTCACTTTGAAACCATGAGTAATTTACTTGTAAAGAACACTTTAAATTCACCAAGTAGTTTTTAAATTTTAATTGTCAAACATATGCTGAGAAAAAAGTAAATCATCGCAATTTCGAACCAGGGAAAATGACACTTGATTTATTATGTTTAATGTAGAGAAAAAACCCACTTTTCACAATAGAGGAGGGCGAAAAGAAATTAATAATTTATTTTATTTTTCATTAAATTTTAACAATACTTGTTTTTCATTATTTTTATACTCTAATAATTGATATAGAATTTTGAAAAGGACGGTTTGTTAGGTTAGAAATGCTCCAAGATAATAATAGTGTCTAGAAAAAAGGGGGGTGATTGTTGAAACGTTTTTTCTTTTTCGCTTTCAAGTAAACGCGGAATATTGATAAGATCGTATTACTGACGTATTTCGAGGGAGATAATAATACGTGTTTTGATAAGATTAATTGTTTCCATCAAGGCCAAATGATGTGGCCATTTGACAGCTGAATCTTACACTTCAACAAGGATGGAAAATAAAATTCTTTACGGCGTTTCATTGAAAATTCATGTTTTTTTTCAGCATTAGTCCATTTTTTAAATTTCACGTTGCTTAATTTTCACTCGCGTATTTATCGATTTTTCCATTCTTTCCTTTTTTTCACTCGCAGAGAATTGCCTTTTTTGAATTATTAATATTTAATGTATATTATTATTATTCTTAAGTTATAACTATCAATAAAAAATTTGGTCATCTGGATAAGTTTAGTTCCACTTTTTGACACCAAATGATGAGATGAAATATTTATACTCAACCCTGAAAATATCGAAATACATAGTGCGCGCGGCGTTTTTTCTTTTTTTCCTATTGAAGAAAGCCCTTAATGGAACGCGATCCAACCCTGATTTTCCAAACTCTTGTTCTTTTTCTCTCAACCCTGACAAATATGTATATGTATATATAGTCAGCAAAAAAATGTAAACACAGGAACACCTAACCTTATATTTTTCGAATGGAGCTAACAAATTTACTGCAAAAATGTTCTCTCGTCAACAAATGTAATAATAATAATAAAAGTAAAAATATCGACACATTTCAAAAGATTGAAAAATTGAAAATATTCTAATAGGTTTTTGTTTTTTGTGAATTTTTATTTGCATATATGTGCAATACAAAAATCATTTGAATAAAAACTGATTTTTTTAAAAGACGACCTAAAAGAACATTTTTCAATCTTTTGTACTTTGAGAAAAAAAAATTTCCCCTTAAGGCTTTTTTAATTTTCATTTCAAGTTTTTATTTCTCTTTTCTTAATTCATTGTGCTTTTGAAGAGAAATTAATTTCAACTATTGTTTTTATTCACATAAAACTTGAATTTGAATTTCATTTTTAGCAGACAAAGTAACCGAAGAGAACGATAGACGAGAAGATGAAAAATTTCAAAAAGTCTATAAAAAATGGAAAGGAACCGACGTCAAGGACAAAGATATCACCTACAAAGTTATTCCAAAGTTTTACTTCAAGGTAAGAGGCGATGAATTTCTCTACAAAACGAAAAGCAAAGAAAAAAATTGAAAAACTATATATATATTAAAAAATTGTTTACAATTATAGTTGCCGAAAGATGACGAAATATTACCGCAAAAATTACGCGAGGAGACGCGTGCACTATTTTTACAACGCAGATCTCGTCAATTATTGGACAATAATGAATTAAAAGCACTTTGGGTGCTGCTTGATAAACATCACAGTCCACCATTGTCGGGCGATGAGCAGCTCATTAATTATGAGGATTTTAAAAAAGTGGGTAAACTCGCTGGTCAAAAGTGTAGTTTATATTTTACTGCCGTTGTTTTTGCAAAATTGCAACAAGGCGATCCACATGGACGAGTGAGTATAATGGCACTGTTTAATTATGTCATGAGAAAAGTCTGGCTCCACCAGACGCGAATTGGACTGTCACTGTACGATGTCACTGGGCAGGGTTACCTTCGGGAATCGGTAAATTTTCTCATTCCCAACAACATATTTTTATTTATTTTCATTTCTTTCATTTCTTTCATTTCTTTTTGCAGGATTTGGAAAATTATATATTGGAATTAATTCCAACGTTGCCACAACTTGAGGGCTTGGAAAAGTCGTTCCATTCGTTTTACGTGTGCACGGCTGTGCGAAAATTTCTCTTCTTTTTGGACCCATTGAGAACGGGACGTGTTCGCATTCAAGACATTTTGGCGTGCAGTTTTCTCGACGATCTTCTGGAATTGCGCGATGAAGATTTGCCAAAAGATTTGCAGGAGGCCAATTGGTTTTCAGCGCCGTCAGCACTCAAGGTTTATGGCCAATATCTTAATCTCGATCGCGATCACAATGGAATGTTGAATAAAGAAGAACTTTCTGGGTATTAATTTGTCATTGTCATTGTAAATCATCTATTTAGTTTAATTGAAAAAATAATTGTAAAGAAAATGCAGACATCATTTTTGACTCTTTAGTTACGGAACTGGAACGTTGACTGGAGTTTTTTTGGAACGCGTCTTTCAAGAATGCCTTACATATGAGGGAGAAATGGACTATAAAACTTATTTGGATTTTGTACTCGCTCTCGAAAATCGCCACGAACCACAGAGTCTTCATTATCTGTTTCGAATTTTAGACATTAATAATACCGGATATTTGGACACATTTTGCCTTAATTATTTCTTTCGTGTGAGTATAAAAATTAAGATTACTTGTATTTTTTCATAGTGGGAATTTATCATTTTTCTTTTGAATGCAGGCAATTCAAGAACAAATGTCAATGCACGGACAGGAGCCCGTAACGTTTGCGGACGTTAAGGACGAAATTTTCGATATGGTTAAACCGTCCGATCCTTCGAGAATAACTTTACAGGATCTACTCTCATGGTGAGTAGATACATTATTTTTTTAAAACAATGAAAACAAATGGTTGATAAAATTTGGAAACAATTTGAGAGGAGATTTCAAGTCGGTAATTTGAATAAAATTTTGAAAATTATTCCAACAGCGGCCAGGGAGACACTATGGTGAGCATTTTAATAGAATTCCACGGATTCTGGGCATACGAGAACCGGGAAGCAATGGCTGCCGATTCAGGAGATGAATCTTCGCATGTTTGATATTTTTCTTCTTTTCTTGTAAATAACCATTCAATTATTCGATAGTATTTTTATACCATTTTTAAGGAGTAAACATTGAATACATTTTTTACATTTTACAATGAATTGTACTTTTTTTCTTTTTAAAAGAAAAACAGACAATCAAACAAACAGTATAACAATCAAATTAAAATAAAAAGAGATTTTTAAATTATTGCGAGTTTTATTTAAAATTAATTCTTTTTTATTGATTTAATCTCAAGTTTTCTTAGTTACCAAAACTACGAGACATAAAGGTTGAGTAGTGTTTTGTTTACAAATGGTGGTCGTGTGTGCGCGCGTCATGGCAGAAATTGAGGAAAATATTCTCTCACCATGGGAAATTGAGACTTTCATTGAGAATTTTCAAGCTCTAACACTGGACGAATTCGGAACGAAAAAGTAATTATAATGTACAAAATAAAAGTCAATTCAACTTTTTTAGTTTCCGTAAATATCAGGAATGAATGTTATTTTCAGATGGTTCGAACATCACAAAGTATTGATGCTTCTTAATCAACAAAGTATTTTAGAAATTAGTTCAATGAGAGAGGAAAGTGTCAAGGAATTATTCATCTCTTTTCAAAAAGTATATGTTTTTTCCCCCTCTTGCTGATGTGAATTTTTAGCTAAATTAAATTTTCAACAAGTTTCAAAACTATATTGCTGCAAAAAAATATTTGAATTTTTTTCTTTTAGGTTCCTGTTTTAATTTACGAAGCAATACAAATTGAAATTTGGAAGCACAAAGTATTTCCATTGTTAATCGAAATAAATGATGACGAGCCGTCAAATACATTTATTTTGTTCAGCGTTTTTTATCACGAGGAATTGTCTGTTTCTTTACTGGAAAATGTTCTCTATCACGCTGAAACAATTGAAACAATGAACGATTGTATTATCGATCTTATTGATTATGCAATAAATAATGTTGCCCATCTTTTATTTGGCAAGAAACACCAACTGGAAATTACTGGCAAAACGTAACAACAACAACAACTCTTTCCTTTTTCATTTATTTTTCAAGCAAAAATTTTATTCATTTCTACTTTGTGTGTTAATCTTTCATAAACAAGCAAATTTATTCATCAACTTTTATTCTTTAATTATTATAGTTTGTCGTGTTTGCAAGAATTATTGGAAAAATGGTCCGAATTGGAATTTGACATTGGAATTAAGTGCATTTCAATTTTACGCTATTTGGCGGAATTCGCGGACAATCTTCCTCTTTGTGCTCTGTCTCGTTTATTGTGCACTCACGATTTACCTTACTTATTGTGCCAACTCATTGAGACGAAACCGTGGATAAAATTAATTAATGGTGAGTTGAAAAAAAAATTAGAGATAATATCCATTTACATTTTATATAAAAAATTTTTAAAAAATATATAATTATTGCGAACAGGAGAGAAATTTTCTTATAATGGAAAATGGGAAAAAAATGATTCATCAATGGAAGAAAAAATTTCTAAAATCGAGGGTCAAGTTTGGTTTGGATTAAGGGAAATTCTCTTGAATCCAATTTGTTCTTCATATTACGAAGTAACTGAATTTCGCCTCTCACAATTTCTCAAGGTATTTAAATTAAATAACGAAAAAGAAGAATTTCTTCATTTTATTTTCAAAGAAAATTTCAATTTTTTTAAATTAGATCATTCGGAATTGGAAAAAATATAAATACATAATATTAAATTGCGAAATAATTGATAAATAAGGAAAAAATTTTAAACAATCAATTTAAATTTTGAAAAATGAAGGAATATTTTTCATTAAAAATTAATTAATTATAGTTGATTATTATTTATTGTCATTGTGAAACTTGCTGAATTAATATTAAATACATTTTTCTAATGACGGATGGAAAAAATAGTTACAAAAATTTCTGTACGAACATGTGCTCGATCAAATTCCACCTCTTTTGGATTTAAGAAGATGGCTCAGTTATTTAAATGTCACATCACAAACTTTGAATGCTCAACGACCAGTAATTGTTGAAGTAATCCCCGAGGTAAAACAACAACTTTTTTCGACAATTTATAATAATATAAATAAATTAGTACAGTATCATTTAATCTTCTAAATATATACAATATAAATAACTAAAGAAAAAAATATATTAAAAATCGTCTTTTTTTGCAGATAAGAACTGCAATAATGGAAAAATACAATAAAAAATGGAAAAGACTGGCTAAAAATCAATCGAAAACACTTTTTACAAAAAATATTGAAGAAATAAAAGCAACGGCACAAATTTTAAGTGAATCGTACGACATGAATAAAATTGAAATTGTCGATGGGAAAAAATGTTTTCTTTGTAAAAATGCAGCAAATAAACGTTGCTCCAAATGCAAGGAAGCTTGGTATTGTGATAGGTAAATTTGTTTTCTTGCAAAAATTATTTGAAAAGAAAAAAAATCAAAATTCATTTTCCTCCCTCCATAGGGTGTGTCAAGTGAAGGATTGGAATAATCACAAAGATTTTTGTTCAAAAATCGAGAGTTTCAAGGGAGAAGCAAATGATTAGAAGAAAAGAAAATAATTATCTTCACATTGCCGACAATTCATTTTTTTCAATAATAATAAAAAATTTACTGATGATACCAAGTGTCAATAATTAAGTAGTCTTAATTATTATTGTTATTTTCTAATTTATGAGTAAAAAAAAATTAAGAAAAGAGTTGAATTCTTTGGAGCAGGTTTTGTATTTCACTAGTATTTCAATAAAAAAGTCAAGAGAATGAATTTAAAAAAAATTTATTCGACAACTAATGTACCGTATTTTGCTTAAGGTATTCCATGAGAACGTCCTTGGCCTGTGTTTCCTCTCCAAAGTCCTGAAAAAGAAACATTTTAATTGTGCGATTAGGAAAAAAAATTGGTTTAAAATTCTTTTTAATGTAATTTATCATCATCAGAAAGGCATGAAATCTGCATTTTTTTATTAAAAATTTTGGGTTCGTCTCTCAGAAGAGGGAGCCAAAGTTTCATCATATTAAATTACTTAATGAGAGAAATATTTATTTAGTTTAGAAACGAATGGAAAAATTTAATACCTTGATGACGACGCAAGAGCAGCCAACGACTTTCCGGGCCTTGCCGGTGTTGTCGATTTTACAAAGTCCAGCCCATTCACCTAATTTCTTATTGTTATCCACTTTAATCAGGGGAATTTGATGCTCATTGCAAAGTGCCTGAACGAGTTTCTTGTACATCACTTCGTCACAATTTTCTGCCAAAATGCACAACATTGCTTGCCTCCTGAAATGATTTCAATATTTACATTAAAATAATATCGAAATATTTTTCAAATCCTTAAAATCCGTTAAAATCAAGAAGAAGAAGAAGAAGAAAAAATTACTTGTCGAGAGATTTTGCGGCTTCATGAAGTCCATGAACAACGCCGTCATGAATGAGGGCATTTTTTAACACTTCCTGCAGGGCAGAGTTGATATCCATTGGACCACCAGCTGTCACCGCTGAGGGAACATCATCACTAAAAAAAAAGCAATGTTTCATTCAAATTAGAAACCAATAGTTTTGTTTAAAGTCTAATGTTTGTAATAAATTAAAGTAATTTATCATCAGAAAGGCGTGAAATCAGCATATTTTTTAAATAAAAATATTGGGTTCGCCTCAGAAGAGGGAGCCAAGATTTCATCATTTTAAATTACTCTTTTTTTAAACATAGAATAATCAAACCATTTTTAACATTGTTAAAAGTTCATCAATATTATCATCATCATTTTTCTTTTAATAAAAGGGTATACTCGAATAAAAATGGTTCTATATAATTATATGGAAAAAAAACTTGACAATTTCTTAATAAATAAATCTCCATAAATAGTGGGCGAAACTAATTTTATATTTTTTAAAAGTAAAACGCTCACTTTTGATACAAAGCCAAATAAAAGAATGTAATCACGTGAAATTTTTATCTTATTTGTAAAAAATTGAGGTTCTGTTTATAATACATTTCTTTAGTAAACAGAATTTAATAAATTACTTTTATATGCTTTAAAAAGGAAAAAAGATTCTCATTTCATATCGATTAGAGAGAGGTTATGTTTAAATTTTGACATATCTGTAAATTTTGCATTTTCAATTAATAACAATGTTAAAATACAGTCGAAAAACAAATGTTTGAGATTGAAAAAGGCATTAAAAGTTAAATTTTCTTTTTTTTAAATGGAAATAATGTAACAACAGGTATTAAGAAAAGAATTGTACTCACTTTTCCGTGTCCGACATATTTGCGGATATTGTGATAGAACTGAAATAATAATTTAAGATTAATATAGATGAATTAAAAATATTGTTTTTGTATTAAAACATGAATAATGAAACATGATGACATTAAAAATTTTCGATTAAAAAATAAAGCGTGTTTAATGCCTTACGTTCTCTTGAGAGGAAACGGGGCGAAAAGAGATTGGCAACGCGTTGTTCATCTGCCATAATGGAAAAGTACGCAGGTTAGCCAACATTGACTAGGATTCAGAATCAGTTTTTGTTTAGGACGACACCACACACAGTTGCATAATTGCATATTGTAGAAAGGCCTTTTGTCGTTTTTGTATTTCTATCTCTCTTCTTTATTACCAGTTAAACGCAGATATGTGATTCTCACTGTAAGCAAAATTTTTAAAGAACACATTCTTCACCCTGATTAAATAATAATTTTAACTCTCTCCATGTTTTTTTAACGAGAAAAGAAGATTATTAAATTATTATTATTAGTAAAAAAACGATTTGTCATTTTAAGAATTAGTAGAATTTACAAAAACAAGATAATATTATTTACTATTAACTGGAAAATAGATGTAAATTTGTATTTTTTCTGTAAGCGGAAAAAGATTTAATAAATTTCGTAGCAGACGACAAACACCAACGGAGTCATTGAATTGTTTTTACTAAAAAACAAAATAAAATATATTTTTGACTAAAAATGAAACTATTGACGCATAATATGTTGACTTCCAAGTGTTTGAAGGGTGTTTCAGTTGGATATCCACTGGCAATTGTGGTCAGTATTGTGACAATTTATTTTAAGTAATCTCTCTCTCTCTCTCATTGATTTTTTTTCCTGTTTTTCTGTGTAATAAAACTTACTTGACAACTCACGAAAAAGAGAATTTTTTAATAAATATATATAAACATAAAAAGACAATTGAAATTGAATTATATATTCATTATATTTTTCTAAATCGATTTCAAGGTTAGAATTGGGGGAAATAATAATTTTTAGACTAAAGATATATTGAATTTAATGGTGAAATTTCTATTCTAGGCAAAGGATATTAAACTTTGCGATGTGGACTTTAATTCAGAATTTATTGTTAGAATTATTCCAAAATTGGATTGGTCAGCTCTTTGGAAGGCCGCAGAAAGTGTAAGTTGTAAATAAAATAATAAAATAAAATTTTCAATAGAAGAAAAATATTAAAATTTTCTCTTTGTTTTTGCTTCAGATAGGACACGTGGGCGAACTGCCACAAACTCTAGTCGACGATTTTGAATCGAATGAAGATTTCTTGAAAAAAGTCCATCACGTTCTGATGGAAGTGGAAGTGATAAACGGCGTACTCTTGTGTCCCGAAACCGGAAGAAAATTTCCCATCAGTGACGGAATTCCAAATATGTTGCTTAACGAGGACGAGGTATAGATTTTGAAAAAATTCCATTTTCCATAAACATTGCATTTATCATCCCCACTTTACTAAATAAAATAATAAACAAATATTATTTCCAACAGAAAAGAATTAATCGCTTTTGAATTTTTTTACAAATTCTATATTTATTTTATATTTTATAAAAAAAAAATGTTTGAAAAAATTTAATTTTATAGTTTCCATTTTGTTATGATATTTCTAGATTTAAGATACGACCAATCGCGATGTAATATGTGTAGTCGCTAGTTTTTAAGGAGAAAACGAAAAAGAATAATTATGTACAATTGGAAAATTTATCGTTATTGTTTTCAATATATAATATAGTAATAGTAAAATAAAGAAAAAGAAAATAATTTTTGTGGATTAATTTTTTATTGCACAGATATGTATATAGGTACAATAATAGATACAGTACTTTTTTTTCTTTATTCACGCTGGACTATTTCTATGAATATTCTTTTTTTTAAATAGTTTTTACTAACTTCATTGGGATTATAATTTCAGTTTTGGGTTATTTTCCTTTTTCCATACTCTTTGTCGGTTCGGAATTTCTTCATATAGGTATTATATGTATATTATAGTAATACTTGATTAGAGCGCGGTTATCTAAATATATTTTTTCTGTTTTATTATTCGCCTATTTTTTTTTAAATATAGTTGTGGCAAAAAATATGTCAAAGAGTGTGTTGTGAAAAATAGTCAATTTTCTAGGGATATTGTAATTGAAATATTGTTCGAGGTTCATTCTTTTATTTATAATTTAACAAGTAAGCGACCGACGTCAAGGAATTTGTTATTCTAAATCGTAACTCTAAGAAAATCCAGTCTCTATACTAGAGAAGAATCAAAGATGTTTTGTCAAACCCAACATTTTTTTATTGTAGATACGGCAGATGAGAAATAATTAATGTTTGGTGAGGATGAGAGGAGAGAGAAGGGGTAGAAAATACTTTACGGAATATGTGGAGGACCCTTTTTTTTATTTTTTCAGTAATATTTCATTCAGAGTTACGATTTTAATCAACAAATTCTACTAATACGATAGATTCTTACAAACTATTAAACAAATAATAGTAATAATAATAATTACGCCACGAAGGAATAAACAATAACAAAAAAATTACGAGATTCTTAAAATCTAATTTTCCTACATAAATTAAATTTTAGATTTAATTTTTAAAAACACAACTTCTATAGATATTCAAAATGCTAGAGTCGATGAATTCAAAGTTACATCGCACACAATTATTATTATTAATGAAATATTGAAAAGTCAAAACTATTTGAACAAAAAGATTGTTAATAAATATTTTTATAGACAATATATATATATATATTGGAAAAAAATGAAGTTACAATAAATAATAATTTATATTTTCAATACTGATTTTATCGCGAAAATTTTCAATAAAACAATATAATTCGGTTCTTTATTATAATCGCAGAAAAATAAAAGGCCTTAAAAATAATTCTAGTCTGAGGTTATATTTCATTATTATTATTATAATTGAAGAACCTCCTTAAGTTTCCGCAAACTCCCAGGGGACGGCATTAAATTTGAATCTAATTAAAATGGGGTTTTGAAATTCTTTTGAGACCCAAAAATTGTATTAATAGTTTTGTCATTACAGAGAATATAGGAATTTTTCATTTTCTTTATTTTTATTTTGGCCACTCAATGAGAAATGTACTAATATTTTGGCCTCTATAAACTCAGAATAGGGGGCGAGGAAAAGAGAATTTTATTTTCCTATTGTTAATAGAGTAATACCTAAAATATAGTGAAAATATATTCATATTTCGCCCTCCATTAAGTTTTGTTTTTTTTTTTTTTTTGTTTTTTCTTCTTTGAGTCAAAAAGAAGCTATAAAAATAGCTCTCAACTAGTCAGCCACAGCCTATCGGTTTATTTTTATCTACCCAATTTTTTTTTATTATTATTATTATTTACGTTTATATTCACATAGTAATAAGTATTTTTTTAAAGGCAGGAATATTTTGGATTGAAGCTATGAAAATACATCTGTACATCGACTTTATCTATGGCACATAATTAATTAAGATTAAAAAGTTCTACGATTGTTTTTTCATTTTTTTATCGAGACTCACGTCGCTACATTGCACACATAGAAACCTTTATTTTTCTTGATTCACAAAATTTTAAACAAAATATTAAATGTCACTATTTTGAGCGGGATATTCACGCATTAATTATTACCTTTTTATTTTTTGCCAGAAAATATGAATTGAGTTGTAATTAAAATTTAAAAAATTTTTTTTAATAATATGAACATTCAGACAATTTTGCATAGAGTTGTGGAATGTTAATCTTTTCAAAGTGGAACTTTTTCACTGACTCATTAAAAGATTTCTTTTTTTTTTCCTTCTTTCTTTACTGGGTAATATAATTGTTGCGAGAAAGGCTCTTTTTTTTAATTTTCACGCGTAAGCAACAAATTTTATTACGCTCGCTTTTAACTTTTCATCACAAATGTTTAATAATACTGGGCAGGAAATTTGAGTTTATTTTCCAATACTCTCTCCCCAAAAATTTGTTATTTATGAAAAAGAAATTTTAATGAAAAATACAAATTCAATTTTAAATTCCTCTCAGTGGAAATTGGGGGTGAAGAATTTTTAATTTTGATTATTTGAAACGATTAAAAGTTGCATTTGAATAAAAATTACAATTTTCTATCAATAAGAAACAATTGTTAAATTTTTATTCAAATAAATTTTTAAAATGCTCAAAATGTAGAAAATTTAATTCTTTACGCTTTTACCAAAAGGAATTTAATTGTACGCATTGCAAAATGAAATTTAGAGTGAATAGTTAAGATTTTAACTTTTTGTTTGAAAAATAAAATTACTTTTTTCGTGGGGGGAATAATATTGGAATATTCACTAAAAAAACTAGATGAAACACTACATTAATTACCTATTATAATTAATATTTATCGATTAATTCTTAATAATCAGCTTCTACGCCATTCAAAGATGATATGTCGCAGACGGAAAAGTTTTGTCTCGGTTTAAAGTGGCGATTGACTAGCACTCTAACATTCAAATTGAAAACATCTATTTTTTTAAATAGAGAAAGAGAGATAGAGAAAAAAAAATTTCGCCAAATTAAACTTTCGATTCCCTTTTTTTTCTCTTTTTTTTCCTCCTTTTTCACCTCTACTTTTTTTCGGGGACAATCACAAGGAACTTTTTCATTTGATTGATGCGGTCAAGTTCTACAATTCAATTCTTAAATTACAATCAACAATAAAAACTATGATCTGTCAAATAATTTATAATTAAAATAATTGACTAAAAAATAAAACGTAAATAAAATTTATATTCAACAAACAACAAATAGACAATAGAGAAAAGAAAGAAAAACGCAGTTTCAATAAAATTTATAACAATGAATTTAAAATATGAAATGAAAAATTAGAAAGAAAAAGGACCACGCACAAAATACACACAATATAAATTGGATCCCAGTCAATTTTTTGTGACTTTTCAATTATTTGGAATCTGCTTTTTTCCGACATAAAAATAAAACTACTTTTCTGCGTAGTTTAATAGAAGAAGAAGAAGAAATCGACTGTGATCCAATTTCTATGCATTTTGTGATGCTTGGTACTTGAAAGTAGATGATTTAAAAATACTAATAATAATAATTTAAAAATTAACATTTACAAAGAGAAGAAAGAATGAAAAATCAGAAGAAACACGAATTTCATTTGCCCCGACTCTCGATATTGGCAACGTTGTTTCTTTGAGAATAAATAGAACCTTGAGCTAAGCCGCGAATAGGACCTTTGCGTAATTCTAAATTTGGGCCTTTTGCGAGGCAACTATTGCCACCAGTCACCAGCGACGAATCACGACCAACTGCTGACGACATTGAGTAGGATTTTTTTGACAAAAGACCCGGATTCGGTCCCGACCATGGAGCGTAATCTGGCCTGTGAAAGGAAAAAGAATCACTATCCCAATTTGTTTTTTACTCTATCAATTAAAAATAGAGATTAAAGTTGGGGAGATGAAACACATACAGGAGCAAATCGTTGTCTGCCCCATTTGGCAAATCAGTATTCGGTCCAGTTGGTTTCGACCGATAAGGCGATTGGTACTCATTATCTTCAGTGGTACTTGTTCCTCGAGAAACTCTGCAACAAAAAAATCACTCCTTGATTAAGGGTTTTCCATGGACACACAAGGAATACACAAGGAATAAAGAAAAATTAAGACAAAACAGACAACTCTTACTTTGGAGTTTCAATCTTGTTTTTCGACCTCTTGCACTTTTCATTATCATTTTCCTTGAGAATTTTCTTAAGGGGAGAAGCGGTTAATTTAATCGCTTCCGTAATGGGCGGACTGTCCTCCTTTCTATTGTTGTTGTCACTCTGGCTACTGCTGAATAAAATAAAGTCCCTTTTAATTAATTCAACTTATTTTTCTTCAAACAAAATATTAAAAACTGCAGCAACAAGTGTGAATAACCACACACACACACACACACACCTTTGACTACTGGAAGTATTGAGCAGCGGTCGAATAGCTTCTTCAGCGACCATAATATCTAAAATATGCGAGGCTCGCTCCTCGTCGTAATCAACGCTGTCCATTGCTAATAAAATCACTCTCTCTGGCACGGATTTGAATTTATCCAACAGACGATCTTTCACTGAATAAGTTAAAGGAAAACATTTTTAGCTAAATGCTAAACTTTTTCTTCTTTTTCAATCAAAAAAATCACCATTTTATCCTTACTTTTGCTCTTCTCCTCGAAGCTCTTCATTCGTGGCGGTGGCGTCGGTGTTGGTCGAGGAATTTCCACCTGGATAGCAGCAGCAAATGGAAAAAAAGAAAATAAAACGACTGTCATTTAAGTATTAAAAGCGAAGAAAAAAAAATTCTACCTTTTCTTCCTTTGGCTTTGAAGAAGCATTTTTACTCGGACCAGTGGGATTTTTCTTCTCATAGCCCAATTCAATGAGTTTCTCCGAGGCTTTTTGAACATTATTATCGCTCTGCTCCAGCATATCGAGCAAAACAGTCTCGTCAACTTTCGGAAAAACATTTTTCAGGTACCTGTTTTTTTATCAAAGAATTCACATTAAATTGACAAAACAATTTTCCATTTTCTTTTCATTATAAATAATAATTACAGTTTATCACAATTCTAATAATTAAAATTTTCTAATAAGAAATGACACAATCATTCTTTAATTTCTCAATATTCAGATTACTATTAAAAACAAAATTTTCCATTCCAAATTTCTAGCAAAACGTTAAATTTTCACTGAAATTATACAATTTCATCTTCTACTCAAGATGCATTACCATTATAAAAAACAGAAATACAGTCTTTTTCAATTTTGCATTCACATTCCAATCGTTCGTTTATCGTAAATGAGATGACAACAATTTTAATTTTTATTTAGAATTGCATTTCAAATCAGAGAATTAAGAAATAAGTAAATAAATAATAGCAATGCACATGCAAAAGCAAAAAATTAAAAACTTAAATTAAGCAATAGAATTTTTTCTAAATTTCTAAATTAACATGCACATCATTTTAGAAACAAATAAATATAAAAATGGAATTTGCTTAATTAAAAAAAGTCAATTTTTAACATAGTTTATGAATTATGTATATATGTTGTTAAAAAATAGAAATTTAGAAAAAAAGAAACGTGCAGTGTTGACAAAAGCAAAGAAAATAAGTAAACTAACCTATTGTTTTTTTTTTATTTTTTTTTTATTAAATAATTCGTGAAATCCAATGAATAATGGTGGTGAAAATCAGGAAACTGAAAAAACAAAAAAAAAAGAACTAAAGAAAAATAAATAATATAATATAACGAAGAGTCTAATACACAAGTGGAAAAATAAAATTTTGTTTCTTTAAAAAAATGAAAAGAAAAAAAACCAATTGGTAACCGATAAAAATTTGATTATAAGCCAAAAATTAAGAATGGGAAGCCGAAAAGCTCTACAATAAGAAGAAAAAATCGCAGACAGTTTAGAAATGGTGCATTTCTATATTTTTTAAATAAAAAAAATTTATTTTTATTGCGTTCCAATTCCGGGGAACTTTTTATTTGACAAAAAAACAATGTATTAGAAACTTCGGATTCATGCTACTGCTACTTTTTTCATATGTGGATGATTCTTATGAAAGTGTCATTTTTGATGTCTCGATTAACTTTACAAAATTTACTCTTTGAAAATTATCATCAATTTCCATAGTAAAAATTTTTCACTTACTCGACATTTTAAAAGTAAAATTAAATAATTTTGTTCAACTGAATTTATGTATAATGACTAAATTAGTTTCATCTCCGAAGCCTTTCTCTTTTTAATAAATAACTGAATGCGTCGAAGTAAGTTTGACAGAATATTTCGATGCTAATATAAAATGTGTGTATGTTTTTAATTTTAAATAAAATTAATTACTTTTGACTATAAAATTAAGTAGTTTTAATGGAAAAAATCATATAATTGAAAAACTCAAGTTTAAAAGAATCACTTTCAGAAAAATCACCCATCTCTAAAGAATTATCCAACAAAACACGTCGAAATTTGAAATTCAAATCAAAATGCAAAGACTTTTTACTTTTTTTTCGACGTATTTTGAAAAACAAAACTATGATAAAAAAATATGTATTTGAAAAAATTAACAATGTAGGAACTATACATCTAGCATCCATAGTTTGTTAGTTTGTTAAATAAACCTAAGTTTCATTTTTGGGGAGTGAGGGGGCGGCCGAGCCCCTTTCAATGTCAGATTGTGAATTGCGTGACGTGGAACTCGCCATCTCGTTATCGCGTAATTGGAATGAACTCCAACGGGTGTACAAGGTCCTGGCGCACAAAGAGGATTCTTCTCGATTTGCAGTGCGCTCATGACTAATGCTGCTCTGTTATGGTATCTGAAAGATATCGGCTCGAAACTTGCAAAATTGGCAAAAAAAAGCAATAAACGCGCAATTTTTCACGTAATTTCACAATATTCATAGAATTTTTAAATTTCATCAAAAATCTTTTCTGAAATTTAAAAATATTTCAAAAAAATTATTTTCATTCAAAATTCAAACATATTTTTTCAGTAATGAATAAATTGCCTCTTATTTGGTCACAAAAAAATCAAAATTGACCAAAAGAAGAAAGACAAGTCGTTATTCATGTTGTTCTTTCTGAAAAAAAAATAATTTTGAAAAATGATAAATTTAAACAAAAAAAGTTCCTTTTGACGTATCGAAAAAAAATTAAATAATTTTAATTCCCCCAATGTGCTCTGAGAGAGAGAGAGAGAGAGAGAGAGAGAAAGAGTTAGTAGAGAGAAAAGCAGTTGAGCCATTTAAAATTAAAAAGTGGAAATGAAAAAATCTCTTGATTGGAATATTCTTCTCATCAATCTTGAATTTTCTCCATTTAATTTCAATTAATTAACTGTGAAAAATAAAATCATTAATTTTAAAACACTGGAAAATTTTCAGGACTGATGAATCAACTAAAAAAAATCTTTTTTTAATTTTAAAAGTAAAATAGATAACTGTGTTTTTTTTTACTTTTTCAATAAAAGTCGAATGTGAGTGTCGGTGACGGTGGGGAACATTGCGTTAATTTTTGCCACCTGAATCTCAGCATCGGAATTATTTGGCATAAAACTTGTTTCCATATTTGCTGTTGGTGTCGGTGAGCCGATTGTCATGTCTCCAAAGCGATTTGTCATCGCGCTAATTGACCGAGTCGACATTGGCGTCTTCAAGTCCTAACGAAAAAGAGAAGAAATATTTTTCCATAAAATTATTCAACCTATTTTTATCTGTACATGACAACGGGAGGATACTATTTCGAAACAATTGTTTCATCTCATCTCGAAGATGAGAGAGAAGTGATAGCGGGCGGGTTTGAAAAGAATTTTGCTTTTTCTTCATTTACCTGCAAACTCGGAGGTAAAAATGCAGGTTGCGGATTATGATAAGGCGATGGGGTCGGGTAAACCTGGGGTGCTCTGTGCGACCCCGAATAAATAATATGTCCGCCGACGCTTCCTCCGGTCTGTTGTTCGCACAACATTTCCAGATGCAGCGTGAAAATTCGCATAAAATTTTTCATTTCACATTCTCTTTGGTTAATTATAGCATTTCTACTTTTGAATGTAAAGAACATTTCTAATTCTCTTCTAGTTTGGAACTTTTTTTTTATCGTCGCGTAAGTTTTTCTTTATAATGAAAAATAAATTGAAACGTTGCGTCTTGAAGTGCCTAGAAATGCTCTAACTTCAAATTGAACGCAATCAATAAGGAAAAAGCAACAATAAAAACAAAAACTAACCTGCAACGGAATACTTTCTTGAGTGCTCACTGTTGACGCAGAACTGGGAATAATGGAATTTTGAGCCTGCACATATTGAGCGTATTGCCAATATCTCACCCTGGGATCTTCCCATGTCGTACTTCGATTAAAGTGATTTATAAAATAACTGTAATCAAGAAAAAAAACAAGTATTTGGTATTGCTTGACAGTTTTGCCTTTCATTTTTTCATGAATCTTTTATATCAAATTTCCTATTTGACATAACCCCCAACTTTTTTTTCTCATCAAATTTTCAAAAACAAAACGATAATTTTTTATTCTCCTTTTTTTAAAGACTAAAAAAATTGACAAATTTAAATATTTATCAAGGACTTTTTTGTCTAATAAACATTAGAAATTGTTCCAAAGAGTTGGAAAAAAATTAAAGGGTGCAAAATGATAATATTTTGATTGCGTAACTCTAAGAGACAATTCAATTATTGCCTTGTGAATTGATTGTCAGAAAAATTTGACATTATTAAATTATCATTTTTTGTTCATTTCACTTACGGACGGCCACTCCGGGAATCGTATCTGCATTCCCAACCGGGCGGCAATTGATTTCTTTCACTTTGATCCGCCATTTTACACTATTTTGACGTTTTCCTTTTTCGCCCCTAAACTACTAACGATAAGGTGAGAAGAAGAAAATTCGCTATTCCATAGTTTCTCTGGTGGGTGAGGTGGTGGTGAAGAGGGTTAAAAGTTTGTTCACAGGCACAGCAATTGTTCAGGGTGCGATGATCCTATGTCATTATCAGGTTGAGTCCACAATAAAATAAATCGTCTCGATTTTGCTGCGCAGTAATAAAAAATGTATGTACATACGCGCATCGAATCGTCTTGAAAGTTGAGACGATTTTTTTAGCTATTCTGGAATAAGCCTCAGCAGAATATGTACACTCAGATGCATTAATGCTGTCCTTCCGGTTTGACGGTATTTTGTGCAAAGTCGTATCACTTTTTTTCTGTCAAAATTTCACGACCTTCAAACTCACGTTACTAAATATGATTAGCTCGTGAAAACGTACTTCTTTTTTCAGAGCCAATCATATTTAGTAACGTGAGTTTCATGGTAATGTAACGTAAAGGAGCAGCATTTACATTTTTTGTAAAAAAAAGTCCAGAAATGCAAATTTGCATTGGAGTGAGAGAGAAAAAAATGTGATTTTATAATTTTCCGCCTACGCATTTTAATCATCTGAAAAAAGAAAAGAAGAAGAAACGTCCGTTTTGAAATTTAGCGCCTCTTTAACAAGTCGATATTCGATTCGAACAATTAATCATTTCGACGATTATTTGACAGATTCACCCCACACATGGTTCATTTAGTGGTGGTGGTGGTGGTGGTGAATTGTTATGGCACAGACCTACGGTAAACGAAAATTGATATTCAGATCACAATTACAAGTTGATTTTAAATACTTTGCTGAACGAAATTCCAAAAACATCGACATCAGATGAACTTGAAAAAACGACAAATTTCATTAAAGAGGTCTCTTTTCGAACATAAAACCACAATAAGACACATAAAAAGCAAAGTTTCCTTCCTCTTTTTTAAATTGCCATTGGAAATGTAGAAAGAGACGACGACGACGACGACGACAAAAAAGAATGATACGTGATTGTTTTTTCAAGTCAGACGCGGCGGGGGTGTGACGTTTTCTTTTCCATCAAAAGGTATATATTTTTGTATGTGTTTATAGCTTTACTCTAGAGAAATAAAGAGCTGGCGTTTTCTTTCATTTTTAATAATTAAATTATATATCATTTCCATATGTTTTAATGTTTTTTCGTTTCAAAATGGCATGAAAATTTCATTTCAAAAATGTTTGGTAGACAAAAACATTGCCATGTTGTCTAAAAATGATTGCCTTTTTGAGAAAACAACTATTATTGTTATTATACTTGAACAATCCAGTCATTATTAATTATCATTTTTCAAGTAGTGAAATGAATAACATTATTTTATATTATTGAAAAAAATATTTACAGTATCGTCGGGAAGTATTATTGGTGCGCGGCTGCACGCGCACGGCCAAAAAAAAACATAATCTTTAAATCACGATTTTTCCCTAAACACAAATGTCAGAAAATTAACAAATATACCATTCGAAAGATTATTAAATTCTACGATTCTCTTTTGCTCTTAAATTAAAGAGGAGACTTGAATGATCACACGTATGTAAGTTTTATATTTTTTCTGCAATTTTTAAAAAATTTCTCTATTGCTGCAATTTTTGTATTAATTATTAAAACAATTATGTATCATTAATCGCAGATTAAAGATTGTTGGATCAAGTAGTGAAATGAGATTCTTGTTTCATTCTGTTTTAATATTCTGTTTTCTTTCTTGAAGATTAAAAAAGAGTTAAAAGTGTTGTCGAGACACAAAACTCGACAACAGGCTTGACTCTTGATGCAAATTTAATGGATTGGAAGTGGTGTCGGATAAGCGAAGAGATGCCACTAAGTCCAATGGTGCACGGTGTTCCTTCGGGAATAGCAGCGGCGGCGGCGGCGGCGGCAAGTGTAAATTCTGGGCAAGCATCACAAATAACACCAACAAGTTGTACTCCGCCGCCGGCTTATCACAATATCAATCTTCCCCTCGAACATCTCACAATTTCAGCCAGCGATCGAGGAGCGCCACCTTCTTATGAAGAAGCCATTGATCCTAATGGTAATTTTCCTCATTTTTCTTCTTTAATACTCGCATTTTATTTACATTGAATTTGATTGAAATGTTGGTTTGTTACGCTGCCACTACAAATTTTCAGCGCCTCCGCCATCCTATGATTCATTATTCGGCCGCATGAGGGAAGCGCACAAAGCATCGAAGGGGATTTTTGAATTTCTCAAAAATATCCTCATGCTGCTCTTGGGCACAAGTTGGTATTTTTTCAACACTAATAGCAATAATAATGGTAATGTTTCTACAGCAATGACAAAATCTCATGAAAAAACCCCTTTTTCTCTTTACTCTTTCAGTCGGATGCACAATACTATTGGGAATAACAACTGTGATCCCAATATGCATGATGGTAATTGGTGGCCTTTATCTCTACGATTGTCCACAAGGCGAATACATTCCCGTTTATTTACTAGTTGGCGGTGGTTTTGGCGTTTTCAAGCAGCTTCTTCATCTGTCGACAAGGGTTCGTCAACGACCGGAGGAGCGCGATGAGGAAAGAATACGACAGTCTCCAACGCAGACATTAATCAACTGTTTCATGCTCGGATGGTTCATTATTGGTAAAAAAAGAACAAAAGAAGAAAAGAAAATATAACATTCCTGTGAGAGATAAAGTCTTTATTGTAGCATTAAAAAATTATTTTTCTAGGTTCAATGTGGGTTTATAAGGAATATGAACCGAATTATGATCCAGCTCTAGGGAAATATTGCAATAAAACTCTCTATTTATTTGCCTTTTGGCTAATAACGTCAGTGTATATTGGACTGGGTGTCATCACTGCTGGTCTCTGCAGTATTTCCGTTGCTAGTATCGCTTTTGAAAGACCGCCACCTGATTTAATGTGAAATGTACTGCTACAAACGCCGACGACTGCAAGAACTTGTGGATAAAATGTGTGTGAAACTGAAAAAAGTCCAAGTCGGAATAAAAGTAGAAATTTTTTGATAATGAAAAAAAGAAGTAGAAATATTCCATCTTTTTTTCATTACATAAATTCTACGTAACTGTGATTTATGAATCTACAAACAAGTGTAACCAATTTTTTCGTGTGCCAAGGGAACAAAAATAATAATAATAATAATAATAGAAACAAAGAAATAAGAAAAAACGTATTTCTAGAGAGAAATGTAAAAAATATGCTAAAAATTTCCTATATTTGGAATTGGTTTTAGATTATTTATATAATGATGTTTATTATTGCATATAAATAGGGGAAAAATTTTATCGTAAATTTCCTAAATATGTGCTATATATTATATATTGAGAATCGGGAAATTTTATTTTGTCGTCGAAAAGTTTTTTTTTTTGCCATAATAATTGTACATAATAATGGTTAGAACTTACGCGCTTATTAAATAATTTTTTTAAGAAAAAAAGACTGTTTCGAGTCATCGTTAATGTATTATTAAAATATATTATAAAACTATTTTTTTCCGTCCCTGCCGATCTCTGTGTGTCTTTATATATAATTTTAATATTTTTATTAAAAAGATTTGTTGTTTTCAATTTCTGCTCAAGCACTCTTTTCATGTGAAAGCGCATTTAAAAATTCCAGTGCAATTACCCCCTACTGTTTTTCTATTTAACGCGCCCGCGCGCACGGTATAAATTTACTTGCAAGTTTCCATTCTAAGTTGCATCGATAAAGTAGGACATACATATAGAGCACCAATTTAAAATGTCTACTGCGTGCAATTTCAAATTTTTTTCAGAAATAAAAATTTTCATTGATTCACAAAAGCAATAATATAGTGATGTGTGTGGGAAATAATAATAATAATAATAATTAAATTAACAAGAATTTTCCATCTATGTTTAACACCTTTAAAGAAGAGAAAGCATCATCATGGAAATTGATTTTAAACCAGCAATTGTTGAGAAAATTTCCGTGCGTTTTATCCCATCTTATTAAACGCTTGAAACGCTTTTTTGTTTAAAATGATGTACAATATTTTTTGTAACTTCACCAAGTCTATTATGTGTTTAAGAAAAAGAGGAGAGATAGTTTTGAAAGAGTGAATGTGCCAGAGAGAGAGAGAGAGAGAGAGAGAACACGCACAAAAGGGTTGAATTGAGAATTAACTATGTAAATAGGTATATTATATATTTTGTAACTTTTTCATATTTCCTTTTTTTATTTCGTATTTGCTATTGCATCGTAATTTATCGCGACAGTCTGTCATAAAAAAAAACGCTGGACTGTCATTTTGGAATCTCAATTTTTACATAGTAATTAATACAAAATATGATCTCCCTTTTGTATAATACAGAATTTCCAAGACATTGATTATAATTTTTCAAAACTTGAAATAAACAGCTTTTTAATCTGCGAAATGAGAGTTTTTCTTTTTCTCTTTTACTATAAACAAAAAGATTGAAAATAATAATTAACCAGCAAAAGTTTCTTTACTTGAGCAATAAATTCTGATTCAATAAAAATAAATATAAAGAAGGAATTAATTGGTGCGATAACAATTTTTTTGAAAATATTACTACAAGAATTTTTTATTATATTGTTTAAAGTTGAAACGCTTAAAGTTTGCAAATTACTTTTTAGAATTTTTTCCTTTTTAATCTTTCATCATTTGAAAATAAGAAAACGTGATTAATCGTGAAAATCGGAAATTATTATTCTTATAAATATTCTGTAAATAATTCATTATTACTCAAACTACTTTCCCCCTCGGATAGAATCGTGGGTTGTTGGTCCTCGTAAGGTAAATATTGATTCTGATCCACTGTAGGTTCATCGTTGTCGTTGTTGTTGTTGTTGCATTTATCAGATTCAGAATCCTATAAATAATAATGTCATAAATTATTTTGCCTCAAATATTAAAAAAAACTTGATTATTTTACAACTTTTCAAATTCCCATTTTATTTTTTTCAATTAATTTCCTCTCGCACCAAACATAAATTTTTGTGTTTACTTTAAATTTACACAATTAAAAAACAATATTTAATTTTTTTACTAATATTTTCTTGTAATTTATGAACGAAATCTCAAATGTATAAATATACATATATGTATGAAAATTTTCGGAAACAGGATATCCTGATCTAATTAATTAAAAATTTTATTAGCGATTGATTTAAGCGTCGCGTCTCGCTATAACGACGCCGACGACGACGACGAAGAAAAACGAAGAGGGAAAGCGATGAAAATTATATAATTTTACCGGATGAATGTCACTTGACTTCCGTTTAGCGCGCGCGTGCGGAAGAGGAGATTATAAGATCTCGACGTTTAATAAAATAATTCGACAATGAAATCAAACTTTTTTTTCTTTCAATTTTCAAAGAGATTCAGTTTGTGTTTTTTTAAGGACAGAAAAAACTCTTTTTTCCAAAATTACACTATTCTATATATTAAAATATAATAATACATAATAGTAATAATACTTTTGCTCTGTTCGTTTCAATATGTTCAATGACTATATTATAAATATTTCATTATTCCTATATTTAAAGCATAGGAACAGTTGGCAATTACAACTGTACTATTGTATTTTAAGATAAAAAAGAAATTTGAAAAATTAGAAAAAACGGACTTTTTCCTGTAATGGCATCGGATCTAGGGGGAGGAGAAAATCGGGATTAAATTCCGTGACGTTTTGCGCTTGCCAAATAGCGAAAATTCCTTTTTTAAGAGGCATCGGTTTAAATTCACAATTTTCAAAATTTTTATCATAAAGTATTTCCGATTTTGTTGATTCATCCTCATCTACTTCTTCTTCTTCTTCTTCTTCTTCTTCTTCTTTTTCTTCATCATTATTCTAAAATGAGAAAATAGATGCAAATTTAAAAAAGAAAAAATTGATAATTGATACACATTTGGTTTCTGTCACATCACCACCTTTTTTAAACCTTCATCTTCTCCTTGATAATTTGGATCTTTCACGTGAATGTAATGTCCATGCAGCATTGATCCGTTTTCAAAAGTGTAACATCCACGACCAAGTGGCTAAAAATTAATTTTCTTTAATAATAATTAATTTTTTTCTAAATTATTAGAGCCAAAAATTAATCAACATATTGACAACCAAATTTAATTCCCATGAACCGTGAAAATAAAGATGTTGAGGAAAAACAAGTTTCCCAGGTCCTTGCATTCTATCACAAATCCATGTTCCCATGAATTTCACATTATTTTCAGCGTAAAAATATGTTCCTAAACCGTGGCGAAAATTTTTTTTCCACGATCCTTCGTAAATGTCACCGTTTATATAATAATAAGCGCCGAAACCGTGTTTCATGTCGTGTCGCCAATCTCCTTTATATTTTTTGAAAAAAAAGAAGAAACCTTTTACTCTTCATTTCAACTACAAAACATTTTTTTTGTTTTACCATGGTGTCTAACAAGGGTTGAGAAACAAATTCTCTGATTTTTTACTAATTTTATTTCTGCTTTTTTGGGACAAAAATATGGTAACTGAAATATTTAACAATAAATTAATATCTAATGATTGAAAAAAACAATAATAAAAATCTTTTAAATTTTTGTAATAAAAAAAAATTTTATTCACAAGAAATTTTAATTGAAGGGTGCGTTAAAACAAAGCATTAAACCTAAGTATAAATTTCCTTGACATTCCCTCACTTTTCCCTGACTTCCCTGGTCGTTAGACACACGGCGCCTGTTTTTTAGACCAAACATTTTTTGCAACCAAGTTGTACTTTTTTAATATACATATATTTCTTCATTTTTCATAAATGAACTACTATTGTTTGAAAAAAATTTTCAATTTACAACACATTTTTTCAAGTAGTGTTGTTGTTTAAAAAAATATAAAATAATGAACCTTCGTATCGTGTTCCATCGGGATACCAAAATATTCCCTGTCCATGTTTTATACCCTCACGCCATTCGCCATCGAACCTTGATCCATTTTTTTTAAACACATAAAGTCCTCTTCCGTCTCTAAGTCCATGGCGATAGTTTCCATCGTAAATGTCACCATTTGGCAAAATTGCTTTTCCTTGTCCATGTCTCTCACCTCTTTCATTTCTCTCTCCATCAAATATCTGTACGATTTTTTCACATTTTACAAACAGAAAATAATTTTAAAAAAAATTACATTACTTCTTTCATTAGTTTTTTAAATACATTTTTTGTTTGTTGCTTATTTTACGAATTCATGTAATTAAAATTAAAAAGAAAGGATCCTACTTTTGGGGAATTTATTTCATTTTCCTCTTCACTTGATTGATGAAACATGATTTCAAAAATTGATTTTGTTGTTCATTAAAAAAAAATATTTACAATTTTTTAACCTTTCTTTTGTTTTCGCCTGCCTTCGCAATTTACTTTTTTCACTACCACCTTTTTGTTTTTAAATTGTTACAAGACAAATTAGGTATATTTGTTTTTAATTTTATAAGAAACATTTAAATAAATATTTATTTATTAAATTTTTACAATACATAATTGTAATAATAGTTTTCGAATTATTAATTTATTTTTTTTTAAAAAAATGAATTATTATTATTATTATTATTATACAAAAGAGAATAAATTTGTTAACAATCTACAATAAATAATAATAATAATAATAATAATAATAATAATAATAAACTTCTTTACTTTGTATAGGAAACGAATTTAAAAATAATGATATTAAGAAATAAATCTCAGCAAGATATGATTCTTTCTTTTTTCGAGATTTTTATTCGCAGTTCTTTCTCCTAATTTTCATTGATGCACGCACCTATCCTTTCATCCTTTTCCCGCGACAACACATAGCCAATCAAGATTAAAAAAAATCCTTTCTACCGATTTAAAGAAAGATGATAACATTAATATTCTCGTCACCTCCCTGTTAATAAGCCAATTAAATTTTGTTTTTCCTTATCCTTTTTACGAACACTTTCTAAATTTCGTTGCTTCCATGAACTTTTGCGCAATTTGATTGGTCGTGATCCAACGTATCTTCCTGAAATTGGAAAAATGTTTACAATTATTTTTTTATATTCTTGCAATTATTCACTCAATTAGTCTTTTATCAAAATTTAGTACTATTATTATTATTATTTAAACGAAAATCAATTTTTTTACTCGTGTAAAAAAAATATTCTATATATATATATATATACAATAATTTCTCCCTGTTTTAATTATATTATTGGACATGAATATGTAAAATTGTTTTTCATAAATCTTGATGTTTATTTGCGCAGGAAAAAGGGTAAATAAGAATTTTATTCTTAGTCATTGATGAAAATTGCATGTAATTATTCAACCCTTATAAACCGTTCAATTGACACATTTATTTAAAAAAAACAAAAAAACTTTCCTGAATATACAAATATCTATAGGTAATAGATAAACATCTTTTTACGTAAGCGCGGTTAAAAAAAAATGAAAAGTAAAAAACTAGACTAAATTCGTCCACTTGTTTTTAGTTGACAATAAGTTGGATAAATTCTACTTTAATCATGTATTTAAACAGTTTCATCTGCAGTAGCAATCTTCTTTCCTCAAAAATATGAATTATAATTTTTTAAACTATGCAAACATGATCTGTGAGCTAAATTGAAAAAATTTAATATAATTTTTTAATCTGTTTTATGCGAAAATTTCCTTTTTATAACTGGTGTAATATATACACATACAAATAAACATAGTCTTGGATAAAAGCAGAAATTTAACAAAAACCACAAACAGTATAGTCTTGGAATTTTCTATATTTAGACTACAATTATATATATCAAGAAAAGGATTAAGCAAATTCTGTATAATAATGATGATAATAACGTCTGAATTTAATTAAAGGTGGAGTATAATAGAGAGGTGACATTTTGGATCAGAGTTGTGTATTGGTTATGATCAAAGCCTCGCGAAATTTCTCAACTATCATTTGAATGACTGCCAAGAATAATCTCAAGCAAGACTCATATATCCGTTCAAATAGTCATCATTTCCAAAAAAGAAATTCAAATCCCAATCACTCCACGTCGAATGAAATTAAAAACTCGAGACGAAAACTTGCTTAATAATTAATATATTAGACGAATATTAAAAAAGAAATCAATTAATTTTCGAAACATACAACTGAAATTTGGGTTTTTTTTTCATTTCAGTCACATTTTTTTAAATCAATTTCAGATGAACATGCAAAATCAAAAAATAAATTTAATTACATTTCCGGAAAAATTGGAAAAAAGCCTTTCTGTGCTGTTATTAAATGATGATGATGCTGCTGCTGCTGCCAAAAAACAAAAACCTGAATCATCAAATTTATCCCCTCCTTTAAAATTATATTATATAATTACGGAAGTTGAGGAATATAAAAGTCAAAAATGGAGAAGAAAATAATTCCATCAATTATTTCAAGACATATTGTGATAAATGTGGTGGGATTGGCTTGGAAATATTTTAGGGGTGGGAGTTTGCGATGAGATGAAAACTGGTAGGGGTTGTTGAATGAGTACTGAGACGCTCAACATCGCGACGCACTCCATCGTCGTCGTCGTCACCCTCATGAACAACTGAAATTAATTTACAATTAAAACAAAAGTAGAAAAAAGGGACACACGGTTACAAAAGTTTGTAGTTACTCTTTTCTTAATTCTTCCCTTATTTTTGATTATTGCTTCGCACTAAAAGAGAGAGAGAGAGATTGAAAGACAACGAAAAACTTCTTCTTCTTCTTCTTCTTCTTCTTCTTCTTCTTCTTCTTCTTCTTCTGTTCTCCAAAAAAAAAACGAATATTGGTAAGCAATTTTTCTACTTGCAAAATTTAGATTTTATCCTTGTAATTTTTATTTTTCAATTTTATTAGTAAAATAAAAAATTCTCTATATTAATTTCTGTAGCAAAAATTTATTTAAATGAATACAACTGTTGACAAAAAAAATTGTTGCAATAATTCTGCTCATTTTGACATTTTCCAAAATTGTTTTATCCTTTTACTTTAAATATTGTATACTCTACTTTATACTAAAGAAGAAGTAATATTTAAATGTACACATGTATAAATATATTGTCGCCTTTTGTCTTGGTTTTTTTTCATTTTCAAAATTTGCATTTTACTAACCGAATAAATTTCAACTTTATTAAAACAGAAAAACATGCAATAAAATGTTTAGAAATAAATTTAAAAAATAATGGTTTACTAATTCATATTGCATTGTCGTATAATTATAATCATCTGTTTTTTTTATTTTGGAAATTTGTTGGAATTCTAAGAAATTTAAATTAGCAAAAAAAAAAAAAAAATGATTGCAAAATTAATAATTGAACACAAAAATTAACTGTAACAAAATGTGAGAAAATCTGAAAAATTAAATGCACTTGAAAAGTAAATTTATTTAAAAAATAAAAAATTTTACTTTTCGTGGAATTATTTTAAAAAAATCCGAGTCACAAGATTAAAGAGCAAAATTGACTGTTAAAGAATATGGGGCTATTTTATAGCGAGGAAGCGATCATCATCTTTTTGTCACCATTTTTCGACTCCACCCACACTTTTACTCAAGAAATTTTTCTAAAAATAATCAGGAATTTTCTAAAATTAACAATACGCAATGCAGAAATTCTCTTTTCTTTTGATAAATATAAACAGCGTGTATCTATATATATACACACTGTAAACTTTTCAAATAATAAATTATATTCACAATAAAAAACTTTTTAAATACGCTTGAGATAATTTAGGTGTATATAATTAAATAAATGAAAAATGTCATTGAACCTCAATTCTACTTTTAATTTAAATCAGAATTTATATCAAAAAGAAAAAGTTGAAAATAATCTTTTTTTTTTAAATAAAGTATTTTATTCACTATACCGTATTATATATGTAACCAACTAATTAATTCGACAAAAAAAAGTTATTTTTAAAGAAGCATAATTATGATTTGACTAAAAAGCACACATTTTTCCAGAAAAGCTGCAAAACGATTAAAAATTAATACTGAAGTGTGAACAACTCCTGATCAACAAGCAAAATGGCCAAGTTTATCAAACTCTATCTTCTTGGAATTAATATTTTTTTCTTGACGAAAGCGGCGGCGGCGGCGCCAAGTAAAAATCATCAAAAATCACAGAGCGATGATTTCAATCCAATTATTTCACTTCTTTGTTCTACAAATAATGAAGAAGAAGAACCCTGTTGGAATTCTCTTGCAGATTCATCATACATTTTCGAGCAAGCGGGAATCATAAACAACAGGCAAGAACCGAGGTAAATTATTTATTTCATTTTTGGCTTTGAAAAGAGAATTTTTTTTGGGTTTTAAACCTTGAAACTTTTCATCTAAAATTTGCAAAAAAACATATTTTTTCAGAAGAACGCAAATGATTCGCGGAATAAATTCACTACCATGGAACAACAATAATCACGAAACACTGGAAAAATTGGATTACTCGCAAAGAAATGCACAACAACAACCGAACCGATTTGCAAAAAAAGACGTTTTCATGTCACGTGGATGGGGTGCTGCGGGTGGACTTCCATTTTCTGTTCTCTACATGAATGCCCACAATTCACGCAATAATCATCCCACGAATATAAATTCCGTCGATTCTTCGTCATCATCATCAGCATTGGCACCATCATCATCACAATTGATAACATCAACACAAACGCGAAATAATGCTGAAAATCCGCCTACAGTGGGAACAAAGAATATACTGCAAAATTATCGCGTCGCACTACGCAATAATAAGCCGTCAAATCAAACGCGTCGACAGTATTCAATTATTCCGCAACTATTCATTTCTTACGGTTGGGGGGGAGGAGCACATGAAAATTAATTCAACTTTTCTTTTACTTTTTAAGAGAATACACTGAAAAAATTTAAAGCGCCCTGCTACTTTCAACGTGAGACAGCAGTTGACCGTAAAAAAGCGTGCATCTTTCTTTTCTTGAGAGTATCAGCAGCAGCAGCAGCAGTTATCCTTTGTCGTTCTTCTTTAAAAAAAAGAAAAAAAAAGAAGAAAACAGCAGGTACTCCCTAAAAGAGTAACAGCTTGCTTTTAACTGTGTGCCTGCGCTCCTTCCGATAGAGTCAATGCTGCTGGCTTGCATAAAAGAAAGCATCCCTCTCTCTATAAAGACAGCAGCGTGCTTTAAATTTTTTCAGTGTAACAAACAAGTTAAAAGCGAAACACAAAGGGATCAAGTTTAGAAAATTGCAATATTAAAAAGAGGATTTAATTTTACAAAATGATTATTTGGCCTAAATCATTTTTACTCTAAAAAGTTACTCAAAAGTTTGCAAACAATTCACAATTTCACAGTCACTAAAATATTTTTATTTAAATTACTCTTAAAAAAAGCAATTTTTTCCATAAAAAAAGTGATCAAATTTTAAGAATGAAATGATGTAAAGTGTACGAAAAGTTGGAACATTAAAAAAAAAAAAAAAAAAAAAAAAAAGTGAAGGAGAGAAAACACTAAAAAGATATTGGTTGTGGTGGTGGGTGGAACGGTTGACAACTGACAAGGTTTATGATTATCAGAAACTCTAGGTATTATGCAAAAAATATTTTTTTTTCTTTACAACGTTGTGAACTCTACCAAAGTGAACATATAATAATGCGCGAATGTAAAAAAAAGAAAGAAAAAAGAGCATAATTTTTGTGCATAGTCAACGATCTCACTAATTTTAATACATTTTTCTCAGTGTTCATTTTTTCGGGGGAAAACCATAAAATCATTGTTATAATTTGTAATCATGTGCAATAAAATTTTATTTTCTAAATAAATTCAATTTTAATAATATATATTCATTATATAAAAGTGAAAAATTTTAAACTTCTTTTTCTAAATTGTATAATAATTTTTTTTTGAAAAATTTCTCTTTTTCCAAAAAAGTATTTTGCACCAAAAAATGGTTGAAAATATTTTTTTTTAAATAAAATGAAGAAAACAATGAATAGGACTCACCGTTCATTTCTTTCATGGCCTTGATAAAATCCTGTGGATCCTTGAACGAAACAAAACCAAAACCCTTGGTTTTATTTGTCCTCTTGTCGCGGACGACTTTTGCCTTTTGAAAACTTGGATATTTCCCGAAAACACGTACAAGCATCTCGTCCGTTACGTCATTGCCTAAATCGCCACAGAATATTCGAAAATCGTCTGCGAAATTAAGAGATGACTTAATTTATTGAAAATATATCATCATCATTGCTCATTTTTTTTTTGAAATGAAATGCAACTTTTTATTACTACTAACCATCGTCCCATTCGAGAAGCGAAGGATCCTCCCACGTTTGTCCGCCCGCCATACGGATAATTTTTTTATTCTTCTTGCCCTTGCCCTTTGAATTGTGGCTCTCCTCAGCGCTCGCATTCGCCATTATTGAACTGGCCTTACCCTGACTGATTGCCAATTCGGCCGCCGTACTCACGCCCTTGGCCTTTGGCGCCTTCCGTTTGCCATCGTCGTCCTGCTGCTGCTGCTGCTGCGTCGTCGTCGTCACTTTTGTATTAATAATATGTTCAATTATTTCTGGATGAATCATTTGGTGGCCAGGCGTTGTTGCTTGCTCGTAAGACTTTGGATTGGCCGTCAAGCATTGATCAACAATATTTGACATGAATGACGTGGATATTTGTGCTGGTGACGAATAACTCGCAATTGTCACCGATGATCCTTTCAACAAGAGAATAAATAAATAATAATAATAATAATTTCTAAATAAAAAGTGTAATTTACCTTGTCTGCTGGCGACTTGAGGGGGAATCATGATGGGAGGTGGCGGAGGCGGTGGAGGCGGAAAGCCCATAATAGGCGGAAATGCTAAACCTGCGGCTGCGGCAACAACTGGATTCGGAATTTCGTGTTGTTCAAGTTGTCGTGCAACTTGATTATAAGTGTTTGCACCAATTACTGGCCTCATCACCATAGGCTGCTGCTGCTGCTGCGGCGGTACCATTTGTCCACCAATTTCCGCTTCGAAACTGAGCATTTTTAAAACAAAACACAATTAAACAATAGAAATTGATTCATTATTTTCCCTATAAAATTTATTTGTATATCCAAATAAATAGTTTGATTAATTCCTAAATATATACATGTATTAGTATTTGAAGGTTAGGATTCAAATTTACCGATTCATTTCGTCCTCCATTTGTCGCAATTTTTCCTCCATTTTTCGTGTTTTTATCTATATTTTCACTTTACTGCAACATGAAATTAAAACTGGTAGTAAATGTTCTTCTTATCTCTCTCAATAAACTAGTGACTGTCTGTAAAACATTCTTCTTTAATGTCCACACTATAATCCGGAATACATTGTTGAATTTTGATTTTTTATTATCAAAACTTTCATCAGACTATTGTCAAAAAAAAAAAAAAGAAATGTTGGGCTAAAAGAAACTGTATTGAACTTGAGTCTATAATCAACTAGATTTAAAAATTAAAAAGTAATTATTTTATAAATGACAATATTATTACAAATTGCATTTTGATGATATAGTTTATCTGGATAGACGCTGGCTATTAAAATTAAGTGAATGAGAAGCAGGTTAAGACGCTCTCACAGCTCTGCATGCATATAGTTGTCATGGTAACACATGAGAGTAATCAAGTCGGAAAATTTAAATTAAATGTTTGTTCTCTCTTACTCTCACATGCAGAGACAGAGTAGAGCTGTGTGTGAGCGTGCCTTTAGCCCACCATGGAGAGAATATCATTGCAGAGTTGGTGGGAGAACACCTTCAACACTGCAAGCAATTGGTTGTCACGGTAACGTACAAAAGTAAAAGAGTCAGCTTGAAGAAGAAGAAGAGTCAGCTTAAAAGGTCTCTCTGGAATAGATAATTTAATGTGTGGAGAATATGTAAACAATGTCAATTTTTTTTTCTTCTTCACTTTTTTGAAAAGCAAAAAAATTACAATACTATTTAATAATTAAATAATAAATCTTTTAAATGTATTTCTAGTTTTAAAAGTTGCCCGCGCACGCACTGATGATACGCACCTGATGACGTTGTGTATGTTTGACCAAATATAAGAACACACATAACCTTAGAAACACTTGTGTGCTTTCTGCTGTGCTGTTGAAAATGTCAAATATGTCTCTTATTATACGAAACTTTTTTCTCATATTTGCCACTTTTTTCGCAATAATAAACAATGTCTTTTGCACTGATTCTGAAGAGGCAACGTCAACATCTGATTTATATGTTATTGAGGGAAAAGTATTTCCATCGGAAAATGCGGGTAATTCCGGTTGGCAATTAATGACACACGTCATGGCAAACGGAGGTGAACATTATGGATTTTTAAGGTAATTTTTGTATCAAGTAGTAAATTGAAAAATATTTAAACACTTTTTATATTTTGTCATCCAACTATTATTACTATTTGGAAAATGAAAACACATATCTAATCTTGAATTTTTTAAACCTTTTTTTTTAATTCAATTATTCAAACAACAAATTTTCTATATAAACAATTATTATTAAGAAGAATGAAACTAATGATTTTTCTCTCATTTGCAGAGATGATGGTACATTTATTATTTCCAATGTTCCATCGGGATCGTATGTTATTGAAGTTGTCAATCCCAATTATTTATATGAACTAGTCCGCGTTGAAATTAATTCCAAGGGAAAATTCCGTGCACGAAAAGTGAATCTAATACAAACGTCTCAAGTTATTCAAGTGCCATATCCATTGAAAATGCGATCGATTTCACCGTTTAAATATTTTCAAGTTCGCGAGGAATGGAGAGTCACCGATTTTCTCTTTAATCCAATGGTAATAAGAAATAATTCTGAATAATATAAGAAAGAAGAAATGAAACAAGAAGCAGTATTTTAATTAAACAAAAAAAAGAATTAAATTCTAAATTTTCTTTTAAATAATTTTAATGACAAAGGCTCAACAACCAAGAAACACACACACACACACACCTTGTAAACTGGAAAAAATTCAACACTCTGTTTACATTCTTGTTGAAAAAATTTCAACCTTGAATTAATTTCACTTTTTTATTCATTAGTTTAAAAAATAAACTAATCCTTCCAGCAACAATAATTTGTCATTTTCCTCTTCTTTTTAGGTTTTGATGATGATATTGCCTCTAATTTTAATTATGATTTTGCCAAAAATAATGAATGATCCGGAAACAAGAAAGGTGAGAGAGAGAGAGAGAGAGAAAGAGACTGAGGGCATTGCTTTTATACAACAAAATTTATTTTCTTTCATTTCCATTTTTTAATTTTGATTATTAATTATCATCTTTTTTATTTACTTTTTTCTTTTGCTAAAATACTTGATAAATTATTTAAAAATCTAAACTTTTGTTGTAATTAAGAAACTTTTTTATTTACAGGAAATGGAACAATTAAATAATTTGACAATTTACAATTTACCGGAAGTGTCTGAAGTTTTAACAACTTACCTCTCTGGTGGTGACGGTGGGAAACGGGAAAAAACGAAAGCCGTAAAAGCGACTAAAAAACGACAATGATAATTTCGCAATTGGAAATTAATTTGCGATTCTAGTCTTTAAAATGTGTTTTTTATTTTCACATTCCGTGAATCAACTTGATGTTTTTAAAACCAAGGTTATTTTTTTTCATTTTTCCTTTTTTTTCTTTTTCCCTCCATAATAATTTTTGAATTAATCCAATATTCCACGATTCAAGTATAGAGTTTTGAAACAAAATAAAATGTAAATATCATCGTCAGATACAAAACTATTTACACCAATTTCTTTAATCTTTTCTTTCGCATTCTTGATTTATTTCTTCTCTTAAAATTCAACACCTAGAGAAAAATGTAATTTAAATCAAATATATATTTTATTTGACTTGAATAAATGCAAATTTTTGTTTTTCTGAAGGAAAGTTTAGACTTTTTTTACTTATTTTAAATAAAATTTTTATTCGACATAAATATAAAACATTTAAAAGAGTCAAATAAAATTTTATTTAAACCAACTAAAAAGTCTATTTGGTTCTGAGACAAATGTACAATTTCTCTGGGTGAATAATTAATTTATATTAAAGTTGGTGATTAACCATTATTTCATCAAAAAATAATTCATAGCTTTATTTTTAGAGAAATAATGTGAATATTTAATTAATTTGGTGAATAATGTTGGCAAATTCATTCTTTCAATTGTTTTGAATTATTTTTTTTTAAATTTCATCAAAATGTTAATTTTACAAGTTGTAGTCAAATTTCAGTACATTTATTCAGCATATTTCAACTTGATTAAATATAAATTTTTTTATAAAGAACGACATTTGGAAATGTAAAATAAAACAAATTTGTTTACAATTGTTAATATAAAAAAAAATTACAGAATTCTCAATTTTCTTCTTGATTTTATTATTGACACAAGAGAACAACATTGAAACATGTCACTCTCCTCTACTTTATATTAAAAAAGAGAATATGTTTTATAATAATTTAGCTCCTTTACTCATCAACTTTTTCATATAAATATAAAAGTTGTTTCGAAAAAATGAAAAAATTTAAAATTTATTTTTAATTGGATAAATATTATTAACATGCTCATTAAAGTGGATAAGCTATCTTTCTTTTATAGGATAAAAAGAATTTCTTTTCTGAAGCTATAACACACGATCTCGCCATGAAGTTTTGTTGAAAAAAGAAATCACACTTCCGGGAATTATAAATGAATCGCGAACCTTGTGTGTCTCGTGCCGAAACGACGTGTGCGTGGGCTGTGTGTTTCGGCGGGGAGCGATCAAACAGAATTTCAGAAATTCCATTATTTTTTCAAAGAAAAAAAAAAGATTTTTAAAATCAATTCTTTTTGGTTTCTTGAAAAGGAAAATTAATTTAAATTTTTAAAAAATGTCAGATTTTAATTGCAGTATTTTTTGTTCAAAACAACATTAGTAAAAATAAAAGTGAATTCGCTGTTATGTAGCAAACCTTTCTTCTACAATTTCCTTCTCTCTTATATACATTTAGAGCAAAAATAAAAAATATAGTTTTAATAATTTACAAAAAAGTGAAAAAAGGAAAAAAGGGGACCTAGAACAATGAATGTTGGATGCGCGCGAAGAAAGAATTGAAACAAGATGATTATTCTTGGATTTTTTTTTATTAAACATTAGATTAATTTTTTTACTGTTTATAGTGAATAACTTTTAAATGATTCACTCAAAACTCAACATATAATTCTTTTAATCATTTTTTCAACCAAGTATTATATTTATTTTTTATTTTCATTCATAATAAGGTTTATTTTGCTTTTTTCCATAGTAAAAAATAAAAAAAATTGGCTATAATAATTATGCATATTGTTGAGATATTATAGTTGATCCATAACCGAAAAATATAGTAAAAGTGTATATTCTATGATATATATATATATATAGTTGAAAACCGCATAATCCGGTTTTAAAAGCGAATGTATCCGGCACGGTTGCGATTTCGTAAAATTTTATAATAATTGTCCATTAAAAGATGAAACAAATTGTCGAGATCTAATTGACTTTTTCTATAAAAATTATCAATTTTGTATAAATATCGATATACTCGAGCGCATATCAAAAACATTAGTATAAAATAAATTATTGAGCAAGTTTTAAAATCTAAATATTTACCTCCCAAGATCATCGCACAAAATGTGTGGTCAAGAGCTGCTGCGATCTTTCTTTCCAAATTACCCGCATATTTAATTAACTGCTTCCTGTTCAATTAAAAGTTTTCAAATTATATGCTTTAATTCCTTGAAACTTCTTCTGAAATTGCCAATATATTTTACATGGAAGTAATACCTTTTACCTATATATATTATTTATTAATTTTTTTAATGCAATTGCTGCTTTATTCGCACATTATACTGAAGATGACAGTGAATAACGACTGCAACCAAATGTCCAGGCTATATGGTTTTAGTTGAAACGGTTACAACAATAATATTTTTTGTAAATACTCCTTCAATGAAATTCTCCAGAGTTGAAAAGAGAAAAAAGAGAGCCCTAAGGTCACATGGCGTGTACTATATACGCAAGGACAGTTTTCGAGGAAACGATGACTCGATTTCAAAGACGCAGCCATTGGCGATTTTTGTGAATCATCCTTTGCTTATGCAGAAGAGCCGTTGGATAATGTAATACATGGACCACACAATTTCATCTATATACCTCACCGCAGTTTCGAGGCATCAGTCTTGCCACGAAGAACTTGTCGTCGTCGTCGCTGAAGATGTTTATTTTTTCTGTTACCAAAATTGTTGTATAAAAGAAAAAAAAAGAAGAGGCCACCTCAAGTGTGCGTTTGATTACGCGCAGTAATGAGAAAATACAGGGGATGTGAGTGATGATGATATGCACGCGGAAGTGGAACTTGGAGATAAAAACAAGGAGGATTTATTGCTGGTGGAGACTTTTCATACAGTCGAGTTTGAAAATAGTGACAAGATTATTAAAAATTATAGAGAGCAAGTCTTTGTTCCGTCAGGTTGGAAATTCTACATTTATATTTTTTAATACCTGCGCTTTAATAGAGGGCCGATAAATTTACACTAAGTTTAGTGGTTTTTTATTTTACACAATTTATAAATAAAAAGCTCGGCCCTCTATTAAAGCAGGTATTAAAATATCTAAATGTAGAATTAACCGCATTTATTTTTTCATTTTAAATGTGCGTTTAATGCAATAATTTTTCCTTGAATAGACCCTTCTGAATGGAATTCTAGTCACGTGGCCTCTTGGCTATCATGGTGTATTGAAGCATTTTCCATCGAGCCTGCTCCAGATTTGACACAATTGCCCAAAACTGGCAAGGAACTGTTGGAATTGACAATCAGCCGTTGGAAGAATATTGCGGGCGGTAAAATTCTTGCTAGACATCTTGGCCATCTAAGACTACAGGCGACGGGTGTGCGAAATGAAGTCCTCCTTCAAGAGGATCATAATATTTCCAGTAAGTTTTCCATATTTCATTTTCAAAATTGATCCAATTCACTGTAAATTCAAGTTTTATATATATAGCGGGGTTCCCAAAGATTCGACTTGATTCGCACGCGCGCGCAATCTAAAGTGACCGGAAGAAGCCAACTGTCCCCCAGAGAATTGTGACCTCTCACCTTATCGCAGGCGCCTTTAACGATGAGTGTGGCGATCCATTTTCGATTAGAATCGTCCCAAGAAAAAGGTTATAAATGTCCAACTCCCGCGATAATGAACCTCGTTAAATTTCAATCGTTTTCGTGCAACAAAGGGAAAAAAGTATATATATCAGGTTTACTCGCTCTTTTCTCCATTCCCGAAAAAGATGCGAAATAATGGAATTATTTCTCATAAACTATATTTGAATATCGCCAACCATTTGCTTAAGCAAGTTGTACTAAAAACTATATATAGGTCAAGTGTTTCTCATTTTTAAATTTCGCATTTAACCCATAACTATTGAGGTAAAATCAACATGTACTGGTTTCTCAAAATTTGACAGAAATTCTTAAACGCGCTTAACCAAATTCCCAACATACCGAAATCATATTTCTTTCAGTGTAGTGTATTGGACTATATACTTTTAATGCATTTTTTATCCTCTTCATCAATCAATTTAAGGTTTTTTATTATAAGAGAAAATTTTAACATTTTTTTAAATTTGCAGACACAATAACAGGATATAGGATTATTGAAGTAAAAATTGAAAAAAATGATTAAATAATAGAAAAATTGTAACCTCTCTCCCACTCTCTCTCGCTTGACATTTACTAAGCCTGGAAGATTTATGGTAAGTTTGAATAAAGCTGTACGTATTCTATTCTCCCCTCTGTCGTTTATTAAACGAATCAGTGTTATCGCGGTGAGAGTTCCTCATGAATAAACCATCGAGTGTTTGGATATATATATATAGAATAGAGCGACTGGAAGACGTAATACGCGCGCAGTGTCTCTCGGGGTGAAGAGGGTTGCTGGCCTTTACGGGTTTACACCTAGCATCCGGTAAATGGACCAGCACTCGCACCAGAGCTATATAAGCTCTCCGCGGGACGCGACTATATTGTTTTCTTGATGAGCACGCAACATCCCCTCTCGACTTTCTTATATATATATATATATATGAGCGATTCCACGTCAAGTGATCAAGGGGTCTTACGCGATGTAATGTTTATTTAATAATTTTTTACTCTTAAACTATTAAACATACAAATTTGACAAAGTACATTTTGGAAAGGTTTTTTCATTCTCTTTCGATTGGAAAAAAGCATTTTGAAAAAAAAATTTTTTGACCCAAAAAAATCAAAATTAAAAATAAATTTTAATTTTTAGGAGGGAAAGGTACATTTTTTTTCTTTTTTTTTTTTAAAACGAAAGCTGAAGTGGGACTAGAATGTTTAAACATTGAAAAAATGAATTTTCTCCAAAATGGAGCTAAAAACCGGGTTTTGAGCTCCTTTGCACTTTACTGACAAAAAAAAATTTTTTCCTTTAATACACATTGATGTCGCGCGCGCACTTTACTGATTTGAAGCTTAATTATTATATTCGCCTATAGAATGCGGTAAAGTCCATCATATCGAAATAAATTTTTGTTAATATATAAACTGTAATATAGTAAAATTTAAAATCTTTAAAAAGAGCGCTGTTAATTTTCATAAATTGTATATGATAAAAAAATATTAATTTCTCCCAACTTTATACGCGCGCAATGAAAATTTCGATTCTCCAAAAATTACCATTTATGGGAAACTGCGAATATATACATATATGTAGTCGGAATCAGAGGTTGAGGGAGGTGGAAGTTGGTGGGGGGGGGGGGGGGCAATAAGGGCAGAAATCACAGAGGCAAAGGTCTCTCGCAGTTTTACACCAACCGCACCGAAACAGCGCGTTTTCCTTCCAATGTTTCATCAAATATCAATTTATTTCACACTTCAGTGAAATTTAAAAAAAAAAGTTTTTTTAAAATAAATAAAAATTTTAAAACTCTGAATTATATAAAACAACGATTAAAAATATCGATAATAGTTGTGTGTTGTGTGTTGTTGTTGAAAAATATTGGATGAAAATTACGATACAAACTTTTTAAATATTAAAAATGAAATCTTTATTAAACAGCAGAGTAGTAGAAAAGTACAATCAAGTTTTAATGAAAAAAATGTAATAATTTATTGACAAAGAAAAGAAGATGAAAAAAATTGCGAGTGTGCATTTTCTTATAATTATTATTAGTTGTGTTGTAATTATATACAATAGTTTATGGTGTGAAAATGGCCTTTTTTAATAGTGCGGAATTTGTTGGTGTCCCCATAAATAAACTTGTGTATTTCGAGTATAGTATAATAGACTGCATAGTAAAAATAATAAGAAATGGCCAATTTCTAAAAGACAATTATTTGTCCATATGATGGCGGCGGTACAATATTATGAAATGTGCAATGATAATTTGAGTGGACAATGTGTGCGCGCTCGTTCATATATGTTTTATATAATTCAAATAGTGTACATTATAATAAGCATTTTGAAGAAAAAAACGTTTCCTATAAGAATGCAACGAATAATAAAAAATAAAACCATACCATTCGAAGCTTATATATAAACAATAAGATGTGATTCGCGCACAGTCACATTAATCAAAAATGTAAAAAAATTACATATTTCGAATGGAAATTGACATTTGATTATATATAAAAAAAGTCGCAATTACGCGTGCACACAAGTGGCTGCGATTAAAATTTATAATTTTATGATTGACGCAAGCAAGTTATGTGGAGAATACAAACGCCGCACCCCTTACACCTGCAACAAGATTCCAGACTACATCCCTCTACTGCGGCAATTTTTTACAATGGTACGCACTTTTATTCCATCATCACAATTCTTTTCTATACGCACACTCTCTTTTTATTCTGAATCTGTGAAAATTTTGACCAATTTAATAAAAAACTAGTGTAGTGGCCCGCACAGTTTTTTCTTTGATTCATCGCAGTATAGAATAAAAAAAACTGCGAACCACTATACTGTTTTTCGCTTGCTGGGTGTAAAAACATGATACATCGGATTGGCGTTGAAAAATATGATACCTCGGGTTTGACTTGAAAAACATGACATATCGTCGTTTGAGTTGAAGAACATGACACGTCGAAAAAGAAAATTTTCTTTTCAATTTTCAGTTGATACCACTGACCGCTAATTTTAAAATGTGTCAAATCTTTGAAACTTTTATGAAACAAATGCTTTCGTTTCATAATATGTCAATTCAAAGAAGAAATAGGTTAAATAATTTTGCAGTTTATGTTGATTTAAGACATTATAAGATTCGCGGTCGGTCCCCAGTGTGCACGTACTGTAACTGTTCTAGACCAAAAAAAGAACAGTGTTCTAGAACAAATGTTACAATTTTATTATAGAACCGTTCTAGAACTTTGTTCTAGATTTGTTCTGGAACAGTTGTTCTGTATCTGTTCTATAACAGACATGTAACATTTGTTCTAAATTAGTTATAGAATTTTGAAGTAATATTATTCCTACAGTGTTCTAGAACACTGTTACAAAAACTTAATGTAACTGTTCTTTCACTATAAACTCGTGTTTATTTTCACTACACGGAAAGATGTTATTATTAAATTTTATAAAAGTATTTTACAAGTAGGACAAAATGCTACAAAGAAAAAATTTTGCTTTCAACAAATCTTACACAGTAAATCTTAATTTAAGATCGGTCTTAAATTCAGCACTGTCTGCTATAATGTTAAAGGATACAAAAATGTTGTATCTTAATTTAAGGCTGCTTTCCTGCTTTAAAATAAGACTTTCTTTTTACTGTGAAACTTTAACAAAACGTACTTATATAAAATTTAGTAAAGTTATATTAAAATTTGTTAAAAGTTATCGATATTTGATATAATGTTATTAAATATAGTATAATTTTTATCAAAGTTTTATACTTCTAATATAATAACTTTCTTTCCGTATAGAATGCAGCCGCGTTTTTGCATGAATTACAAAAATCTATTGAATTTAGATAATTAGAAAGACTCGTATCGATGATTCGTGAAAAATTAAATAATTTTTCACTGTCAGCTTGTATAAATTTTCAAAATTTTTAAAAACATTATTCACCAACAATAACATCAAATATTTAATTAATTTATTATCAATTATTAGTTAATAGGTATATAATAAAAATACAATAATAAATTATTATTATTAACTAACTAATTAAAATTTGTTATTATTTGTAGCATAATTATATATTATTCTTTGTAATAAAAAAATTTATATATATATGGGCCCGATCGTGGGCCTACGATCGGACAAGGCTTAAAAACTGTTAATTTAGTACAAGATTCTTACAAAAAATTTGAAAAAATTGATTGATACATACATTGTTGAAAATGAAATTTTATTTTAAAAATTTTAAAATCTTATCGTAAATTATTTTTAAAAAATTTTTAAATATTTTTATTAAAAACTACGTGTGAAAACAAAACTTTTCATTATAAAAACGTCCAATTTGATCAATTTTTGACCGAGTTATAAGCATATAAAAAAAATTTACTTAAAAAATTTTATTTTTCATAAATCTGTATCTCCTGAACCACTTTATGAAAAAATTTTAAATTTGAATTTGAAATTCAAGAAAAAAATGTTTAAAAAAAATTTGAGATGCAAAAGCAAAATAATTTCCGATTTGGCCTGCAGTACCTCATATATAGTTATTTTTTAATAAGTATGTTACATTTCAATTTATAATTTTAGCGCTGCACATAACGGTCCCACAATTCAAAAGAAAGTTGAAGTAAAATCATTTCCAAGTTTGCGTGGCTATGCGGTATGCGTATTCGACTTGTGTCCTCTAGGTTTAGGTTTCGATCCCCCGTGCGTGCGAAATTTTTCATTCTTAGTTTTAAGTGTTATGTGGTTAATTCTGAATATTGTTACATAAAGTATAAGTTCAAATAATTATTAACAATGATAATAATAATTTAGTCATTAATATAAATAAATAAGATAGTGTGTTTAAATTATTTAAGAAAATAAGAAAAATATTTTTTTAAAACTTATTGCAAAAAAGATATTCTATTAATTATTCATATTTTTATTCATACTCATAAACATTTATTTGTTCTATATGCAACTATTAAATTTCTACTTGGGTATTATTTATGATAAATCGTTTTTGTTATAGAATTGTTATATATTTGTTCTAAAACAATGTTCTAGTTTTGTTCTAGAATTGTTACAGACTTTTGTTCCTATCTTGTGCCTCCAGGGGGACGACATTTTGACCTGCCTGTTCCTCACCAGTTACAGAACTTGCTCTTTTTTGTTCTGGAACAGTTATAGAATTATTCTGTAACTTTGCACACTGGGTAGTACCAACCGAAATTTGAATAAAAAATTTTCGTTTTCGACGTGTCATGTTCTTCAACTCAAATGACGATATGTCATGTTTTTCAAGTCAAATCCGAGGTATCATGTTTTTACACCCAGCAAGCGTTTTGAAATAGGTCAAAATTTTCACAGATTCAGAATAAAAAGAGAGTGTGCGTATAGAAAAAACTGCGTTTTTAAATATTTCTGAAAATCGCAGATGTTTCTCAACTTTCATAAATGTTGTCTATTGACATTTTTCAAAAAACTTTTTATAAATGAAAACTGCGTGCGTGTTGCGCGTGCGAGAATCAAGGATGTGTAGCATTTTTTTCGCACAAGAGTGCTCGCGGTACATGCGATTATTATGATTTTTTTAAAGAATTTCCATCTCAGTTTTATACATATTTTCTGTGAATTTTAGAAAGGTTCAGCCTCCTGCAACGGACGTGTTCTCTGATTGGCTCGACCGGAGGCAGTGGTTCGGGGGCGGTCGGAGGCGGACAAGTTCAGCTTTGGCAATTCTTGCTCGAGCTACTCTCGGATTCGTCAAACTCCTCCTGTATTGCGTGGGAGGGTTCGAATGGCGAATTCAAGCTCACTGATCCCGATGAAGTGGCACGCCGCTGGGGAGAGCGCAAGAGTAAACCCAACATGAATTATGATAAACTTTCGAGGGCTCTCAGGTGAATATGCGTCCATCTGTCTGTCTCTGCGCGGTTTATCCGCAAGTTATCAAAACTTTTTACACATTTCTCTCATGCATGATTAATTTCATTTTAATAAAAACATTCTTTTACAGATACTACTATGATAAAAATATAATGACCAAGGTTCACGGAAAGAGATACGCCTATAAATTTGACTTTCATGGATTAATGTTGGCGTGTCAGGCACAAGCAGGTGTTGCATTAGAGTCAACAGGACCTCGCCGTGGACCAATAAGTTTAGCGAGTAACTGCCATCAGTATCATTCACATCTTTTATCTAGTGGACCAACATCATCTCAAAATTCTCAAGCACTTCCAACCCAACCACAGCCACATTATTGTTGGCCTTGTCGATTTTCATCACCTACTACTTGAAAAGAAATATAGTGCGACAATCAAACATTTAATAATTTTTTTTAAAATTTCACAACGAGCATTGTAAAGATTATGTGAAAAAGAAACTATATCGAAAATTACTGTTTCATAAAAAAGTTTCGACAATAATTGTGGTATAGTTGAGTTGACAGCTGTCAACTATACGTCAAATTGGCAACTTGATATTGATATGATAAATTCATAATCGCAGCGACCTTGAATCGCTTTACAAACATGCATATATCGCACTTGTATTTATTATGTACTTTTAGTTTTTCTTTTTTAAAAGAAAACTTGCATTTTCAATGTTTGGAGACTTTGTTATTAATTTATATGAAAAGTTATTAAAAATTTTTTCCATTATTTGCGCATCTTTTTATTTGGATTTTAATAATACTGTGATTCGCACACACATATATATAGTTTTAATATATATATATATATATATATATACCCAAGCAGCACGTAACATAATAATATTATAGGGAAGACCGGGGCGTAATGCATCACTTGAATTTATTCAAAAGTGGTAAATCAGATTAATTTCGGGTTTTGAAAAAAATAATGTACTTGATACACTGGAAGTTTGTGCGAAGTTTCATTGTTATTTATTTATTATTGTTAAAAATGTGATAGAAAAAGTGATTTTGACGCTTGAAAGTATAAATTTTTGAAATCTTTTGTTTTTTGTTACATCTTTTTCAAAATTACTTTTAAAAAATTTTAGTACATCAATTTTTTGGGCTTTAAACATTTGTTCTTAAAGAACAATTGACAATTTTCGTTTAATATTTACGGTATTGATAAGAAATGACAAAATTTTCAAGAAACACCTCCGCGGGCGTAATGGATCACTTTACTTATATACTTTATTAAGAAAAACCAATTATATTTAAAATTGTAATAAAATAATCCAGTCAAGTTTAATTTCTTGTAATTTATACATTAATAAGTACCAATGATAACCACCTTTTATAATCTCTAAATCTAAATCAGGGC